>MU134418.1:49722-79228 GCA_015039355.1 Ramaria rubella | reverse complement strand
ACTTGCCAGAAGTTATAGCTATGGTACGCTATGGTACATCTCTTCCCTGTGCGCAAAAACAAGGGAAGATGAGGGCGCCAGATAAGATCGCTAGCAGCAGAGGTTTTTTTTTCCCTTCATGTTTAGCCGGTCATCGATCTATATCTACTATATATGTACAGTAGGAAATTGTCTGTTATAAGCGAGCATGTCGCCAGGGTCGGACGACCCATATGTATGGTGTTCTGCAAAATACTTTGCTCAGACCCTGGTCGATATATCGGGGAGCAAGAATATGAGTGTCACGCTGTCCAACTCCGTTGGTCGATGATCTGAAGAACCCCCGGAGTGAGTGGCATGTGGTTCAATTGAATTGTGCTGATGCTGGAAAGCCGTCACAAAGATCTACACTTGACTTCGCCAACAGTCAGGTCATGATCAAATATTGACATTACAGCCAAAACTGGGCCGAAGGAGCTAAGGAGAATTAGCTGCCAGTGAGTCTAGCCCGGAAGACGCCAGGCCTAAAATGCGACTGAGCTCAAACAATTGTTGGTGAAACAAACTCGCAGACAGACCTAGAATACCAGTGATATACAAGCATCTCCCAGGCATGTCGTCTAACGAATTGTGCACATGTAGCGTGCAATTTTCTGAAACCTAGGCTAGGATCAGTCATCAGTCAGCACAGTATACATAGATGGTACGCCCTCCATAGATGAAACCAGTCCGCCAAAATCACCCATGAATGTCTTAGAGCACCGCATGAAGAGTCCTAAAATCATGCGGATAAAAGAGTAATTTTCTGTTTAACGACGCTAAGGTGCACATTGGAGTCCTGGGTTGGTGTAGTAGATGCAGATGACTGATTGGTAAGCGAATAGTTTGTAGCACCCGTGGGAACCTTCTGAGTTTGAAATATTGTTCAAACGCGGCGTGGCCAATTGTTCAAAACCGTCCAAACCGTCTTCCATACCCTCCCATTGTTCTCCTCCTCTTCCCCTCATCATCTCCTCGCTGCACGCGTCGTATGTCTTTTATTGCTTCTGCCTCACTATATTAACTATTGTACTTTCCAGGTGCTCTTAAATTCTTTTACGACCAATCATATCCGCGTTACGACTTGTCCGTTCAACACGCTTCACCACGTCTTCCTCTACTACCACTACCACCAGAACCATCTCCCCGTCTACGGTCAGCATGGCTCAACCATCTTCTTCCCACCATCGCGGTGAACGCGAACGCGAGCGTTCTTCACATCATCACCATAGGACAATCTCGTCCACGACGTTACTTCTCGTACTTTCGCTCATTCTTGCTGTGTTGGCAGTGATGTTGTCTCTGCCATCCTCACAAGTCACCTCGAACCCAGAGGGTTCTTCTTCCAACGGAGTATGGGGTTACCTAAGCCCCAAGCGTTCGCAAGCTCTGGTGGCGCGAGAGCATGCCGTCGCGGTACGCGAAGCAGAAGTAGCTCGTCGCGAAGCGGAAATCCTTGCTGGATCTCCGGGTGGCGTAACCCCCGTGTCTTGCCCACCCGTACCGTCGTCATCTGCCCCTCCTTCTCCACAAATATTTGTAGAGCCTCCGGTCCAGACCATCATTAAAGAGGTGGTCAAAGAGGTGGAAGCAATAGGTCCACCAAGTTGGTGGAAAGACACTGGTATTCGCGTCGACGAGCTACTTGACCGCGAGGCTAGAATCTCGGACCGCGAAAAGGACGTCGGCAGGCGGGAAGAAAATATTGGTCGTCGTGAAACTGATGCTTCTCGTCGTGAAACCTGGATTATGGAACAACTTATGTTTGTTGACCCTGTATTTTCTTCCGGTGTTCAAGCTAACTTTGTTGAGTAGTGCCCTTGGAAATGAACCTGGCCATACCGTCGAGGAGGAGATATTTTATGATTCTGGATCCGCAAGGCGGAAGCCAAAGGTACCGCCCTTTCCGCGTGCCCGGACCTCCGAGCTCTGAGACGAAGAGTTAAAAGGTTTAGCATGGACGCAAACTTCAGTATATACCTTTCTACTTCTTGTCTGTACAACATTCTAGTTCGTCTACCTCCCTCCCCCACCCCCATGCCTTCTCACCCCATCTGTTCATTTTTCTTTCCTCTTCGTCCGGGCTTGGGGGTGGGCTTTTTTCTTCCCATGGGTTCGTTGGCTCACTTCCATCCACGCAGGAACTCCCACCAATAATTTCTATCACTGAAACAAAGATCCAAACTGTCACTTATACACCTCCCCCTATGACTCAAATTGAAGTACTCACGGAAACAGAGACGGTAACTGTGCCTCCTGCAGCGCATACCCGGGTTGCTGCGCGACCTGCCCCAGAGGAGCATATACGCACAGGACCGGCTACCTTAAACGCGCGCCCTACGACAGCTGTGGAAATCGTCAAAGAGGAGTTGTCGCTCCCTACTCCTGAGGTCGTTTCACAGGAAGTCGAAGAGATAGTTGAAGAGGATTTCGAAGAACCAAGAGGTAGGGGAGAGCGCACAGTGACTGTGGTCCAACGACCTAGACAGACGAGGCGACCGACAAAGTGGTTCGGTGGTAGATGGTGATTCTGTACTATCCCTTGCCTGGCTCAAAAAAGCGACGCCTAACGATTTTTGATGACTGTTGAACCTTTTTCTATTTTGTTTATAGTTTTTTGCATGTTCAGTTAAGCTTTCATGTCGTGCTTCCGTTGGTTTGGATTTCAGAGATGTCCATGCTTCTCCTACTTGTATTTACCTGTTATGTAGTTCTCATTCAGGACTGGGAAGAAAAACAAGTTCAAATGATCTAAAGTCATGATGCAATATCTTTGTTACGGCTTGGCGGCAGTACTTGTGGCACGAATGCAATCTAAGACTTGCTCCGGGTTGGGCCTGCCGGTATCTCCGAGGGGTAAGATATAATTTTGTTATTTATGGACTGACAAATCGCAGAAATTTCAAGAAACTGCAACCGCCTGCTGAGACACGCCGAAAAATGTTTGCAGAGAATACGGGATACTTGGAGGAGTCGCAAAGGAACCCGCGGCATCGAGAGAGTCCGAGGGTCCTTATATGCATTGAGCGCCAATACTGAGATCGACATACTAACTTGTCCAGAAGTGCCGCGATCCGTTGTCCCTTGCGCGTTTATTACATAAATAAACAAGTGTCTGAATGAGTTGGTACCGGGAGTCAGCAATCGGCAATAGATAATCAGAAGAGATCTGGATATTGGATGTTTACCCAATATGAGTGCTGTGCACATTGGATAGCAAATCGGTGAAAGGGCCGTAACAATATCAAGGGTCATGTCGGAAAAACAAACTACACAACCAGAAAAAAAAAATCTGTCAATGAATGTTACGTGTGGGCGTGGGGATAGACGGCTCATCTTGTACAGACCTGAACTTGAAGCCTGAAGGTTACTGGACCCGGCGGTATCGTGCTCAATCTAATAATGGAGCGTGGTGTGTAAAAAGGGCGGGGTGAAATATTGTGTCAAGAGCCCAAAAAAAACAAAAAATAGGAAAGGTACTTGAACCCACCTATTCCGCTGACTGGGCCACAGCGCGTCCGGGTGCCATAAATTGACAGCAGTCTCCTGAACTTGACAGAATAAGAGCGAAACGGCTTAGATGCCCGTTAGATGCCTCGGGCCAAAGAGGTTTGGGTGCCTCTAGCTACATAGCAAAGTTATTGAGGAATTGATCGGTCCTAATCCTTGCCAATTCGAGGTGAAAAATCCGGGGTCAGGAACAGGTGCCAGTGAAAATATGAAACTCGACACATCGGAACAAATGCAGCTACAGGCATTTCAACATAGCGGCATTCCTTGGCAGTTCTTCGAGAGGCAGAGCGTCCCTGCTCCACTGCAACTGAGTCTATGGTAATTGTGTGAAACTAGTTGGCAATTAGCATCGATCCAGGCTGTGACCAGGCGTGACATGGCGTGCGTGACGAACGCGTCCTTGCCTTCCACCATTACCCACAACGCGTCGTGTTCAACACTCCAGGCTCCTCGTCCTAGTCTATTTCACCACTCACCACTCACGGCCAAATGGATGTTGACTATCACCTCTCCGCAGGAGCTTGTGCTCAGATTACCCAGGCGCCGCTGGAAGACGCAGATTCCTGGAATTTGCACCCCACGGTCCAGTTTCTCTCCATAAAGAAACTTCCCAACACCAAGACAGAAGCAAGTCCAGACAGATATCGTCTCATCATATCAGATGGCGTCCACTTCGTCCAAGCCATGCTCGCCACCCAGCTGAATGAAATGGTGGAAAAAGACACCATCAAGAAACATTCTGTGGTCGTATTGGAGAAATATACTTCTAATGTGGTTCAGAACAAGCGGCACGTGCCTATGCTAATTTGCACTAGACTTTAACCTGAGATATGTGGCAGCCTCATTATCGTTCTAGGACTGCGAGTTGTCGGAGAAGCTACTGAAAAGCTTGGCGAGCCTAGAACGCTCGATACTACGCCTGTCGCCCCATCTTCGAACGCCAACGCCAGCGGCCCTAGTCGTGGTCCATCGTCTGCCGCGCCTGCCCAAGTATTACCTCAACCCCCTGAGCAATCCGCTCGACCAAACAGGCCGACCGGTCCCGAGAGATCTGCGCCAATATTCCCTATTGAAGGACTCAGCCCATATCAGAATAAATGGACCATAAAGGCACGAGTTACTCAAAAATCGGATATTAAACATTACTCCAACGCGAAGGGCGAGGGAAAACTTTTCAGCATGACTCTCATGGACGAGACCGGTGAAATCAAAGCAACGGCATTCAATCAGGTGGTAGACGAAATCTATGAACGCGTCGAAGAAGGCAAAGTGTACCTCATCTCTCGTGCTAGAGTGAATCTCGCGAAAAAGAAGTTCAGCCATCTTACGAATCAGTACGAACTAAGTTTCGAACGCTCAACGGAAATAGAAGAGGTCCGCTTATTTGCGCAACTGTCGATTGTACTGACTTTGTTTATAGTGTCTTGATCATGCGAATGTCCCCGTGGTCAAGTACAACTTTGTGGAATTAAAAGACTTGGAGTCCATCACGAAAGATTCTATCTGCGGTATGTTGCCTGAGATAATCGTGTGTAATAGGCCTTCCATGTGTACCCTCAGATGTAATCGGTGTGGTGAAAGAAGCTCACGAACTCGGAGAAATCACGTCGAAGTCAACGCAAAAAACGGTAATAACGTACTTCATGGTGCACAAATACAATTGAACCCACTTTTGACGCCAGATTGCGAAGCGAGAGTTGACCCTTGTCGACAGGTCTGGCTTTTCCGTACGCCTCACTTTGTGGGGTGACCAAGCGAAGAAATACACTGCCACTGACCAGCCCGTGATTGCTGTGAAAGGTGTAAAAGTGGGAGATTTCGGAGGTGAGTACCTGTAATGTTAAGAAGATGGTTACCATTTAATTCTTTACTGATTTTGAATCAGGGAGATCGCTGTCAATGTATAGTTCAAGCACAATGTACATCAATCCCGATATTACAGAAGCCCACGGACTGCGAGGATGGTAGGTTTAGACTCCTCGCCGATTTGTTATAACACCTGTTTGACGGTTTATGATTGCACAGGTTTGACTCGGCAGGCTCAGAGGCAAACTTTCAATCCCACAGTAGCGTGATGGGGAGTGGCGCTACTGGTCAGAACGCTGGTATCAATCGTGCAGAACATAAGACTATTCAAGAAGTCAAGGACATGAATCTGGGACAGGACAAACCCGATTACTTCTCCAGCCGCATCCTCATTACGCACATCAAAAGCGAAAATCTTTCATACCCTGCCTGTCCTTCGGAAGGCTGTAACAAAAAGGTTACAGAAGTGGCAGATGGTTGGAAGTGCGAGAAGTGCGAAAGGACCTACGAAAGTCCTGAGCACAGGTGGGTTCATCACGTCTAAGTCTTGGATTAAGTAATTCATCTTTCATTAGATATCTGGTATCCTTTTGTGGTGCCGATCATACAGGACAAATGTGGCTCCAGGGTTTCAATGACGTGGGAATAGCAATTTTTGGCATGTCTGCAACTGATCTCAAAACTTTGGAGGCTCGTCGATTTTTTATTTGTATCGAGAGACGACCGCTGACTGTTCGATCAGGAACGAGACAGGGAAGCACATGAAACTGCCGTCAAAAAGGTTCTTTCACAGGGTTACAATGTGGCGTGTAGAGCGAAGCAAGATACTTTCAATGTGAGTACGCCAAATCCGCCGTTGTTCCTTAACGGGTTCATATTGTTTTTTCACTGTTTTCAGGACACCACTCGCATTCGGTACGGCATTAACCGGATCGCGCCTTTGGAATTTACTGTGGACCTACAGCATGTATTAGAAAAACTTAGCGCTTTCGTTTGACGACCAAATGTACTTAGTATAATTTTCGGAATCAGGGTTCAGCCATCACATGAAACCACTGTGCTGGGTTCCGAGCGTCGGTCACCGGGCAAGCTTAATTGAATTAGATCAGCCACGCGAACAAAATATCTTGTTGATGCTGTCAAGAAGTGCATCTATTAAAATGCAATAGGTATGTATTATGATGCCAAAATAAGCTACATAGTCAAAATGACGTGCGGGGGTGGTAATTGCGGTGAGGACGTGCAAGAAAACATGGAAAGCTGTGTAGAGTATGATGGATGAGGATAAAGTTATGAGAACAGGACGCAGATTAGTAGTGTAAAAATGTTAAGAGTTCTGCTAGCTTATATTACCCTCGATTACAGTCCGGGAGGTGGCATCACGTGAAGCCTTCAGTAAACAAGAAAGTTCGTTCCCTCCAGTCCCTCGAACAGGCTTCCGAATGGTCCCCTCCTGTTGCAAAGTCTCCATCATAGCCCCAATAGGGCACCCACTTTGCATGGCTGCGGAGGAACGCGACATCGAAACAACGTACAGACAAGCAATACGCATGTGCTGATCGCGAAAGCGTTTCAGGGCAAGGACAACAGAATCGTAAGGCTGCCGTAATACGGGAGTACACCGGGCAAGCTCTCGAACTGGACGGCGGTGTGACGCTAAATGACAAAGGAATGCTTGGTGTTTACCAGGCATATATTTTCGCATCCGTGTCATAAATGAGTGATCTGCTCGACGATTCTGGTCAGAGGGTGCTGGTAGTCGGGGCTTGGAAAGTTGGTGGTCGACATCGAGGAAAACATCAAGAGCATGCCTTACGGAAGGTCAGCTTGGAAGCAAGACAACCTATCATTAGACTCACATTGTTGAGGATTGGCCTGCGGAAGGGCCGCTAAGCTCCAGACGCCGAGATGGATCTATACCCTCATAAACCCATCCTGGAGAATCTGGACCGTTGGCGTCACTCCCTCTGAACCATGGACGAATTCCAAAGTAGAATGCGTGAGGATCGCAGGTTGCCCGAACGGACTTCAATATAGAAGTCAGTTCATCAACCACTGCAGATAATCGGTCGAGAGAGTTGGCAACATGATTGATGGCGTGTGGATCATGACTAGAGGATATATTATTATAGTCAATAATTAGACGCAGGGCCTCGACGCCCCGTAATTCAATGCTGGCACAGCACACGTAGAAATTCTGCTCATCGTGGCCTTTCGTGAACAATGTTTGGGATCGAATGTTTTCGGGTGATAGGGGTTTACTGGGATCAATGAGAGCCCAGTTCCAAAGAACAGTGTCCGCGAAGGTCAAGATAGGAGCAATGCCTAAAGCGTCAGAAACGGAAACCAGTGGAATGGCTAGGGACGCTGGGACGAGCAAGCGCTCCGAAGACGAAGGGGGTGGTAGAGAATGCATATAAAAATGAACAAGGAAGGCGAGGACGTGATGCGCGCGTCTAAGATAGCGTACGTCGACAAGTAAGGATTCTGTCGATAGGATAGGGGCCTGGATGGAAGATGTTAATAGCCGGTTAAGAAGCAGGGGGCCAGACGCACACTCTGGAGATTTAAACGCCAACGGCGGCTGCTTTCCCGTCTAGCAACTCCTGCAGGGCTCTCATCTTGACCTAGACTCAACGCATCTGGTGCTGAAGCAAGCGCTCGTTCCCAAACGTCAAAAGCGGCAGGGAGACGGTCCAAAGGAGGTCGATCAGGTAAAAAACCGGTTGCGGCGTCCATCTCAAAGTCACGAAGCTGGGCGACATGGGAGTCCTGGATGATGTCCTTGCTGGAACAGTCGTCATGAGACCACGTGAGCTGTGAAAGCAGACCGCGAATAAAGGAGGCGCAGGCCCGAGGATAGACGGGTGACACAAACGACATGCTGGTCGATTGGCGAGGGGGGCCGTTGAGGGAAGTGGGACCAGTGGACCAGGCATGTTAGGCATGCATAGGTAGATATAGTCAAGGCAGGATCATGCGAGCCTGACCGAAATCTTTGTTGGTGATCCTGAAAGGCTTTTCGTGGCCATTCCGGTATTCAATCCTATAATTCAAAGGGGGTTGCATAACACCCTGTGGCGATCCAGCTACACGCAAGAATCGTAATCACCGATGTCAGACTCAACTGCGTGGCGTTGTCATCTCGCCTGATTTTGCGCTCACCTGTGCTCCCAAAGGAGGCCAAGGAGGGTCCTGTTAGCTACTGCCCATGGCCTGGCATCATCTCGGCTGTGTCTTCGGCGAGTTTAGTGGCATTACTAGTCCAAATCGATGCAAAATCGATCCTCGTCGCAGAAAAAGAAAATAACTAGCAGTGTTTCGGAGGAAAACCGTTTGTCCCGGATCGAACTTTTAGTTACAGACTAGTTTAGATCCCAGTG
This sequence comes from Ramaria rubella, assembly GCA_015039355.1. Classification (NCBI taxonomy): domain Eukaryota; kingdom Fungi; phylum Basidiomycota; class Agaricomycetes; order Gomphales; family Gomphaceae; genus Ramaria; species Ramaria rubella. The sequence goes on along the minus strand of MU134418.1, from coordinate 70,508 downwards.
TGTAGATTTGTGACAAGGGACGAGACCAAAGTAGAAGGTGCCATTGAAAGGTTTAGGTTCAATCACAACAGAGTGATTGCCCCAAGCGCGCTGTGTAAGTAAACAGACCCCGCCCACCCAGCCGCGTGTCCACTGGGACACCCATCTGCAATATTTCCTACGACTGGCCCTGACCGGGACCGCCCGTCACTCTCGTGTAACATACACCTCTCTGGTTCATCGCCACATCATACCTACCACCAGATAACACCTTTATAATTTCGCTTCTCCTTCTTTCCGTATTTCATGGTCTCCTTTCTTCTCTCGGACGTGTTCGACCCTGCAGCGCCGCAGGGCCGCTTCTACTGTGAGGTTCTCCTGACGCCATCCTCTTGCATCTGATCGAAGCGAGTGTGCTCCTCCTCCAGATTAAGGTCTTGGTATTCGACGCGATCGTAGTACTATCTGCCCGATCTCCCTTCGGATGGCAAGACGTACTTCCGTCAGGGCGTGGTCGCGCGACCCACTCAGGTATATCGACAAGTGACGACGATCCTCGTCCGAGAAATGTCGTCAGGTCATTCCGCCAGCGCCTCAGCTGTCTCTTCTTCCCACTCAGCATTTGGTATTGGAATCCGTGTAGCCCCGCCGTGTTTCTAAAACCAATACAAGGCGGTTCTTCGACAGAAAAGCCGGCGGAGTAGTGAAGCAGGCGGTATCACCATTTGCAATTTTCCCCTAACAACATAATATCCTCTCGGGGGAAATAGCTTCTCTGACATTGAGGCTTGTCGCGCCCCGACTATTGAGTGGACAATTCCTCTTTTCACCTCGGTTCGGCCATCGCCGCAATTCGTGACAATGCCTTTCGACGATGCAATATGAAGCCATGGCCATGCAGCAACTTTTGAGCCACGATTGCCCCTCGGTTGTTAGTCCGAAGACGCGCTTGATCTACGCTTCTTTTTCGACTGGTTCTTCATCAACATCGACAAGCCTTCCGTTTCAAGATCCGGACGCTGTCTGGCCCATATGAATTGTCTAATAACCATACACTTGCTGAACATGAATGACTGAAATTTGACTGAAATACATGACCTACACAGTCTTGAACTCCCTCTGCCTTGGCACCCATCATCAAGCCTAGATAGGTCCCGATCTCGCGACTAATTGACACCCACACACAGCCGATCTTTATTTTTAGGATTGCAATTACTACGTGGTTCATCCTGTATAATAACACATGCTGAGCTACAGGATCCACAGAACACGCAGCAAAGTCACCTAGACTAGTTTCGAGTCGATTACATATAATCTGGTGAGATATTCAACCTCAATCCGGGAAGTTCAGACTCGTTTGTTCAAAATTGAAATTGCATCTTCGCAGGGCCTTTCCGATATAACCGCTTATATGACAACTGGGACCTTAACGATGAATAATAGCATGAGGAGAAAGAGCGTTCAGGCTTACCCTCTATGACCAAGCCCCGAGGTTACGTTTCGGAGCTGTGGCGTATTCCATTCTTGGGGATGAAACGAAGATGAAGGTGAAAGGCAATGACAGCTCAGGGAAAGCCAGACCCTGGAGTACATAGTACGCTTAAGCCACGTCGCGATCGAGGAATTCCGCTCAGCGACCCCAATTAAAAACGTGAGGCCTCGGTGTTCGAAGAGAACTCAAGCCAAAAGAACTATTAAGGACGCAGATGTCGTCGGTTGCCCGCACAACTCAGCTCAACACGTACGGACTATACATCACGATTGCCAGCTGAACGGTCGACATTACGTGTGTTATAGTTATGCACCGAGGAACTGCCGAAAAGGATGAATCAGCCACAGCATGCCTCAAGCATGCAGCATTGATTTCAGGGTGCATACCAATAAGAGTATTTCAAAGTTCTGTGTCGCCTTCTCGGCAATCGCCCTCTGATTAGCTGAGTTTATTTGAGTTTAAATTGTATCTCCGAACCCCGCACCCCACACTTCTTATATGTCATATGATTTACCTGTTCTACTGCGATCAATCTTGCATCGGATTGACAACATTCCGCTGTCAATAATCTAGGCACAGACACATCTATTCACCGGTCTAATCGATGGAACCGAACTCACTCTGGCTCGGCGTGGAATCGGGCACCTTACTTAGCGACTCCAGAAGACAATGCAGTGCAACCAAAGGGTCAAGATGTACCCGACCACTCCTTCACTGCAAGACAGTATGTCATCTTATTTCCCAGGGTGGGGCCTGACGCTTACTCAGTGCTGTTGGAATCCAGGCAGCATAGGCATCACTGTTGTTGCACCAAGTGAATTATCCATCACGACGATCTAGGCTCGCTCCGTAATATACAAAGCCTGGCCGTAGGGTGCGGCCTAAAACGACCGTGCTGCCAATTTGAGGCTCTTTCGACGAGACGGCTGGTAGGTCAATTGCGTTCTGTGTCTAAAAATATTTTCATGCCAGGATCTTATCCAAATGCTCGGAAGGTCCGATTACAAGAGAACGCTGCAAATTGCGACGTAGAGACAATGCAATCCTCAACGTTAGTATACTTAGCCCGTATCACTGTTCGCGCACTATATATGGCATTACAATGACTTCAACTGGTACGCTGTGCTGCCGCGGCGCTGATGCTGAAACAGGAAACAGTCCTATGTGAGCAATCATAGTCTTTCCTCAAGATGGTTATCGATGTGCATTTCAACGACTTAGATTTTGCTTACTGATTATAATCAGGTTCAGCGTCGTGTTAAATTTTTCATAGCATTACCCTAAGCTTCAACTCGGCTCCTTTGGTAATATTCCTGTTTTCCTGTTCATGTCATTGTAGTTTCATTTTCATCAGATGCCTGGCCCGTCCAAACAGGATACCCCTCTTGCCATAATTGCTCGGTATTTAATTTTCAGGCTGCCTATTAGATTTTATAGAAACCTACGATGTCTTCCCACAGACGTGACAAGCTCCCATAGATGGTAGCCAACCTTTAAAGACTTGCATATCGCCGCAGGGCTGTTACCACGTCGTTCACACCGTGACTGCCACATTTCTACCGGTTCAGGGGTGTGTGAGGAACTTCCACGTTAAGCAAACTACTCCATACTTGTGTCGCCACCGGGGGGCGGGGGTTTCACAGTGCTCTGCCCTCCCGGCCCGTTGCGAGGTGTCTCCTCAAGCTTGCAAGATACTGTTACAAGGGAAGAATTAATTTTTTTCTTCTTCCTTAGGCGATACCGGCAGCACTGCTTAATACGACAACTCATTAATACATAAGTCATTTTATTTCTCCTCACTTGTTTTTTTTTGCTAGAACACAGGGGAAGCTTGTGAACAGTGAAGATACGGAACTCACAAAGCCATCAGCGAGACGTTCATTTTTCCACAAATCTGTGACGAAGGATGCGTGACATATGTTTTAGAGTGGTATTATACGGCGCGCTAGGTCACGTGATTGAATCAGCGTCCTTCTGATTCTAAATACAGAACAATCGCACCTGATCATGAGCACCACCGAGCATGAAATCGTGTCAGGGAGTGGAGATGAAAGGCCTGAGACGGGTGTCGCAAGTAATTGCTTTGCTGATCAGGATGACTCGACAGTATCCGCGAGCGACTCCTCGAATCTAAACCAAACCAACACAGAAGTGTGGATTTCGTTGAGAGTCACACATGGTGGAAAAGAGCTCTCACTTTCTATCGAGAAGTCGGACAGGTATGTTCGACTCATATGATGTCGGATTGCTAAGCACCATTTTTCAGAGTATTCGACCTGAAAGGCGCACTTTTTGAACTCACAAACGTCCCACCGGAAAGACAAAAGGTCAAATTTCTGTAGTAATTTGATCTTCACATCCTGTAATACAGATTGGCACTATGACTCAGATTTTAGGTCTTGTCAAGGGGAAGCTTCCTCCGGACGACGTGTGCATGTATGTTACATCACTTGTTTGTCTCTTCATAAAGCTCCCGACACTTTATTTTACGCATACAGAGATGATCTAAAGTTGAATCCTGGGAAGCGATTCACGTTAAGTGAGACTGCAGCCACATTTAGAGTGCTATCTCCTGATAAAATTATAATACACCCAGTCGGGACGCCTCAAGGATCAGAATTTAAGGATCCTTTCGGTAGGTCACTGCAACCGGTGCTTCAGTTTTTACTGTAAATAATTAGAACGATTTTCACTAGAATTGGAAGACCTCCCTGAGGTTTTGAACGATCTCGACGTCGACTTCTCTGCAGACCCCTCGGCAGCCACGAAATATTTAGCCGACCAACGTAACCATAGAAAGATCAGAGAAGCTGTAACGAAACTCAAGATCGAATTTATGAACCCTCTGCGCGATGGAAAGCGACTTCTCGTTCTAGACTTGGATTATAGCCAGTCACTTCTTTGCAAATTATTTCTCCTTATCTTACAGATTTTTCAGCTATTCTGGATACCAAACCACTTACATCTGGTGCTTTACCTCCCGCTGAGTGTGCGAGGCCACGATTGCACGAGTTTCTCGAAGCCGTGTATCCTCATTACGACATCTGCATATGGTCGCAAACAAGTTGGGTATGGTTAGAGACAAAACTTGTTGAGTTGGGAATGGTGGGGTCGGACAAAAATTACAAAGTGCTTCACTTCTTATCCACCTTAGAACGTCCGATTTAAACTATTGTGCAGATCGCATTTGGTAACCTGATTATGCAAGCGTATCCACTCGATCTGAAATGCCTACCCATAGTACTTGACAAGACTATAATGTTCCGAGTATTTTCGAAACGAGATGGCAAACCATACGAACATGCGGTTAAGGCTTTGCGCATAATATGGACTCATCTCCCCCAGTTGTACGTGTAATCTCTGGCTTCTTTTCTGTTCCATCTATAAACTTCGTTCATTCATGTGCAGTAATGAACGTAATACCATTCATATCGATGACCTGGTACGTCTTTGTACAGGATTCGGTGTTTCCTTTTTGAACTAGTTCAAACTGGAAAGGGCCGCAATTTCGCCTTGAACCCTAACGAAGGTCTAAAAATATCTCCTTTCAAAGACGCGTATACTGCACGCGCGGCACAAGATCGAGAACTGGACAAGCTTGCACGATACCTCGTGTTCCTCGCGGGTGTAGAAGACTTCAGAACCGTCAACCACAAGGTCCGCGTGTTGTTATTAAAATTTGTAATCGTTTGGCTGACGACGATATTAGGATTGGAAAAAGTTGACACCGCCGTGAGATAACAGATAGCATCCCTGCATCAATGCATTCTAGTAGTTGGCTTAATAAGAATTATTAGAATAATTCAAGCTCGTATTCATGATCTTCAGCCTAATACTGCGCTCTTTATGGTAGTGACATCAAAAGTCCGTGCAGCAAGCTGAAAAGATAACGAGTCACATGCTTAGTGACGTCCTTCACAAGATGCTCTCTAGACTGGTGGCTCCACCAGCAACCAGTTGAAAGGTGTTTTGCGACGATGGTAATGCAAGCTTGCCTGTAGCCGAATCATATCCAGTATCTCAGCCCGTTAATGAAAATCATGCATACCATTTACTTGTCCAGATTTAGACGGTGCAAGAATCTGACCAGCGGCATCGTAAGACCAACCTTTTTGTTGTGCGGCTTGACATCACAAGTGAGTTCATGCAAACTTTGCACTAAAAGACGCCACAAGAGACAACGATACCTAGAAGCACTTGGTTGACTGGGAGAGAGCCAAGGTAGGTTTGAAACAAAGGAAGAGAAATAGATGTATACGCTTGTGAGATTAGCGCGAATGTCCTCTCACGAAACTCATCTGAATTCGGACATAAGCATGGTCAGGGGAGTCCAACATCTCGAAAACAAGAGACAAACGGATGAACTTCTCATTTAAACTCCTTATCAAAGTGGCTAGTGGTTGACTGAAAAACGTTGGTGTAGATACAATATCTACCAATTCTTGAGATCTTTGGTAAACGCTGCCGTGCTTTCGATCCCAAGTGGCTGCAAGTAGGCTAAATAAAGCTTGCGAAAGCGTGTGATTGGCTAGACCATGAGGGACTCTTGTTAATGCATAGCGAGCAGGTGGTCTGCAAAGATAAATAGGAAGGATAAAGTCGAGTAAGAACAGGTAAGGCCTACAGGTCATCCAAAATTAGACATCCCAGAACAAGAGGTGCAACAATGAACAATCTGCTAAGATCCTCCTGATCTCTGGCATCTCCCTGAAAATAGTGTGCGATACTCAATATTCTAAGCGGATTGTAGCTTATTGCTAGGAGCTTACGCCAAGGTCTTCCTTCTCTGCCACCTTCACTAGTTGTCGTATATCTTCCTGTTGGGATATCATTGCCAGCGACTTGTGAAATGGACCAAGAAGAGGCCTGTCAGTGGCAGTCGTCGGTGGAGTCAACGGCCGATCAGTGGTGTCCATTATCAACTCGAGAGCGGAAGTAAATCTGCTCAATTCGCGTCGAGTTACTCGCGTGTTACGTTGCAGGATGGATACACTGTCTTTTGATGAGGAAATCGAATCAATCCTCTTCATTGCTCGGGAAATCTCAGGTGATCACCCAATGTTCTGTGTTGTGTGGTGTGCACTCATCTGCATAACAGTATTTAAAGTACCACCTTTGAGTTCAAATGAGGGCTATCGAGCCACAGAGTGGGGTGATCTAGGCCAACCTTTGTGGAAAGGTCGTATGAGAATTGTGGAAACATCAAAGGGTGTTACGATTCGGTTAGAAGATGGGCAGACGGGTTCGTTGTGTGTCGTCCGGATCTCAACCATCGATTAATATTGTTGCAGGTGAAGGTCAGAGGAACTGGGTGTTGTCCATGATATTGTCTCATCTATCACACCCACAGCATTTGCACTCGCACCTTATGACGCTTTAAAACCCTCCGTTGAATCTGTTCTGGACTCATCACGGTATTTTGTTCTACGTGTCGAAGATCAGACTTCTGGAAAGAAGGCCTATATTGGTATTGGTTTTGCAGAACGTTCCGAGAGCTTTGACTTTAGTATGTCACGATATATGGCTCGTACCCTGAACACTGCTGATTATACATAGATGTAGCCTTACAAGACTACACCAAGCAAGCACATCTCAGTTATATTGTTGCTCTTCTACTGACAAACCACGCAAATCCAGGCGTTTCAAATCTGCTCAAAATCCTCCGTCTCCCACATCCACAACGACATCGCCTCACGTTCCGCCAGGTCCCAAGAAAGACTATTCTTTGAAAGAAGGACAGACATTTTCGATTAACCTTAACCTGGGATCGAGGAAGAGCAATAGCGGTACGCTGTCGACTTCAAGCACTGGTGTATCGTCCGGAGGTGGCATTCCGCTGCTGCCACCCCCACCCAGTGCACCCAAACGTAGATGATAGTTGTCGTTGGTACATACTGATCTGTCGTTCGACTAATCATGTAAATACTATGTTGCAATTTACTTATGGCTTCATGCACACCCTACTGCACGATGACGCAGGGCGCCTGTGGTCACGGTGCGTGGTGGTTTCGTAATACAAGTATTCTCTCTTCACGCGCTCACACACCATTGAATATGCTTTCGCGCGTGTCAAGAAATGTTGCGCATATGTCTTCCAGGGCTACTGTAGCCTCAGTGGCGGAGGCCCGCAGAACATTTGTTCAACCATCTAGCTCAAACCGTGCAAGTGTCATTGACCCGCCGCCACCTGTTCGTGAGAGCGAAGACTTGTTTCGTCCAAGAGCCGGTATGCGATTATTTTTAATCATACTGCAATACCGTGATTCTGAATCTGTTATCAGATATGCTAGGTTTCACCCTAGGGGCATCGCGGAGAGGGGACACCGAAAAAGCTCGTCCAATCTATTTAGATATGCAGGCAAATATCTTCGATGTTGGTCCTCCTAGGATGTTATTTATTTATCATATGATACTTTAGGCAACCACTCCCCTTGATCCTCGTGTGCTTGACAAAATGTTGCCTTACATGACAGACCAGTATGGTAATCCGCACAGCCGGACACATGCTTACGGCTGGGAAGCAGAACAGGCTGTGGACGATGCCAGAAAAGTTCATGCATTTGCGTTTATTCAGAAAATATTCTAACCTCGCAGCCCATTATAGCATGTAGCTGACCTTATTGGTGCCGACGCGAAGGACATTGTCTTCACATCCGGAGCCACGGAGAGCAATAATATGGCAATCAAAGGAGTGGCCCATTTCCACCGCGAGAAGAAAAAACACATCATCACAACACAAACTGTATGTTCACTCCGTTTTCAGTTTAAATGTTCTCAACATTGTGCTTTGCAGGAACACAAATGTGTGCTGGATTCTTGTAGAAAACTGTCTGAGGAAGGCTTTGACATCACGTATCTCCCCGTCCAGCCGAATGGAGTCATTTCGCTTGATTCTCTGGAAGCTGCCATACGTCCGGATACTGCACTGGTATCAATAATGGCAGTTAATAACGAAACCGGCGTAATTCAGCCACTGAAGGAAATTGGCGCCATTATTCGTAGACACCGCGGTTGTTACTTTCACACAGATGCTGCGCAGGCGGTTGGAAAGATCCCGGTCAACGTTGACGAGATGAACATCGACTTGATGAGTATTTCTGGACATAAAATATATGGTCCAAAAGGGATCGGTGCCGCCTACGTCAGACGTCGGCCTCGGGTCCGGCTTGAGCCCATTTTGAGTGGTGGAGGTCAGGAGAGAGGTCTTCGTAGCGGAACATTACCGAGCACACTCGCTGTGGGTCTGGGGGAGGCTGCTCGGATTGCCAAGTTGGAAATGCCGGTAAGCTTTGGTTTCTCCATCATCTCCTATGATTATATGGCACGCGAACACATCGTTCTACGGAGTAGGGTGGTGATTTATGTTCTGTGACTTGTTCCATGCACATTTCCCGACCCAGCGAAGATTTTCGTGCAGGGGTTATGAGATTTTTTGTTTTTTGTTTGCGGACGTTTGCCCAGGTGAAATATTAACGCGATTTTTTTGCGTAGGCTGATCAAATGCGGACCAAGCAATTAGCGGAGCGTCTCATCACCAAAATCAACTCTCGAGTGGAACATGTCGTTCGAAATGGCGACGTCAATGGCTATGCCGGCTGCATTAACCTTAGTTTCGCATATGTTGAGGTGCGTTATTTTGGGAGCTCATAAAACTATAGTCACATATCTTTTCGAAAACAAGGGTGAAAGTTTATTAATGGCGTTGAAGGATATCGCTCTTTCCTCGGGAAGTGCTTGTACTTCAGCATCACTTGAACCTTCCTACGTTCTTCGAGCGCTAGGTGAGTATTACCCGTCTCTCCATGATATACACGTACGCATAACATGAATTCAGGCGCGGCTGAGGATATGGCCCATTCATCTCTTCGTTTCGGAATCGGTCGCTTCACTACAGAAGCGGAGATTGACTTTGTTGTTGAGAAAATTGTTGGCACTGTGAACAAGCTACGCGACATGAGGTATGACGGCTACTCACAAAGCTCGTCTCGCCCGTTAACTGACTATTACTCAAGCCCTTTGTGGGAGATGGTTCAGGAAGGTATCGATATCAACTCGATTGACTGGTCCCAGCATTAAGACTTCAATCAACTTTCAATGTTGGTCTCTAAGAGAGACCCCGGATTACCACTTATTGCAAGAGCACTCTCTTTTTCTTTTTTTCTATCATTCCTCTGTTCTCAACCATCGATGAAAGTAGCACAACAAGTACAATAAAGTCTAAGTACGGTACGGCACACTGTCTCTCAATGTGTATATTACTGCGGAAGTAGGTACATGGGGTCTTCTCCTGTTCTATGTCTAAGGTTTTGCATTGAAACTCCGATTGCCAGACTGTTTTCCTGTACCCACCATGACCCGTCGACTCTATCTAGGCAGTATGAGCGTATACACACATGCACCTCTTTAGTTACTCACAAATTGATCAGGACTCCCTCATGATGTTCGTCAGGAGGAAGTTACGAACTTTCTTGATGGTTACGGTCGCATCGTCGACTGTCGTGTCATGACTGGTATGTTGTCTTTCATAGGGGTTGACTTATTCCTGCAATCTCCATGTTCAAACGTTCAGGATTTGGCTTCGTGGAATTTGAAAGTAGCAAGGTATAGATACGTGCAAGTCTGATTTCCTACTCTCATCGTGTTTTCCCAGGACGCGGAAGAGGTGGTCGCAAACTTCAACGGAAAGACATTCCTAGGTGCCCCAATTGTCGTAGAATTTGCTAAAGAAGGGCGTTCTCGCCCTAGAGAGCCTTACGATGATAGGGGAGGATATGGGTCTGTCGATGGTACAATTTATCTTTAGACCTGACATGTATGATTCGCCTCTCAGCTACCCTCCCCCACGTTCAAGGAGGCCTCCCGGCGTTCGCCTTATAGTGTCTGGCATTTCTCGTGACACCAGTTGGCAGGTACGATCCACTCGACCATGATACTTCTGGCTCTTTTTTCGTGGCGAGGAGATTGGCGGGTAAGCGGCTTTGCGCATCATGTATTATCCAATCTGGCTTCCCGCCGTGGTGGTAAACGCCCAGGGATTGAAGGACCTGAAGCCGTGGCATTCCGTTTCCTATCTCTCGTGGTCTCCAGGGAATGGATATGCGACGCTTAAGCCCGCCAATTGTTATCTCTTTGCTCTTTCTCCCCTTATGGTCACTGTCCCTTGGTCGATTGCGATGGATCCTGATCAGCTTATGACAATCCCCCCAGGACTTGAAGGACTTCGGTCGCGAAGCTGGCAGCGTCTCCTTTGCCGACATCGATCGCGATGTTCCAGGTCAAGGGTAAGCCTGCGGCGTAGTGTATCCTCAATTGGCTTTCTTACCCCATGAACTAAGTATACTCGAGTATCTTACACGTGACGATGCGGATGCTGCTGTGAAAACCCTGGACGGTAAGGATCTTCGCGGTCAACCTGTTCGAGTTGCACCTGCAGACGATCCTGTACGTGGTGCTTCGAACTCAACGTACGTGTTTTCTTTCATTGACTTTGTTTTTTCTTGGCTCCAGCACGGCCCGCCTGATTATAGGCGTGATGACCGGTACAAGGACGACCGTTACGAGCGTCATGACCGCTATCGGGATCCTCCACCTCGTCGCGAGCGTTCCCGCTCTCCTTACCGCCGTGACTATGATAGGTATGATGACAGACGGGCCCGTTCTCCTAGGCGAGATGGGGATGATCGGAGATACTATGACGACAGGCGTGACAGCAGGAGAGACGATCGACGTGACCTGGATGACCGCCGAAATGGCGACGGAGGTTGGCACCGTAGCAGCCGGTAGGTTGATTCAGTCACGTTTGCCCCCTTGTGACCAGGTGTATTCAAGTCATCGAGGAAACCCAACAGCTACGACTGATCGCCCGGATGATCACATCCCCAACGATGCACCCCCGTGATATTATTGTAATCTCCTAACATTTCTCATCCATGAGTGGCACGTATAACCACTTATAAGAAGCTCCGAACTGGTACATATTCGCGTTCATACATGGGCGGCCCTTGTACATTGGACAGAAGTCTTATTGCCTTATCCCTTTTTAACTCCGAATGGATGGCCAACTCTTGACTGTATTTCCTGGTCGGCAGAAAAAATGGTCTTCAGAAAAAGTGGTCTTCCGACAAATGTTACTTCAATCTCTTATCTGCCGATGTTAAGCCACCCTGAGGTCCCTATGTGTGACATAGTGTTTCTGCGTATAAGTTGGGGTGCGTATATGCATAGTTTTATTGTAGATTTGATCCAAATGGAACCATGACAAATTATAACCTGTCTGCCAACACTTGGACGTCATATACGCAATTTCCATTACACTGCCCACAATAGTATGTAATCCGTAAGAAACCTCATCACCATGTTACTCTCATCCTTTCACTTGAAACAGCCGAGACGTAGCCCTCTTCGCATTCCCAGAGCAGGCTCCCTTGTCTACCCAAACACCGGCTGCCCCTCCCGCTTCGAATATGTTTATTAGGAAAAGGTGATACATAGGTTATATAAAGCTCACGAGTATCGCCTTGCGTCCACCATGACGCAGTCCACAAATCGCCATCTGTGGTAAGTCAGGGGAAAAGTTAAATTAACTGGGTGATTAAACGCACTGTAAGTGGCTGTCTGGCCACCAGTGTATATAGCCTAGCCAGAATACATAAGCAACGAGCATGTCATTCAATTTTCTAAGATGGACTGACGGAAGCGCTCCATGCAGCGATACCAGCGCATGAGCCGCTAGTAGGTACTGGTCCGCTAGACGAAGTCGGCGAGCCCGACGAAGATGAGGAAGATGATGAGCTGCCAGACGAGTTACCCATGTTATTGGCAATGTTCGTCCATATGCTATCTGGGTAACTGTAGACGAGGTGAGCAGTGACATATTGATTAATACTATTATATTAAAAAAATTCTAAAATATTAATCATACCTCAGATGGTTCTAATCCGTTTTATGCGTTACGAGTTTAGTTCGTGAGAATGACTGTAAGCACTGCACCTGTGTTTGATCCAGCCCACCTAGGATTCCTGCACTTACGCCGACCAATGAATCCGCGCCAAGCTTGTCGGAATCAAGAGACCAGAACATAGAGCCCTTTGCGGCATTACCTCAGCTCAAGCCGTGACCTTTCCTGAAGCTGGAACTCACTGCCATACCATTGGTGTTAATATATTTCGTTTTCGTCGCCACAATATTTGGTGTGTCATAGGATATCAGCTCTTGAATCGAGGAGTTATATGAGTAGCTGGCGACATTGTCCGTTTCCTCTATCACGGTAGCACCGGCGAACGGAAGATCCTTGTAATCATAGACGCTGTAGATTTCTTAAAAGCACGTCGGACTCGCATGAAGGGGACTCACCCGGCTTCCCATGTACCTGGTCCAACCTGAGAGCACATTAGCCTGAGATGAATGAGCTAGAGCCAATAAAATAGGTGTGCTCACACCGTTATATGGCTGGCGGATTCCAGCCGTTTGTTCAAAGCCACGACCGTATAAAGGTATCCCTTGGATTGCATTAGGGGGGGAGTTGGCTTGACCGGAGTAAAGGGAAGCGTACCCATTGTGATCTTGGAGGCAGTGGCACCCCGCGAGATGTAAGACTTGAATGCTTGGTCTGTACTTACACCAGAAATCACCCCACCGTAGAGATTAGCCATGTCATCACTCTGAATTTTACATGACGTGAGTATTCGATGATAGAATACCACTACCAATGTACTAACGACATTGGACCACGATCCGGCATAATCATAAGCCTGGTTCCAATTATGAGTTTAAACGCCGACGTTCTTTCTAGAGAAAAGGCATACCATCAAGTTCCAGTATGAAAGTGCTTGGTCCATAGTAGGAACGACGAGATTCTACACTTGTTCGACTCTCACCAAGAGTAAAAAAAAACCGTGATGGCGCTCACAGCATAGTTAGCTGAACCTGCGGACACAGCAACCTAGGGCTATTGCATAAGGTAAGGTAGATGGACAGATGTTCTGGGTGCTAACTGTGATCTGATAGGGTACAGTGTCCCCCTTCTTCGTGGCAAGCTGATCGAATGCAGTCCTTAATTCGGTCACAAGAGATGCAAACCCAGAGCCCTGTGACGAGTCTGAAGGGTATTCGAAGTCGATATCACTACGTCAAACAAAATTAACAAGCGAGCTAATATCATCGCATCAGACTTACATTCCATCCAAACCATAGTCTGCAACAACGTAGACTCAGTTCGACATACCACTACGATGAGACTGACTCACTTTCGACCATGCTTACGGCACTACTTACGAACGTCGCTCGATAGGCAGCGTTCGTGACAAAGCTAAAGTGTCCGGATTGCGAGTATGTGTAGCCACCAACCGATAGCAAGACCTTGATATTACTGTGTATAGAGCAGGCGGTCTTAGACATTGACTAGTAATTATATAGTGACCAACTGACCGTTGCTGCATCTTCAGAAGGTACATCTGCTTAAGACATCCGTAAAGGTTGTTTCCCTGGTATAATTGTTAACATCCGAAGAACGTGCGCGGCATAAGAGGGGGAGGGGAGGGATGATTCATACAGGCTCATCCCAAGAGTCACCATCGAAATGTTTCTGAACAAGGCCACACGTCAACCAAAAAAATTACGGATGGCACGGAGATCTATACCTGTTCATCGGCATAGCTATCTGTTAAACTGATATTCCCAGAGTTCGGGTCGACATCAGCGAATGAGTATAGCACATGTGTCAAAATAGAAGATACGATGTTTGACGGCTCTGAAATATAACACGTAGGCTTATGCTCAGAACGAAGACACTCAGTTCTTGCTTTCAACGCACGGAAATTACGGGCGTAGATACCCCTACGAACACAAGGCAAATATTTATGAGCATATGGATAACATTACCAGCAAAAATTGAATTGTCCGCTAACCAGTTCGTAAAGTAACCAATTGAAAGTTTACCACCGGCACGTTTGGTCAAGCCAGATTCGATAGTGGTCCGTTCTCTTATAAGAGATTCCTCTATAGCTCGCGCGGTAGCGTTATGGTGCAGAACGTGAGCATGGGGCTTCACGAGGGTCTTGTAATCGTCTGGGCGATACATAATCTGTGTCGCATTGATGACAGTAGCCAAAGCGAGCGCATAGATGAGAGCGCGGGTTGCCATGGCTGTGACAGAACTGAAGACAGAAAGAGACGAGCGACCTCTCTCGTTGAAGAGTCTGGTCCACAGATACTCCCATAAATACGTTGGTAGAAGGACCGAATCTGCGAAGCGCTACGGCACCGATGGGGAGGCCCGAAGATTATGCTTTTTGAGTAAATTGGTCGGGTCCATGTGAGTCGAGTAATCAACCGCATGCTCACATTCACTGCAGGATAACGTGCAGCCGCATTTCTGCACAATTAACAGGATAACTGGGGTGCCGATCTATTTGTTGCGTTGCGGTTCGTAGGACATTCCCAGACACCAGCAGATCAACCCCAGATATTCAGTGAAACAATGCGCTCGCCCGGGTCTCCGCAGGCTATGCAGAGAGTATCTACATGAAAGGGTAAGCACGCAAGATAGTCAACTTGACGTTGTACATGCGTCAGTTGCCAGCAAAGCACGATTCCAGAAAGTCATTAGCTGTAAAGCATGCGTCACGAAGCACAGGTGATTCGGGACTCCATGCGTTTCACAGCCCGACAACTGAGCGCGTTCAGGACAGGGCGGTACAGGGGGAACACCATATAGAGATCTTGCAAACTGTCAAAGGCCATATGCCCAACAGTTCAGAATGCATTATCGCATTGACGGCCCAGACTTTGGCAATAATACATTGGGTGGGTAAATTCTCCATAAACAATTTATGTAATCCAGCAAAAATAGAAGCGACATCGAAGATAAGCATCCTTGGCATAAAGGTGCACTTGGGAATGAGCAATGACGAATACTCGGACCTTGGCCTATGGAACGTACATTGGGCGTTCAGTTTGCAGCATTATGCTTATCGGTTTATAAATACTCATGGCCGGCATGTACAGGTAGGGAGGACTCAAAAGGTGCTGTGCCACCGAACGACGCTCAAAACATCATCTGCTGACCACCGAAGCCCAGAGAGTCCGGGTCGGGCGCATCATCTTGGTTTTTAGGGTTTGGAGGAGGTGTGACGATATCAGGCTCAGCCTTCCGTGTACGTTTGGCCCAACGGAGACCACAAGCATTGCAGAGAGTCTTGGGCCCGTTGGGACCCTAAATAATCGGTCAGATAAATAGACCCCAAAATTTGAACAACAATGTCATACCTTGCGCCACTCAGGGGAATCTGTGCGGCCACACGTCCTGCAGACGCGCTGTTCATCTCCCGCTAATGTCTTCTTTAACTACCCAAATAAATAAATTTTAGTGACATAAGTTAATTCAGGATGAAGTACCAACCTTTTTCTTCCTTTGATCCTCAAAATCGTCATCCCCAAGATGACTCGAAGCACTTGAGCCATTGATAGGTGGAATGGTGATATCATCGGGCGCCGACATTGGTGTCTTGTGGTTACGGAGTCCTGAGCCAGAAGCCTCGGAAAGGGGGTAGAAAGATGAGCTCGTCGTTGCACGTGAGTACAAGGAAGAGTGGTTAGGAATAAGAAGTCCCGGTGGCTGGCTGAGCTGCTCTGGATGCTGAGGTAGAGGAAATCGCGAGGAGAATGGAGTTTCTATGGCACAGGTAGTACTTTCGGCCGATTTTTTCAAATGCTGTGGAGGACGTGGTTTACCTTCAGAAAAAGAAAAGGGGACGAGGGAGGTACCTGAATGCGCTGAGACAGTTTCTCATTTTCAATTCTCAAGTCAATGAACGAATTGAGCCTTGACCATATTCAAGATCAAGTGTTGATATACCCATCAAAGGAAAGAGACATACATAGCTATGTCTTTACAGGGATATGGCATTGCAGACAAAAAGAAGCACTGAGGCTGTTGTTGACCCTGAATAAAATGTGCGTGTCCTTTTAGCTCAAACAGTAGGCCCGATTTAGCATTTTTATCGGGTGATGGGGACCGGTCGCATTTAAAGCGAGCATATGTAAAGAGATCCTGGCCCGAGCGAAGAGATTCTGTGAATGACCAACGGAAGTTGTCCTGGTCTTCATCTGCCACACTGCCGATCAGGATAGTCTGTCAAGGGGTCAGAGTTTGAGTATTAGTACCTTCTATGAAATGACCAAGGTCTGCATCCACAAGCTGATCTTCTTTCCAGCCTAACAGGTCTACGACCGCTGAACCACAATAAAGGACTTTGCAGGAAGGCGAAACGATGAGAAAAAGGGTTTCTGAGATCTCAGAAAAGAGTGTTTCTGTCCAACGTTTGCGTTTTGTGAATTCGAATGACTGAACAGAAGGTTTAGTCAATGTGGTGGCCATGGAAGTAAGACAATGCTGAAATTTCGATTGGCGATAGCAGCGACATCTTTACCTGCGACGTCACTGCTCTTTCGAGATCGAGCGCTCAGTTGAAATCACGTGATCTATATCGAGACCACGTGTTGTACTAAGTTTTGTTCATCCCATGCTTCCGTCAGTATACCGACTCCCGACCACCTGATACTCCCACCTAAACGAACTAAGTAGCCTTGGTCCGGGTGCATTGTAGTCAGGCTAGTTGGAGGGGTTTCGACTAGATCTCGCAGACCCCGAGCAAAACCTTGAAACTATCGTGAACTTTTAGTAATTAACCAGTGGTAGAAAAAAAAAATCCTTACCAGGAGCACATGGGTCACCGGTGACCTTGGTCTCCAGACCGTTCTGGCCAGGCATTTGTCTGGCTTCATTGCCTGCTGCCTCCATGCTCACATCATCATTCCCGTTATGGTACTGTCATGCGCGCTTGTGCGCATCCGTGCTTGTCATTGTTGACGACGACGACAAGTGTGGTTTTTTGTAATTTCCATGTCCGTGGTAGCAATACAAGCGACGACTGTACGATCTACGAAGGTTGCCAGACCATTCTGGCCAGGCATCCGTCCAGCTTGCTCGCACGCACCCATGCTCATCATTGTCATTGACAACGAACAATTCCCATAATTTTGTTCCACCCTCTGTATAGGTAGTAATCAGAGGTGGACAATATCTAACTGCAGAATGGCAATCTAATAGAAAACTCCTGCATGCTCCAATGCAACTATTCTTTGTCTGAGTCGAGGGAGTTTGCTTCTTCATTCTCCACTTCCTCCACCTCCTCCTCACTCTCATCATCTGAGGACAGGACAGCACACAACTTCTTAATCTTCTTGGTCATCTTCCTGCACACCTCCTTCACCTTTCGCTTTCGCTTTTCACCTACCTTGGCAGCCACCGTCTTGCCTTTCCCACGGCGTCGCAATGGCATGCGATCACCATGATTCACAGCTGCTTCTACCGCCTCCCTGCGTGCTGTGAGCTCTATGGTACTTAACTTTACCCATCTCAGCTCATCTTTCTCCAGCGCATTCCATACAGCCTGCAGGTCTGAGACCAAGCCAATGTCACTCGGCAAGCGAAACTTCAAGGTAAGTGGCCATCCTTCAAGCACATAGCTGTATGTCTGAACCTGATCTTCATGCTGATCAGTGTAGAATACACGTATATTGTTCACACCAGTGGCCTTCACTGAACAGGGAGGTGTGAGACATTATACCACTACTTGTAGCAGTACATACCCAGGCCTGCCTGTAAGGACGCATGCACATCCTTCTTGAGCTGTTGAATTTGGATTCCATAGCCTCTCGCAACTCCTATAGTTCATGAAATGTTAGTAATGAATCTGTGAGCTCATTAACAGTCACATACCCTTGTGACTGGCCACAATGAAGGCTTTGGCACGCACACCCATCTTGTAGGGATCCTGCTTCAGTGAGTCTGAGAAAAATCGTTCCATCTCTTTGCTTGTAAAGTACATCTGTGGTGCCATATTGGAGTCAACTGTGTTGCACACTATATAAACGAAGCTGTCTATTCCATTGCGCTCTGCGCAATTGAGAAGCTGCATGGTGTCAATGCTGGCAAGCAGACAAAAGAAGGTCTGACTTACATTAACACTTATGTCCTTCATTGTATGGATTACATCTTGGACCTTGGCCTTCATCAATACCCATTTCCCTGTGCATTTTTCTTCTCTGAAATCTTTGAGGTCTGACAAAGCATCATGACCCTCTGAACGAATAAGTGCTTCGTAGCTCTGACTTGTGTCACGACTAATATTGACTAGTCTGATCTTGCTGCCTTTGTTTCACTCTATGCCAGCTGTGTGAGCCTCATGAATACTTGATTATAAACCATGCACCCTCATTCCTCTCTACTGCTTGTTTGTGCAAGTACACATTCCACTTGTTGGGAGCACAAGATTGATGGTCAGCTTTACTGGTACAGTGTTGTACCACCACTTGCAACAATACTCTCAGTTGACACACCTCCAATAAAACACTCTCAAATCTACTCCAATCAATATAAGAAACGTCAATGAGGGGTTCGTGTGGGTGTTTTTTGTCAGCATTAGTCAGCAGATCTCCTGAGCCTAATAGCACCCCCAATAAAATCAGGAAAAATACCGGAAAAAATCAGAGAGGCCACTGAGACTTGGCTGGAGCTTGCCTGAGCCTCACCTTAAGAAAATAACAATAAAATAACACAGTGCTTTCCCAGACAATTTTAGGGTTAGGGTTTTGGGTTCTGAGACTTCCTGGGCAGCTTTGAGTGTCAAAATAAAACAGTTTCTCATTTGAGAGTTTGAGGTAGAGATTCCAAATCTAAATCCTGTGAGTCAAATGCAAGAATATGAGCAGGACAGTGTAAATTTTAAACCTAAACCAGTCAATCCAATCCTTGCATCGGACAATCCAACTTCCCAAAGGCCAATGATCAATCTGATTCTGGACCAGCTAATCCATGATTCAAAAGATCAGACTCTGAACCCTCAATCTGATTTGGAATCAGATCCTCAGACTCCAAACTGGCCATTCCAACTTTGAACCAGCTACACTGATTCTGAACCAGTCAATTCCACTCCAAACCAGCCACTTTGATTCTGAATTAAACAATCCAATGCCAGATCAGATGAACTGACTCTGAACCAACCAATCCAATTGTGAATAAGACAATCTGACTCTGAACTGGTCAATCTTGGCCAATCCATGTCTGAATCCACCAACCTATATTTAAATCAGACAATCTACTTCCAAACTGGACACATTATGTTACTCCAAATAATCCAATCCAACTCTGGACCAAGCAATCTGAGTCCTGATTCTGAATCAAACAATCAGACTGGGAATCAGAATTAGACAATCTTAATCAAAACCAGACAATCTGACTCCAAACTAGACAGATTATCCAACTCCAAATCAGATAATAGGGCTGATCACAGTAGACGATTTGATGAGGATTTGGGAAGGCAATTTGGACATCAAATCCATCCAAATCACCAAATCAACTCCAGGAGGTGATTTGGAAAAATGTGTGGATTTGGATTTGAATTTCGGCCAGCCACTGTGACAGAGCTCCAACCTGTCATGACTTCTGGTGAGGATGTTGTTGATCACAACCATAGTTACTCTCTGTCACTCTTCAACGGTAATACCTGGTACCTCTGCAAGTTCTCTAGAAGTAACTTGGTATATAGCAATTATATATTTGTACTAATCCTCAAGTGGAACAACAGTACTGGAAGTTCAAATATTTTATGCTCAAATATCACACTATTATTATTATCATA
Organism: Ramaria rubella; assembly: GCA_015039355.1. NCBI lineage: Eukaryota > Fungi > Basidiomycota > Agaricomycetes > Gomphales > Gomphaceae > Ramaria > Ramaria rubella. Next base: position 50,336 of record MU134418.1, on the reverse strand, counting down.
CATCTTAGCTCCCTCCCTAAACCTTCTATCTTAACTCTTCCTGGATGGGATGGCCTGTCCCAGTGGCATTGTTGAAGACTCAAACTCACAGCCTGGTGGGACATTGTCACTGGGGGCATGAGCAGATTTTTAGTGTAAAAAATGTGATAAAAATGCTTTTTCCTTACAGATTATTCATTCACTGTTCTGGTTGAAAAATCTCCCAAAAATGCTGCTTTTTTATCAAGTTTTCGGACCTGAAAATCTGATACATATTTCACAATTATAGGCATGGGAAATGGATGTAAAATGTGAGAAAATAATGAATTTACTTTGTTGATTTCATGCCACAAAAATGTAAGGACAATCTTGGTTTTCATTGACATTTTCAACAGAAAAGAACCAAAATTTATCCAAGATTTCATAGTAGAAAAAAGGTGAGAAAATTAGTAAAATATATGAGATTTTCATGAGATTTTTCAAAACTATTAGCCAATGAATAATCCAACATTTTTATTTAGTTTTTTGCTAGGAAAAACCTGATGGATAAATGTTTAACCCTTGGATAATCATTCACCCATAGGCAATATATAACAAGTTTTCTGAACTGAAAAGGTCATGAAAAAGTCAATGGA
>MU134418.1:39690-49697 GCA_015039355.1 Ramaria rubella | reverse complement strand
TAACCGATATCTAAATATCGGAATTTAACCAGGAAAGTCGGACTAACCACAACGGTGTTGGGTAGGTTTTCACCCTAAGACTGTTTTAAGTCGGGACCGTCCACATATGTCACGGTAAGTTGGTCTAACTGTTCAGCCTAGTTCGACTTTGAACCAGTCTTACACCCAGATCATAGAGACTTCAGTGTACGTATAAATGATTCCTTGATCTACTCATTGGGTACGATGTGTGCCCGTGGGGTAATCCACAAACAACCAAAACTTCTATAGGTGTTAGTTTTGTAATATAAAGATGTACTGTATAAATTAATGTAACAAGGATACAATCACAACGACAACTGAATCTAAAAGAGTACCGCTTATCAAGAAGTAGAACTCTCATTAGAAGTGGTTTGATAGTCAAACCCCCCAAAAGACTAACGTCCGAAAGTACCTCCACACAGGGTCTCGGGGGTTTAACAATAAAACTTTTACCGACCGGAATTTTTTGACTCGACTTGGCATTTATCGGGTCAACACCGTTGTGATAGGATACATAAGTTTGTCGGTAAAAATATTCAACAGGTTTCAGTTACATGATGGATAGTCTCAATCGTTATCACCGTTGAGTTTAGTTCAGGGTCTATGGGGTAATGTTGAAACCACCTAAAGATATAAACGGTTATGAACCTAAAATTAATGTATAACTTATAGTGTACGGTGTACCGGAGTGATTGTGAGTGGTCAAAAAGACGTAACGAGTTTTGGTTTCAAGATAGTTTTCAGTCGTTATCCCTACTAGTGTCAACCGACCAAAAAACCTAACCTATCCCCCGGACTACAACCTAAACTCGTTGGTTCTCATTACTTTTAGTAGGTTTAGGTTGGTCAGTTGAGACTATTGAGTCTAACCCTTGACCTAAACCTCAACTAAATGTGAGTAAGTCGTTTACGTCTAGATCATCTAGTATCATCGTATGAACGTTATAAAGATTACTTATTGTCAAATGTAAACTTTGTGTGAACGTTTACGTCGTAGTTTAGACGGTTTAAAAGGTTTCACTGAGGTCAGAGACCTTCGTGAAAGGACCTAAACTGTTAAGTTAGGTGGTAGTTTAGAGGGTAGTTTAGGTACTTTAGTCAGTTGACACTAGTGGGGGTTACACAGGTTACTAAACAAAAACTTGTATCTAACAGGTCAAACACTAAAAACTTAGTCTGTACTTAAAAGACTAAGACTAAATTTAAAGAGTTAAACCCGTCAAACGAACCTAGTCTTAAAACACAACAGGTCAAATTCAGTCTAACTAAGTCTTAGTCTAACCGACCAAGTCTCAATCTAGTAAGTCAACTCTCAACCTACTAGGACGGTCAAGTCTCAGTCACCCAGTAAGTACCAGTCTAGTAGAACAAGTCTTAACCTCACCGATGAAGTCTTAGTCTAACCGGTCAAAGTTCAGTCTAAAAGTCTTAGTCTTAGTCTCACATTAGTCGTGACACCTATCAAGTCAGTCTAACAGGTTAAAGTTCAACCTAACAGACTAAGTCTTAGTCAAACCGGTCTAACCACAGTCTAACAAACTAAATTTTAACATGACAATTTAAGTCTTAGACTAACACGTTAAGTTTCAACTTAACAGGTTAAGTTAGATTAATCCTTAGTTCATTCATTGAACCTCAGAACTTAACAGGTCAAGTAACCTAATAAAGTAAGTTTTAGTATGTCAAGTTAAACCTCAGTTTAACCGACCAAGTCTCAACCTAATAGACGAAATCTGAGTCTAAGTGACTGAACCTCAGTCTGTCAGACGAAACTTTGGTTGAACCGGTCTAGGCTCCACGTAACAGGACAAACCTATCCGACCAAACCTCAATCTAACAGACTAGACCTTAACTTAACCAGTCAAACTTTAACAGACCAAGTCTAAGTCTATTAGACCGACCAAACCTCAACCTAACAGACTAAATCTTAACCTGACCGGTCAAACATTAACAGACCAAGTCTTAGTCTACTAGGTCGGTCAAACCTCAATCTAATCCCGACTAGTGTCACCTCCTAAACTACCCCTAAACCCCTACTAAACTTGTCACTAAACCTTAAAAATATTTCAAGACTGTTACGGGGTTTTTTGGTAAAAATCGACACTACTCGGACAAAATTTACAACAAAAACTCAACTAAACCTTCACGACCGACTCGTGCCGTCGAATTACCGTCCTCGACTCATAGTTAAGAGAAACAGAGTGGTGTGTGACCCCCGTACTCGTCTAAAAATCACATTTTTTACACTATTTTTACGAAAAAGGAATGTCTAATAAGTAAGTGACAAGACCAACTTTTTAGAGGGTTTTTACGACGAAAAAATAGTTCAAAAAGCCTGGACTTTTAGACTATGTATAAAGTGTTAATATCCGTACCCTTTACCTACATTTTACACTCTTTATTACTTAAATGAACAACTAAAGTACGGTGTTTTTACATTCCTGTTAGAACCAAAAGTAACTGTAAAAGTTGTCTTTTCTTGGTTTTAAATAGGTTCTAAAGTATCATCTTTTTTCTACTCTTTTAATCATTTTATATACTCTAAAAGTACTCTAAAAAGTTTTGATAATCGGTTACTTATTAGGTTGTAAAAATAAATCAAAAAACGATCCTTTTTGGACTACCTATTTACAAATTGGGGAACCTATTAGTAAGTGGGTATCCGTTATATATTGTTCAAAAGACTTGACTTTTCCAGTACTTTTTCAGTTACCTATTCTCAAATAGGGAACCTATTAGTAAGTGGGTTTCCATTATATATTGTTCAAAAGACTTGGCTTTTCCAGTACTTTTTCAATTACCTATTCTCAAATAGGGAACCTATTAGTAAGTGGGTATCCGTTATATATTGTTCAAAAGACTTGGCTTTTCCAGTACTTTTTCAATTACCTATTCTCAAATAGGGAACCTATTAGTAAGTGATGTTTAGCTGCTGATTTGCCTTTTACAGAACAAGGGTCGCATGCAAATTGGGCACACTAGAAGGTGACAAGGAAGTGCATGACAGGGCACGTGGTGTACACACACGTCGCACTGGTTCCTTACCCGGTGAGCTTCCTTTCACACACTCACACATCAGATGGTCGGGAGGGCACTGCCAGAACGCATCAAAAGGCTCAAGAAACGTAATGCTGACAATAGAAAGGTGGCAGCTGCGGTTGACGCGTACAAGCAGGAGCAGAGCAAACCACACGGAGAACACCTTGGTCTCCACAAAATTGCCATGCACCATGGCATGAATTACAGCACACTGGCACATCGCGTGAATGGAAACCAGTCTTTGACTGAATTTTACATCTCATGTCAAAAAATCACACCTGCCAAGGAATGTGTTCTCGTGAATGCGATATTGGAGTCTGCTGACCAGGGTTTTCCACCAAGCCGTGACAAAGTGGCTGCAATGGCAAATGCGGTACTGGAGAGCCAACAAGGAGAAGAGTATGAGCCGGTAGGGGTCCATTGGATTGACCAATTTTTGCATCAGCACCATGGTGAATTGCAGGCACATTGGAGCAAACCATTGGACACTGTCAGAGCACAGGCATTGAATAAAGATACGGTAGAGCACTGGTACAACAATGTGGTTAAAAAATATGTGGTTGATGCAGGCATTGAGGCCCAGGACATCTATGGGATGTATGAGACTGGTTTTCAGCCTTCGGATCAAGGCACCCAGCATGTAATAGGACGATGAGGTACCAAAATGCAACATAAGCAGGGAGGTGGAGACTGGGAGAATGTCACTGCACTCATCACCATTTGCGCTGATGGAACAGCACTTCAGCCCACCATTATATTTAAAGGGAAAAACTTCATGAAGAAGTGGGCAGACAGCAATGTCTCAGGGGCCTCATGAGTCCGGTGCTTTCAATTGGTTTAAAGATTGACAATGCTTGCAGGATTTGTCACTCACCGAATGGTTGGACAGATAGTGAACTTGCAGTACAATGAATGGAAAATGATTTTGATAGACAAATGAAGGCCAAAACGAATGGACGAACTCGAGTGCTTTTGATGGATGGTCATAGCTCGCACTATACACCCAGGCTCCTCCGCCATGCCAAGGATAATAATATTGTGATCTTGGGCTATCCCCCCCATTGCACTCATGCCCTGCAGGGCCTGGATGTTGTTTATTTTGCACGAATGAAAGACATCTATCAGCAGGAAGTACACACCTTTGAAGAGGTTCATGGTCACAAGATGGCGAAAGCAGACTTCACAGGAGTATTCAGGCATGCATTCCTGCATGCATTCCTGCATGCATTCCTGCATGCATTCACACCAGAGACCATAAAGTCCACATTCAAGGCAACGGGAGTTTACCCGTTTGACCCCAGTGTCATCTCGCCTGCTCAAACAAAGCCCAGCGAACCCTCCTCAATCAAGGGAGTCTTTCCTCTGCCGCAACCCAGCCCTGTCTGAGGGGTCATCGCCGCGTTTCACCATCAGCCCCCAACCACTTTTGACATTTCACCAGACACACACACTTGTTGCCGGCCTTGTGAAGGTTCAAGCTCACCAACCCTTGAATGGGACCCTAATATTGACCCTTCATTATATACACCATCCAAACATATTCACCTGATGAACGCAGCCATCGCTGGAACTGCATCGGGGTCCTATCTTGTCTCCAAAACCCCCATCTATTCGTCACACACACTCTCTGCCCCTGTATTAGAAACACCCCTAACTCTGCCACAACCTGACTGGAGTCTTCTCCAGACTCCTGCCACAATGGTATCAGAGTCACGCGCCCAACTCCAACACCGCATTGCTGAACTCACCGTGAACCTGCACCGTGCCCGAAGTCAAGTGCTTGTGCATGATGGTGTCATTGAATCCACACATGCACAACTGATCATCCAGAATCTGCATGTGAGCAAGCTTCAGTAAACCCTGCAGACCAAGGAGAAGAAAAAACAAACCAACCGGACAAAGCTATTCCCCAGTGGCAAGGGCCGGCATTTGACAGCCGAGGACTTCATACAGGAGCTTGAGGCGGGTGAGCAGATCAGACGAGATGCAGCCCAGCAAAAGGCCCTGCGGAAAGAGCAGCTTTTCGCAAAGAAAAGTGCCAAGGAGGTGGCTGAGGGGGAATGGAAGGAAATCTGCAGGAAGCATGACATGGCAGTCAAAGAATGGGAAAAGTGCAGAGAAGAACTTACCGCTCTCAAGGTTCCAAGAAAGGAATAGCCCAAGAAACCTGTGCACCCACCGAAACCCAAGCCTGCCCCTGCACCCTCAACATCTGCCATAGCGGCCACCTTTGAGAGCGATAGTGAGACTGAGGAATCAGACAATGAAGGAGAATAACTTACCTCAATGTAATCTTGTATATCCAATGTCATTATATATGGAACATTGTGCATGAGAACCCCGTTTGAAGGGGCAATACTCGACTGTGGGCGCAAGAACGTAGTGGCATGATGGTGGTCACATGGTGTTGCAATGTGTCATTTCCATGACAAATCGAGCTTCCGCAGCATGACACAATTAGCACAGTGCACATTAATCCAAATCACACTAATTTTTCACAGTATGATCTTTAGATAGTTAACTACATATTTGTAAAAAGAATTAGTGCTGAATGACTAAACTAGTAGTGTGATGCTGTGATTCCACTTTGGTGTTGCAACTGGTGGTACAACACTGTAAAGTGCAACTTCGTGAGAAAGTAGGATTCCTTCTTGTGGTATGTTTTGCACAATGCCTCAATCTCACTCTTGATGACATTCATCACATGTCATAGAGCTTCTTCTTTGCTCACTTTGACACTGGATGCAACACCGTGGTTGACCTGTGTGGCACCAACACTTGTAGCTGAATTATCACATGCAGTGTCTACTGCAGCACAACCTGTAGTTGTTGCTGGGGCTGACAAGGAGATGACTACTCCAGTGTTGGTGTGGTCACTGAAGACTGATGGCTTCTGCTCTGATGGAGCAGCTGGCTTTACCAATGGTTTAGGGAGAGAAGGATGGGGAATTGCATGAGCCATTGAAGTGTAGATAAAGACGGCACAAAGGAAAAATTTCAAGGTCACGTGGAAACTATTGCTTACATATACATATACTTATGATATAGACAGAGAATAAGGATTATTCTATCAGCAGAATATCATTGCTTCTATATATCTAGTTAATCCCCTGGAATTCACCAATTCTGTCTCTGGTCTGCTCACCTCAGGCTTGTTGTTTTTCCCATGGGCAGGTAGGGACCAAAGACTATCTTACACATGAACTTTTAAGAGTGCAGCACGATTGATGTTGGGTCATGAAATTGATGAAGTGAAAGGAAGGAGGGGTGTGAGAGGATGCCAGCCATGTACAGTGAAGTTGGGGAGACAGGGGAAGGGATGAGGATGAGAAAATAAGAGAGAGTATGCCGAGGAAAATGCCTGTGGTATGAAATGAGCTTTTCAGAAATAAATAAGGGTTAGGAGGTCTCGGAAAGCCTTGGTGAATTTTGAAGAGTGGAAATTGAAGGGCAGTGGTAGAGACAGTGGGTGAGTGAAGGCCAAGGTGGTCACAAGTTAAACAAATGAACAGTTGGTGCAGATTGAGGGTGGGTTCTGAGGTGAGAGATGGAACAGGAAGTGAGTGGGAGTTCCCCTTACAGGAACTCCCACTCAATCTGCACCAACTGTTCATTTGTTTAACTTGTGACCACCTTGGTTTTCACTCACCCACTGTCTCTACCACTGCCCTTCAATTTCCACTCTTCAAAATTCACCAAGGCTTTCCGAGACCTCCTAACCCTTATTTATTTCTGAAAAGCTCATTTCATACCACAGGCATTTTCCTTGGCATACTCTCTCTTATTTTCTCATCCTCATCCCTTCCCCTGTCTCCCCAACTTCACTGTACATGGCTGGCATTCTCTCACACCTTTCCTTCCTTTCACTTCATCAATTTCATGACCCAACATCAATCGTGCCATGCTCTTAAAAGTTCATGTGTAGGGGCAGTGAAGGTAATGGTTGAGACATGACATGAGTGCAAGCAAAGGTGGTTATGAGTCAAACAAATGAGTGGTGGGAGCTGGCAGATGATGGAAAAGAGGTGGGAGTTCCCCTTACAATACCTGTACTCTCCATTTCCAAATATATTCAGTCTTATGTAATTCTTGGTTGAGGCCAATCTGTTATGAACTAGATTTCCTCTTGTCGAAATGTCAGGAGATTGGAGGATTGGAGATGTGGGAGGATCAGAGATTCAGGATTTGAAGCAGACATTGGCTTCAACTGATAGGTTGCACCCTCTTAGATTTCTCATGTCCTGGTATTTTGGATTCTGAAGTTGGAAAGGTCAGAAGAACAGAGGAGTGGATAAGACTTAGAGATGAATTGAGAAGATATTGAGTCAAGGTGAATCAATATTTGAACTGGAGAATGAAGTACATGCAGGAGTCATATATAACAAATAGGTATGATCTGAATCAGAAAGATAAGAAGGTGTGGAATTCTGAGACAGAGTGAATACAGATTTGGGGGTAAAGGACGAATATGTATATAAGACCAAAGATAGATCTTGAAGAAATGACTAAGAATAGATAAATGGGGATAAGCAGAATAATTGGGGTTGTTCAGAAAACAGATTGGAAATGGATATCAGAATATATTGGGGAAAGGTGGAAAAGCTGAGAATGAGTCTGGGTTCTAACAGTTGAGGCTGATCATGGAAAAACTCTCCATTTTGTGATCTGGCTTATTTGTACCAGGTACACCTGTACTCCCACAGGTATTTGCATGGAATTGTTTAACCAAATCTCATACTCATACCCATACTTCCCACTCCATTCCTCCATCCAAGATGTCCAACAATCCTTTCATTTGATTCACAGCTACCTTGGCATTCACCTAGTGTCACAGCCATTCCCACCATAGAGAAATCTCTCAAGATGCCTGGACCTTGTGTCCCTCAGGTGAGCTTTCCTTATGCAGACATTTCTCTTAGGTGTGTGGTCTCTGATGGCTTCATTCTGTTTCATAGTATACCTGCTATGAAGCAAGCTGCAACTTCCATTTCTGAGTGTACTATGCCTGAAAAAAAAGATATATCTCAAAATGCTATCTCCCCTAGAAAATTATGAGTAATGATATGTTGTCCTACATACCTCTAACCTGAAGTGCAGAAAGTATTTGTGGTTCTATCTAGAGCAGCATACCCTCATCTTTCAGAATATCACTTTTCAGTGTGAGTCTGTATTCACATTTCATGAACATGATGAGAGCATGTTCACATAAGGGAGTAATGGTGTTTCAAGGTCCGGGGGTGGCCAACCTCAAAATAAGTTTGCAATTAAAATGTAACCCGATGAGCTAGCATTAAACCACTTATGTCCTTTGTGACCCCATATCCACCCTATCTGATTCCAGCTGCAGTGCATTGTGATATAGGAAAATAATCTCATTTTCTCAAATTGCAATGATTCAGATATCTGATGGTATAGAATGATTATTCCACATTACGACAGAGACTCAACCCAAGTATCTAAAGTCTCTCCAGTCTCCCGTATCAGGTCATCCTCATTAACTACTACTTCTTCCTCAATGCTGACGCCCTCAAGGGTGTCAGGCATCTCTTCTCCTGTTGCCTGTGTGGGGTGGATCCATATGTGACAGACACCGACCATAATTTCTCCATCCACTGAAACCCAAAAGGTGCCGGATTTGACTCAAACGATAGTCATGAACATGGTTAACTGCGACATGTAATTCCCAGTGTTGTCTGATGTGATATGCCAGGGTAGGATTGTGTAAGGGGAACCCCATTTCATGTGGTTCTACACTTCTCTATTATCTCTTCTTCCTACTTATTCTTCCCCACTTCTCCCTTCCCCCCATTATCTCCCTTGCCCCTATCTTTTCATTCAAGTTTGCTTACTTAAGCACCTGGTTACGTAACAGGATTGGCTTCCAATCCCATTACGTAACTTGGCATCCATTCTCACTCACATAAGCACTTGTGTTACATAACGAGGTTGGAATCCAATCCCGTTACATAAACACAGTGCATTCGTTCTTCATTTTCCTTTGCATAAGCGCCCAGTTATGTAACGGGATTGGATTCCAACCCCGTTACATAATCACAGTACATCCCGGCACTTATTTGTGTACTCCTTTAGGTAGTTATCTTGGCAGTGGGAACCTTAGGCTTTTCTCTTCGGATTCCCATCTGCCAGGTGTATCCTTGTATGTAGTCTTCTGTGAGCTTATATATCTTCGGATTCCCATCTGCCAGTGTTCAGTGTGATATTCCACTTCCCCTGGAGGTTGCCCTTATAGTAGAAAAGCCTTACAACTTACTGGACCAGCTGCTGTTACTATTGTCTCTGAATCGACTTCTTCAGGTGCATAGCAGTTCAGAACCCCTCTGGTACACTCTCTACATAGCACCCTATATTCCATCTATCTCCACTATGTCTACACCCATCTCTGAAGACCCTATTTCCTTTGATTTCCAAGCAGCTTACAATGAGCTTCACCAACGTGTTGCTGTCCTAGAGACTGCCCTATGTTGAAAGAGAGGGAGAAGGAATTGTTATCACAACAACTCGGCAAACAGATGTCCAAGTACACACCTTGAACCATGATGTTGCCAACCTCATGACCACGTCACTCTCCCCCCCCACCACTCACAAATGTGCAACACCTGCCACTCCAGCTGACTTCAGTGGTGACAGAGAGAAAGGACGAGCCTTCCTAAACTCGTGCAAGCTCTACCTTGCCCTATGCCTGACCCAATTTGCCAATGATCATGCCAAGGTCCTCTGGGCCCTGTCATTCATGAAATCTGGTCGTGCCTCTTCATTTGCCACATGTATCTTTGAGATGGAAACCAAAACTGGCAGGCCTACTCATCCTTCTTGGGCTTCTTTTGAAAAAGCATTCAAATCAACATTCTTCCTTCCTCATGAAGAGACTACTGCCAGGACCAAGCTTGAGTCTCATCAATATTATCAAAATCGTCGCACGGTTGATG
>MU134418.1:11488-38320 GCA_015039355.1 Ramaria rubella | reverse complement strand
AAACAATAACTGGAACCTGACAACCCTTTCTTGTCGTGACCAACGTTTTTTAGTCTCGATAGACGAAGCTGTGCTATACCCTCCAGCAGTAGACCCTTACGTTCCTACCCACGTCTACAATGGTTAGAAACATATCACAGCTTCCGTCGGACGACACTCCCAGTGGTACAGGTTCCTCACAGAAACGTTTCGTCCAGTTTGTAACCTACACACACCACACTCTTGAAGAGTTATTTAGCTGCTATCTTCAACCGTTTTTGGTTCCTTACTGACGTGGAAGAAGAATAACAATCCACAACCGGTGAGTCACTGTGGTCGTTGGAACTGTCCTAGGTAAAGTTGAAAGGGTACTCTCTACTACTCTGGATCCATAAGTTAGAACCAGAACAGTTTCAGTGTGAACAGTCCTGCGTTTATTTCGAACACAAAAGACTCTGCGACATGGTGAAAGGTATACTGAAATACCACTGAAAGATCTAGAAGACTTTTCTACTCTTACAGTAGGTCTATTTACGTATGCTGTGGAAGTCGTTACTCCAGTACCTTCTACAGTAAGTAGTATCAGACCTTTCACCGTCCCGACAATCACTCCGGTTTCTTGTAGTGATCTCCAAGTTTGTCAGGGGCTAAACAGGACTTACGGCGAAAGGTGATTAGTGGGAGAAACTAAGACTGTAACAATTTCGGGGTTACTTGTAGTTCGAATCATTTCATCACCCGGGGAACATCCGACAACTGCTCCAACCTTTAGTTTCCTTCTCCCATCGCTAAGAACTAACAGTAACGTAAGTCGTGAGCTATCAGAACCTGCTTGACATCCCGTGGTAGAAAGAAAAACTGTTTCTTGTGACCACTCCGGTAACCACTGAAGTTGTCAGCCTACGTAGGACACGAGTTTAAGAGGAACTCCTTAAACAGGTTAAATCGGACGAGAGGACCTCTCTCCCCCCATATGGAACCCACTCCGAGACCCCAACCGAGACCCAAGATTGAGTTACCGTACTAGGGTACCAAACGCAAGACCTTCGAACAGTTTGTTGAGGAAACGTTTGTGTAGAAGCATTAGTCTGTCCATCAGACCTTCTCACAGACTTCCAACCCTCAACGCGGTCCGACGAAGACGTTCTGGCACCCCATAGCCTTCTTCTCTAAGAGTCTCAGTCCGGTTGAGCGCAACTATGAGATCCATGACAAGGGGGTGCTTGCCATCATGCGTGCCCTTGAAGAATGGCGACACTTCCTTGAAGGGGCAAGACATCATGTCGAGATCTGGACAGACCACAAAAATCTCGAATATTTCCACATGGCTGAAAAGCTCAACCATCACCAAGCCTGCTGGTCTCTTTATCTGTCTCGGTTCGACTTCAACCTGTACCATCGTCCTGGCAAGACAATGGGGAAGTCAGATGCACTCTCACGCTGACCTGATCATGGCACTGGCTCAAATGACAATGATAATTTGGTGCTTCTCCAACCAGAACTCTTTGTCATCTGTGCACTGGAAGGACTGGAGTTTACAGGTGAAGAACGTGACATCCTGAGGGACATTTGTAAGGGCACCAAGGAGGGAGAGCTCGAGGAGTCGGTTGCACGTGCTGCTAGGGAACTTTGCAAGACTACTGGGAAGTCTGTGAAGTCATCAGAGTGGAGTGAGAGGGATGGTACACTTCTGTTCTGTGGAAAGATATATGTCCCTGATCAGCATGACTTACGACGTTGAATTGTCTCCCAACACCATGACACTCGTATTGCTAGCCATGCTGGACATTGGAAGACCTTGGAACTTGTCTCTCGGAACTATTGGTGGCCCCACATGTCTCGCTACATTGGTAGCTACACAAAGGCGTGTGACCTATGTCTGTGTACCAAGTCTTGGTGTCGATTGCCTGTCAGAGAACTACACCCTCTGGAGGTTCCCGAGCTGGCAGCGCTGGGAGACGGTCAGTGTCGACTTCATTGTTGAACTCCCTAAGTCGCATGGGTACGATGCTGTGATGGTTGTTGTGGATTCCTTATCCAAACGTTCTCACTTCATCCCCACCTTGACCACAATTACAGCATTGGGAGCAGCCTCTCGTCTCTTTAGGGATCATGTTTGGAGACACCATGGCCTACCCCTCCACGTGGTTTCAGACCGAGGTACACAGTTTGTCAGTGAGTTTACTCATGAGCTATACAGACTTCTGGGTATCAAGGTGGCTGCCTCCACTGCATACCACCCACAGACCGATGGACAGACAGAACGTGTCAACCAAGAGCTGGAGCAATACCTCTGCCTATTTGTGAACGAGTGACAGGATGACTGGGATGACCTCCTACCCCTTGCAGAGTTCCAGTACAACAACCATGTCCACTCATCCACAAAAGAGACTCCCTTCATGCTTGACTCTGGTTGTCACCCATGCATGGGCTTCGAACCTCACCAGCAGCCATCTAGAAGAGAAGCTGTGAATGATTTCAAACAACAAATGGCTGACTCCCTGTCTGAAGCCCAAGCTGCCCTTGTAAAGGCAAAAGAAGATATGGCTCGATACTATAATCATCGTTGTGAGCCAACCCCTACCTTTGTTCCTGGTGACAAAGTCTTCCTAGATGCAAGCGACATTAGCGACATTAGCACCACTTGCCCCTCTAAGAAATTGTCACATTGGAACCTAGGCCCATTCCTAGTGGAACACAAGGTCAGCTCCAATGCTTACCGTCTTCGACTCCCCAAGTCGATGAGTTGCCTCCACCCTGTCTTCCCTGTGGTGAAGCTCCTCCCAGCCCCTCCAGACCCCATTCCTGGTCGGAAAGCTCAACCCCCACCTCCCCCAGTCCTTGTAGGGGAAGATGAGCATTATGAGGTTGAACAGGTTTTGGACAGTCAATTCCACCATGGGGAACTCCAATACAAGGTCAGGTGGAAGGATTACGGGTATGAGCATGATGAGTGGATTCCTGAGACAGATTTAGCAGCCCCAGGCCTCATTGCCGACTTCCACCTCCTCCATCCTGGTGCCCCTCGTCGCATTCATGCTGCTGATTTTGACACCTTCCATCAAAAAACACCTGTCCCTCCAGTAGGTCTCGGTGTGTCGGGACATCACACTCTAGAAGGGGGGTGATGTAAGGGGAACCCCATTTCATGTGGTTCTACACTTCTCTATTATCTCTTCTTCCTACCTATTCTTCCCCACTTCTCCCTTCCCCCCATTATCTCCCTTGCCCCTATCTTTTCATTCAAGTTGGCTTACTTAAGCGCCTGGTTATGTAACAGGATTGGATTCCAATCCCATTATGTAACTTGGCATCCATTCTCACTCACATAAGCGCTTGTGTTATGTAATGAGGTTGGAATCCAATCCTGTTACGTAAACACAGTGCATTCGTTCTTCATTTTCCTTCACATAAGCGCCTGGTTATGTAATGGGATTGGATTCCAACCCCATTACATAATCACAGTACGTCCCAGCGCTTATTTGCATACTCCTTTAGGTAGTTATCTTGGGGTAAGTCTTATTTCCCCACCCTGAAGAAATTCCGAGTGCCCATGGCCAATACCAAGTCACCGGGGCCCCATTGCATTGTGTCATTTGGCTCATTGTTTGATTGTTCAACACGTATTACCTAACATTTTGTGAACAAGCTTCATTTCGAACCTGCACCAAGCATACAGCAGAGGCTGAGGAATGGTTGCAAGTTGTTTCAGAGGATTCAGTGAGTGGGCATTATGTATTCTTTCACATCTTTGTTTAATGGTTATTTTCAGGTAGTAGTCCAGTCATTTTCGCACATAGATACATTTTGCACCCTCGGGATCATCAAGAACACCATCACAAGCTGTTCATGTGCAGCCTTCACTCACGAGGGATTGGCCTGCAAGCATATGTTCTTGGTTCAACGCATGACCACATACACCATTTATCTTCTCAAAACCGTTCTCCCCCTAGCGCCACCTGTGGTGCAAGATACCGGTCATGAAGCACAAAGAGAAGAGAAGCTCAGGCTCATTGCAAAGATCAAGACTGTGATTACCTGTTTGAGTGATGACGCACTGTGGTGGCCTGTGAACTCCAACGAAGGTCTTGATCAAGTTTTGCGAGAAGGGCTCACCAAAATTCTGAGTGTAGTGGATGGACTCTCACATTTGCAGCGGGACATGCTACTTAATAGGCTGGATTATGCTACACAGGACCATTGACACACAGAATCAATACATACTTTGTTCAAGAATTATTGTACTATCTCCCGTGAATTAAATCAACATTAATTATACTACGCTAGATACAGATTTGTCTTCTATGGATGAATATCACACTCACGGCTCTCAGTCTGCTCGGCCATCGTAATTAATTGATCTGTTCCAGCTGGCTTTCACTCAGGGTGGGGAAATAAGGTCACCCTTATCTTAGCAGTGGGAACCTTAGGCTTTTCTCTTCGGATTCCCATCTGCCAGGTGTGTATCCTTGTATGTAGTCTTTTGTGAGCTTATATATCTTTGGATTCCCATCTGCCAGTGTTCAGTGTGATATTCCACTTCCCCTGGAGGTTGCCCTTATAGATTGGCCATTTGTACACGCTCAATATGAGCTGGCATGTCAATGCACTCATCATGAATAAAGTTCCACTGTGATTAAGTTTTGTGAGTTCAAACAAGCGCATGACAATCAGCCACTCCAGCTTATCCAGCACCCAGTGTAGTCAGCATGACTCATCCAAGTTGCAGTGGCCTGGCATCTGGGGTGGTTGCATGTCCATCGACAGTCTGGTGAATCCCAAGTTTAGATTCCACCTCAGCCAGCTGATCACACCGGTCATCTAGTTTGTTTAATGCATTCATATATTGAGTTTTGAGGAGTGTTATCCGTTGCTTTGTCACCCAACTGTTTGGTTGCGTGATAATGATATGATCAATACCATTGAATGCAACCCAAGCAGTCTCTTTGTTAGTCCTGAAAAAGTCATAAGACCAGAGAACTACAAGGAGCTTGATACATACCTAGCAAGTTTGAAAGCTTCAAGAGCCTTGACATAGGAGATCTCGAGTGTATTTTCTGGGGGGACTTTCAAAGTTGCAAGATACTGCTTTTCTTGTTTGTAGAACCTCTGAAAGTCGGCATCTGTCAATTCATAGGTATGTTTGAAGCTCTCAAGAGCAGGTGCAAGCGTGGTAACCAGCTCAAGCACCTGTTTGTAGTTGTCAAGCAAAAATTTGCCTGAGAAGAGGTGGTCAGTGTGAATTTTTGAAAGAGATGACTGAGAACTTACTGAGGTTTGCATATTTGTCTTCATCCCAGAAACCTGCCCATTCTTCAATGGCTTGGTGACGATGGAAAGCAGATGCATGCCATGTAACAGCTGCAAGGTGGTTAAATTGTGAAAAGACGTGCTCGCAGGTCTCAAAGTCTTCCAGACCTACTGTTAGGGGCTGGATCAGACATGAGGTTGGGTTTGGTTGGAACTCTCCTTGACCAAAATCGGAAGTCACAATATTTGGAAATGCGCAGAATATCAGATGACTCAGAAGTTGGAGATCTGAAGACTGATCTATACGGGCGTTGGCTTCAACTTATGGGTTGTGCCCTCTTGGATTTCTAGTGCCCTAGTATTTCAGACTGAAGACCAGATGGAATTATCAGAGTACCAATGGTCAGGTCTATTCGGAAGGATCAGTGACAAATAATGCATTAAGACTTATCGGAGATGAGTGGGAGGTTTCGGATATTCGGAATTGGGATAACCAATGCGGGAGGAGATAGGGTTAACGATAAATGAATGTCGAGTAAGGTTTTAGCTTTACAGAAAAGTGAGTGTAATCAAAGAGGGGGTTTCAGAATGTCGGATATGTCAGGGTCAAAATAATCGGGATACCGAATAAGGTCAAAAGCTTTATTGTAGATAGAACTTGGAGTGATGAAGTGTAATAAAAGATGTAATGATATAGGGTAGACAAGATATATCAGGTGTACAGGATATCATGGGTTATAGCAAGATAACAAGGTAACGAGATGAAGTAACAAGATATACAAGCTAAAGAAAGCTTGAGCAAGGGAAAGCATATTTAAAGGAACATGTGGAATTCTAAAATGGAAACCGAAAGATAAGGGTGCATGATACGGAGTTCCGGAGTCGGAGCGAATACGGAAATCGAGATAAGACATATGGGGATAATATCAAAATAGAATCATGACTAAGAATGATAAATGGGGACATGTTGGAAATGAGTGGAAAAGGGCTTATCAGGATGCAGAAAATGTTGGGATAACAGGAGTTGGATCTAGGATCTAACACCTACCCTGGTTATGTACAGGGGATGCCAGCTCAGCTGACAACTATGGTTATGCGTGTGACCATGGAATGCTGGGACAATCATGTGCAGATGTCTTTGGCACACCTTATCTCCCAGCAGAATGCTTGAGTTGACAGTGGATGTGAATGCGCACCCAATGTCATAACCCTCACCAATATTATCCCCCAGAGCCTTGAGGATCTTGTCAGTGATAGCTAGACCCTACTTAGCACTGTAAACCAGAATGGATTAGTTATCGAACAAACTTGAACCCAGACAGGAGAGGAAAGACACACAGTTTGCCACTTTTGACCATGTTGCACATTATCAGAAGGAACCCATGCCAGCATACCATTATGAATACACCAGTTTCGTCAAACATCTCCCACATCTTTTTTTGCTCCTCTGGGCCCCCATTCTTCCAGCGTTCGATACAGACCATCACAGCATCTGCACCACTCGTCACATCACCAGGTTTACCAGTCTCTAACCAGGTATCATCCTCATCATCTTGAGACAGTTCATCTTCATCTCTGCCATCTTCAAGTGCAGATCTATGAGATGATGAGCTGGGTACAGCCGTTAGGGGTTCCTGGGTGTTAATTGGTGGCTGTGAAAGAGAGGGCTTTGTGAGAACAGCATTAGCAGGTGCTAGCCATAATGTGCGTCACATTACCTTCTTTTGAGACTTGGCCTTGGCTTTAATTTCATTTTTAAAGACATCCACCTGCATGCGTGTAAGCCAAAGGTCTGTGCAGGTGATCCTGGAATCCAGAAGTAGATTGGTCCCTTTTGTCAGGCTGGCATCCACCTGGCGAAGGGAATTATTCCCATCCACAGCAATGAGTTGCAAGGGCACTAATGCAAGCTCTGCTTCAAGACAGTACTGACAACAGGGACAGCTGTTCTGAATACGCCAGTTCAGCATATTGCAGCTCAGCACAGCATCAACTTGTTGTTTGACATGCCATAAAATCTCAAGGTGAATGTCATATGCAATAGAGAACTGAGTTGTTAAGTAGTGATGATAAGGGATCTGTGAAGGGTGCGAGTAAGTACCCATTCACAATATGTGGTGAGAAATGACTCACACGATTCATAGTACACAGCTTTCTAACCTCAGCCTGGACGCTATGTCGGGGTGTAACCCAGCGAGTCTCTCGATACAGTTCAAGGGTGTGTAGCACAATAGCTACTGAGACCTTCTGCGGTGCTGAGCCCAAGCACCCATGCTTCACAAGTGTCATGTTTGTGTAGAGGTCATGCTCTCCTGGGGTAAAATAACATATCCCCCATCCTATAAAGTTATTCTCATAAGAAAGGGATATATAAACACAGGAGAAGCCACTGACACACCATAGTTATCAATAACTTCCATACCCCATTTGCCATACATATCTTCGGGCAGGGAATAGTCCAGCTCCAAAGAAGTCTTTTGCCACATAAGAAAGGCATCCACTAGTGACTCCATTTGCAGTGCCCACACTCCCGTACGTAGTTCTGTATGGTCAGCACGAGTGCGCAGGTCTGCATGCTTACTGGAGAACATGGTGAGCATCAATGGGTATGAGTAAATGGCTCAAGCATACCTGCCCAATATTGATAAGTTTGATAGTTCATGAACTACATTCGAGAACACCTCGTAATCACCACCACCGTGGCTGATCTCACCACCCTCTTCTCCAGGGGGAGCGTCTTGGTATACTTCTGTGTCTTCAAAGCTAGTCATGCCAGCACCATCTGTGTATTCCTCATCTTGTTCCATCTGATCCATGAGCTCCTGGTCGTGCCAACCCATATCTAGGAGAATGTAAATGTAAGAATGTAGATTCTTACAGTAGCATATATGCTACTAGTTAGAGAATATAAGTCACCAGAGTGACTTATGGGTCAGATTATGTAAAGCCACCCACTAGGGACGTAGTTCCACAACTAATTATATATATATTATATAAGCAACTTAATCTTACTTGTAACCACATGCATTGCAGACACCAATAAAAGTATTGGCTCAGTCTGTTTGTGTGAATTCAATTAGATTCTTACAGTAAGCAAAAGCCTCGAATAATTTGATATTGGACTCACCTCAAATCTCTTGGTTTCGGCAGTTTTGTGCTTCACTCCTCCTCTTACCTACTCCATTCACTTTCAAGACTGTTGAAGACCCTCCAATTTCCCCAAAGGCAGCATCTCCAATGTGCTTGATGGCGCATGATGAAAGCCGAGCACGTGGGGGCATTGGAGTATGATACAGGCTGTATTATGGTAATGGATAAGGGTATGGGGTGGACAGCCTAATTTAGAGAGCGGCATGGATGGAAGTGCGAACTTTTGGGGGCCTGGTACTTATCAACAGAATATAATGAATGATACTCCCACCTAAACGAACTAAGTAGCCTTGGTCTGGGTGCGTTGTAGCCACAAGAGTACAAAAAATAATTGTCGTCGTTGACCACGACGACAAGCGTGGATGTGGCAGCGGGAGCATGTGGAACAGCAGGGATGATGACGAGAGGTTAGATACAGTCAGGCAGTGAACAATGGAGCTGGACGCCTGGCTAGAACAGTCTGGAGACCAAGGTCACCGGTGACCCATGTGCTCCTGGTAAGGATTTTTTTTCTACCACTAGTTAAATACTAAAAGTTCTTGATAGTTTCAAGGTTTTGCTTGGGGTCTGCGAGATCTAGTTGAAACCCCTCCAACTAGCCTGGCTACAATGCACCCAGACCAAGGCTACTTAGTTCGTTTAGATGGGAGTATAAGGTGCTCCCGACAATTGCCCTGTTACAATGACCAAAACCGTGGCAACCACAATAAACATTAAACTCCCAGCCAGGATGCTTCCCTCATTTGTATCAGTAGGTGGATCTCAGGTTTTTAAAATAGACTAAAATCAAAAATATTTCACTATAAATCTTGCCCACTGGCTGATTCGAACAACCGACCTCTCCGTTACGAGCGGAGCGCAACTACCACTGTGCTAAGCGGGCGCTCAATTAACTAGGCCTCTGATGTGGCTATGAGGTTGGTCTTCTCGTACGTTCTGCCTCTATGAATGCCGCTGGTTCGAGGCTCATCCTTACATACAAGCCAATACGAGAGCAAGTGGTATACGGCGCCTCATTAAAAAAAACGCGGGTTAGAAGCGGCGACTCAGCAAAATACGACAAACCTGCGAAGCGAGGCAAAGGCGTAGAAAGGGGTTTGAAGGTCCAACGCACGATGACCGTCACGGTAGCTCCGAAAACGCTACATCGTCCAAAAATCCCGAGGCAGCTCGGGCCAACCGAAGTACTACTTCGTTCTTCCTAAACGGTTATGTAAATCGTTCATCTATCGGAGGTTGAAATGAATCATGACCACCTCAGCCACAACTTTGCCATGCGAACTGTTGTTTGACTGCCTTGATTTTGCAGCTATACACCCCCAGAATATCCTTCTTCCAGATTACCGTTGCCTCCGCACCCTTTCTCTCGTCTCAAAGCAAGTCAACATCTATGCACAGAAGGCTCTTTTTCGATTCGTCTACCTCTCGAAGAACAGACACGCCCTTGCATTTGGCAACGCTGTGGATCCTAGAACAGAGAAAGGTCGCTGGCTCGCGAATCTTGTCAGTACCCTCAAGGCTCAAGTACGCACTGACCGCGGTAACCTTACTCAACGATTGTTTGTCTGTTTCATGCCGTTGCTGCACCGAACTCATTCTTATAGTTATTTGATTCAGCTTTATCGCCGCACTTCTTGCCTGCCCCAAATTGCAGGAGCTTGATCTCGATGTCATGACTGGTTTCGATATGTCGCGCGTCTCCAATGTCTTACACTCACGCGCTTCCCCTATCCACACTCTCCGTATAAATGCGCCATCCACCATACCGCTCGAATTTCTTCGTGTCTTTCCATCTCTTAAATTCGTGGAGTTCAAACATGCAATGCCCTTCCATACGACGCCACCCGGCAGTCCGCCTACGTGCAAACTTGCCGAGTTGCACTGGCCAGGGTCCGCCAATGATGTTCTCCAGTGGATTCTATCCAATTCCGAGGAGACTCTTGAAATACTTCACTTCACTTCCCCGGATCGGTTTTCATTAACTTCCACCCCTCAGTTCGAGCATCTCATGTGGACGCATGGCGCTTCTCTTCGCTCACTTCATGTGCCTGCGCTGCCAGGCACTCAAGCGTTCTCCTTACGGTACTGCACTCAACTGGAAGAGTTCATCTTAGACAGCATTCTCACAGAGGCTGTGCTAGGCAAGTTACCCGAGACTGTAGAGCATCTACAAGTACAGTTCCCAGGGCCGCACATTGACCCGGATGTAGCCTGCAACAATGGATATGGATATGATCGTCACTTCCTACCGCAATTAACCCATTACATTGAAACTGCACCGTCGCTGCTCACTTTTACATCGGTGCACGAAAGTGCGCCAAGTCTTAAGGCATTACGGGAGCCCTGCGAACGTCGCGGGATCGTCTTGCGTGAGTGGTCACAACCCTACGGAACATTCCCAGGAGAGGTACGGCGTACCATACATTGGGAATATTATGGTTGCCTTATTTTGAAATTTCTCACAGCGCCAGGAACTTGGATATGTAGAGACCTTTCCGCGTAGGCTGCTGCTATCGCCGTTGCGTGCTAGAGAAGGAGCTTCGGAGGCCTTCGAAGAATATCATAGAAGGTGACGATAAGATAACTCATATTTATGGATTCTCGGTTTGTTCTCGCACGTTCGTTTTCTTCCTACCATATCTGATATGCGACCATTACCCGCATGTATACAACAAGCAACCAACTAGGAGGGCAGATGACTTTCGCGGGAGTATGCCAGTATTCTGAGGTTTGAACGCCGACTGTTCCTACTGCAGGCTGTGCGCACAGTCTGTGCAATATAATGTCGAGCCAATGGGGAAAATAGTAGGCATGGATTTCATGTTGTCGGTTCAAGAAGCTGGGTGCATCGAATTATTGAAGAGGTTGCATAAAGTTGACTCATCTGGGAGCTGACTGTTCTTCAAGTAAAGGACAGGCAAGCACAAGGGGCGTTTAAAGTACAAGGGTTTCTGTTGCGGATGGAGGATGAGAAGACAAAAAACATAACAAACATCGCGATCGTGGTCTCCGTTCTAAGGTACGCACAAGGTACAGCGTGAATGCGGCCTTTGTTGCAGCGAGGATCATTAAGGGGTGGGTGAGAGTCGTGTGAGTGTGGGGTATCGTCGGTGGTAATCAGAAGGAACGCTTAAGCAGGTGACAGGACAAGGGTGCGGGAGACAAAGGATTTCAACAGATGGGTCCACAGGCGCCAACGAGCGCTGCAGAAGGGCGATGTCATACAGACATGCTCTTTCTCCAGCACTCCCACAATCCTGCATTCCTGTAGCCTGTATCACTATACCCTCCTCGTAGATTCGTATAAGTATACCCTCCGTCTTTCCATCTTTTACTGGAGCTTGTCATGCTTTTATTTCTCTTCCTCATTCTTCCCTTCGTCTCTTCATCCCCTGTCCCAGCAATCGCGGGTCTGTGCGACATACCTTTCATAGGCAACTTACTATGCCAAAGAGCAACAATTTCCCCGATTGTTCATGTAGGTACTCCAAGGGGTCAGCCAACTACAAACGGCGTCACTCGCTACTCTGTAAAGTATGCGTCTGCCAAGCGATGGTCCTCTCCTGTAATGTCAACAACCTGGACCCCTTCGTAAGCATTCTGTTCTACAGTTTGGCTAAAGTTCACCGGGATATCTAGCAACCCGTCTGATCCCACTGCCTTGCCGCTCGCATGCCCCCAAAGCATTCTGGATCCCTCTCAGTTCTCAGAAGACTGTTTAGACTTGGTGCTGTATGTTCCATCCAGTGCCAAAAACACATATGGAGGTATACCAACCATTGTTTGGGTCCATGGAGGCTCGTTCATCGTTGGTTCTGCCACGGATCCCGGTTTGGATGGTTCAAATCTGGCGGTTGCTTCCGATGCGGTATGTTCAAATGTAGATGTCTTGCATTCAATGATCTCTGATGTTGATACAAGATTGTTGCGGTGGTTCAGTATCGCCTTGGAACTGTGAGTTTGCTCCGAGATTTTACGACCAAGCTACTGACGTCTAACTACAGCTTGGTCTATTGCCACCCTCTTCAACGGCCTCCAATGGAAACCTCGCGCTGCAGGATCTTATGACAGCCCTCACATTTCTTCATGGAGTGTTGCCTTCATTTGGTGGCTCTTCTGGAACTCCACAACTCATGTTAGCAGGTCAATCCAGTGGTGCATCTCTCATTCGTGCTTTGCTCGGAACTCCTGCGGCTTCCCCACTTTTTAGTAACGCGTGGCTTCACTCTGACACTCTTGATTACGGTTTCCTCACCTCAGGTGCACTGAGCACACTCCGAAACGCTTGGGTTTCTGAGCTTAACTGCACTTTCGAGTCCGTAGGCAGCTGTGAGCAGAACATGGATGTCGCTACACTCCTCTCGCACCAATCTACCCTTCTTGGCAATGCGCCGAGCCTTGGTCCTGAATATTTCCCGTCCGCACCCCTCCGACCTTCTCCCTTGAATATATTTATATCAGATACCTTCACACAGTCGAATCACTTCCCTTCTGAATCAGGGCTCAAACCGCTGGTGGTTACCACTGTCAAAGATGAAGCTACCTTTACTATTTACAGCATGTTTCCTGATACGCAAGGTGTCATGCCTGTGGCGGAGTTTCTCCCAGTTGTCACTAGCATCATTGGTCCCACTCGCGCTCTACAAGTGGTTAACTCAACATTTTACTCTCTCACAAGTGATAATGTGGATAACAACACGAGTGCAGTCGTGGATCCTCGGACTGTGCTCACCACGTTCGGTACAGATCTTGTATGGCGGTGTCCTGGATGGAAACTTGCACGCGACTGGGCCACCCACGGCGCACAGAAACAATTCACAGGCCTATTTACTCAAGGTGTATCATATCCTGGGAACTCTGCCGTCCCAGAGTGCACTGTGCCTGGGACAGTGTGTCACCAGGACGACATCGAAGTGGTTTTTGGGACCGCGTCACCGCCATCGCCACTCACCAAGGAAATCCAAGCGCGTTATGCCGCGTTTGTGCGTACGGGAAATCCTAATGCAGCGGGATATTCACAGTGGAATCCGGCGAGTACTAATGATGCGGAGACACTAAATCTGGGTGGACCGGGGTCCATCGCAGTTGGGGCTTGTGTGCCTACGTTCTGGGGAGAACAAGTCGAATTTGACTATCAAGTGTTGGGAGAGTGAACGCCAACGGGTTTAGTTGGCTCAGACGAAGGACAATGGAGAAGTTTTAATGATGGCATGCTTTGTTTTCTGCAAACACTGTATCTGACCTCCTGTTATCCTTGGGCTCACACTGTATTTTAGATCATATTTCTTACATTACAATGATGTGTTTTGCGCTTTTGTGCTGGACCCGCTGCATGAGTCATCCTTGCTGTTAGTGCGCAACTGTAACCGAAGATCATGACAAGAACAAATACATCAAAAATAGGACAGACGACCACTATGTTGGCATCTCTGCTCAACGGCACTACACTTACCATAGTACACGAGCTGAATTTCCATTTTCTCCAGCGTTTGAGACCAACAACCGTCAAGTCGCGTGATCTGAGGCCTGAGGGTCTGCGGCAGTTCGCACTACTGTGCCAGGCAACGAGCTGGGCAGCGAGAACGTCACCTGCGTGATGCAGTGTCACGCAAGGTGCCCCGCCGCCGTGGACATTGCGGGTGCGAGAGGCGCGGCAGGAGGGCCGCGCAGCAGCATATTGCTCTGAGAGAAGTGTACACATGGTTTCCAGCTGGTCTATATTTGTAGTCTCAGTAATAGCCAGTAACTGTTATTTTTTTGCATGCCTGCGCATGCAACCTCATTTTTGGCACCTGAGGTACCCACATTACACTATCAACTTAGCTGGAGCAACCGGGGTGATAGGACTAGTTAGATATGTTTCGCAGTAGGATTCCTGTACTATGGTTAATTCTACGAATATTTCGGCCTGAGAAATAACTAAGGTTTGGATGACGCATCCAAAACCCATCAAAACGTCTGGACCCGGCTGCCACAACGCTCGGCTGACGACATCACGGGCGCCATGGACACCCACATCATGCATCCACCTGCCGGCACTGTCACCAACAGTGAGCTCAATGCTGGGGCAATTCCGGCCCAATAAATTGCAGATAAAATACGCTAAAAATTCATACAATAGCATAGAATTATTTAAATAAATTCTAGCTAGCATTCAGCCCCTTGCCAGCACTGTCAACAGCAGTGAGCTCACATATAAGCCTCAAATATTCTCAAAATTTTAGGAAAAATTTCAGAAGAGCATAGATAGCTGCCCCATCAAGATATTTAGCTTGGCAGTCTTTTTATGATCACTCCATGAAATCCTACATTCACTAGAGCTTGTGCAGCAGCTGGTGCTCATGGTCATCCATCCAGACCACCTTACTACCAGTGAGTCCTTGCCTTTATGATGCTTCTAACCCATATATTCTATGCATATTGACAATAATTTGATTCTAAAGCAATCAATAAGCTCGGTTGACCCCTTCTGACTGGACTATTCCCTATATATCCTTTCCCAGCAACTCAGCAACTCACCAGTGCTTTGTGTATCACTTTCAGCTGTCTCCAACCTATGGAACTGTCAGTAATGTTTATTTAGTTGTTTTATATTGTCTTTGGAGCTCTGTGACCAAGGGGGGAAGCATATTATAAGCTGGAAGGTGTCAGATGGTGCATTTATGCCTCCTGCCACTTCCAGCCTTTGTTTTGTTTGTGTCTGACACACTCCCCTTATTGTTTACTTCTATTCCATGAGTTCTATATTAATAATTTTCCTGGGTATTGGTCTGGGTACTAATTCTTCTCCCCTCACCTCCTCACACTTTCTGGTGCTCCCTCAGCACCCCATTGGCTTTGTAAGTGTTCTGAAAGGCCTTTATTCTGTTTATTTCATCTATTCTAATCATTCTATGTAACTTATGAGCCTTCCATACCAATTCCTCTTCCAGAGAGAGCTCCAGAGGCTTTTGGGCTCTTCAAGCTGTATCAAATAATGTAGTGAGTTATACATGGCTATAGGGTCATTTACTACATATATAGATATCTATATAGTTCTATGAGGCCTCTAAACTCCTTTTGCTTGAGTGGAGAGCAAGAAATATGAAACTTATTTTGACAGGTAAGATGGTGTTGCCGATTGATAACCAGTTGTTTCCAGGGCTGTCCCATGCCTTCATAAACTGACAGTAACACTATGGATGCTGTGTATGCCCACATACTATCCATTTAAAAATCCCTATCCTCCATAGAATATTCAATCAAATGCTGTATAAATTATTATCACATGCCATTGAGTCGTAAATTCAATTTTAGATACACTATAAATACTCTAAAATAATATAGAATAAGTTTTGTCAGTGACTCCAAGCCACCATTATTCTGTGTTGGCTAATGTGCTTGGTGATCCAGTGAATGTCACACTGTAGTTTCTGCCTGGTGACTGACAACAAAACCTGTCAGAGTATGTCATTCACTTTGGACCACTAACAAAACTCATTCTATGTTATTTTAAAGTATTTATGGTGCATCTAAAGTCAAATTTAAGACTCAATAGCATGTAATAATGGTTTATACATTATTTGATTGAATATGATGTTATGGAGCATGGAGTTATGTACATGGCTAGTACACAGGCAGGTGGATGCATGATGTGGGTGTCCATGGTGCCCGTGATGTCATCAGCTGAGTGTTGTGGCAGCTGGGTCCAGACATTTTGATGGGTTTTGGATGTGTCATCCAAACCTTAGTTATTTCTCAGGCCGAAATATTCATAGAATTAACCATAGTACAGGAATCCTACTGCGAAACATATCTAACTAGTTGGGCCTACCGCCCCGGTTGCTCTAGCTAAGTTGATAGCGTAATGTGGGTACCTCAGGTGCATTTTTGACCAATGCCACCCGCACGTGACGTCCCCTGTCTCACACATCAAGTCTGATTCATGTGTGAGATTGTCATGGATGACGTGCTATTTGGTGACATGTCAAATGCATGTCATGAAATAGAATGTCATCCAAGGCCAGGTTAATGGCCTCGGATGTATCCTTGTTTGAGTGTGGTCAGCTCAAACAAGGATGATGTCAGCAACTTAACCTAATGATCTCAGTCTTCATTGTGGTAAGACTAATATTTATCTACCTTAACATAATGATCTACAAGTAAATTAGAACAATGACTCCCGAGAAGGACAACCTATGTACCTCAGTCTTCATTGTGGTAAGACTGAGGAGAAGGAAAACTTCTAGCACCCAACAACACATCTTATGTCAGTGGCACTGGGCGTATTCTACCACGATAAGTAGAGATAAAGTATTACTGATTTCGACATTATCTCTTGACACTCCCACTCGAATATTGCTGCAATCCCATTGCTCTCAAGAATTTCCAATGCTTCTCTCATGGTAATGCCTTTGTGAATATGTCGGCTACCATGTCTGCTGTTGGAACATATTGTACTGTGGCTTTACCTGATGCAACTACATCATTGCAAATGTAATGGTACCTTCGCTGAATATGTTTGGTGGGTCCCTGCACCTTTCAATGTGATAAACACATATCCTGAAGTCAATCTAGACACCGCTCCAATGTGAATCTGAATACCCATGGAAGTCCATGTCTGGAGAGATATTGGTACCATCAAAGCATAGCTCCATGTCCAAGGTTCCTTTTATGTACCTTAACGCTCTCTTTGCTAACTTCCAGTGTATTGCCTTTGGATTCGACATATAGCGTCCGAGTATGCCAACTGTGTAGGACAGGTCTGGTCACGTACAAATCACTGCATACATTATGGAACCAACTATGGTTGCATAAGATACTTGCACACTGTTGATTGTCATCTCAGGGACGTTCGAGTTGTTATCGGGATCATCGGCTGCTGTGTGAGTGTGACTCTCCATTGGGGTGCTCACAGGATTAACATCTTCACCCAACATTCCGCATCACTCTAAAACCTTTTGCAGATATTGCCATTGTGAGAAGGTGATAAGGTGTTGTTTCCTGTTACACTTTATCTCCATTCCGAGAATCCATGATAGAGGTCCAAGGTCGTGCATCTTGAAAGCCCCTGATAGCATGATTTTTATCTCTCAAGCATATTCCTTGGAATTGGCAGCAAGGATTATGTCATCCACATATATAACAAGGAAGCAAATCCGTTTCTTGTCCTTCACGACATACAAGCAGGTTTTGGCATTAAGTCTAACAAAGCCCATGCCTGTGAGTTTGCGATCCAATGTTTTATTCCATGTGCACCCAGCTTTTTTGAGGCCATAAACAGCTCTTTTCAGCTTCCAGCACCAACCCTTCTTGATGTCGACACCCACTGGAGGAGATACGTATATATCTTCATTTAACTCACCATTAAGGTAAGCCTGTGCTATGTTGCACCCTTCAAGATCAAGGTTGTACTTTGCAGCTAATGCAAGGATTATTCAGATTGATTCGATGTTCGCCACAGGAGCAAACACTTCATTGTAGTTGACCCCTTTTTCTTGTCGGAAACCCTGGACAACAATACATGTTTTGTAGTCAGTTATACTCCCATGTTGATCCTTTTTAACCTTAAATACAGGCTTACTAGGAATAGGGATGACTCCTTTTGGGGTCGGAACTACACCATAAACATCATTGTCCAGAAATCCCTTCAATTCCCATTCAATCGAAGGTCTCCAATTGTCAGAATAGCTCCCAGTGACTGCTTCCAGAATATCTTTGGGTAACTCATCTAAACTTGTGACTTCACCAGCAAAATTATCAAAGTTGTTTTCAAACCCTGTGAATGCAGTGGCTTCTTGAATATTTGATGGTTGGTTCTCAGTGTGTGATTCTAGCAGTGGCTTATCTTCCACACACTTCCAATTTCTCTCTGCATGTTCATCTACTTTGTGAAGGTATGTTGCATTTTTGTCATATGCATGCTGTTCTTGCATAGGTCTCAGTAGAGGTGGTGTAGTTGGTAGTCACAGAATTGGGATGCGTACACCCAACATTCGTCGAGCAGTGACTGATGTCTGCAAGTGTGTGTGAGTTCATGATTGATCCACTATGTGAGATTGATGAAGGTTTGTTGTTGGGGGCGATACAGATGCTTGGACAACTATTGACTGACGTTTTAATCTTGGAATGGATGAGGTTGCTTTTGGCACAAGAGATATGTTCGTCTCTTGCTTTAGCTTACCTCCCACTGACAGGGGAGTGACTGATCGACTCTGTGGTTCATTGTTGTTGCCTCCAACTGCATTAGGTAATTCTGGTGATGGTGGCAGAGCAAGTTCATCATCCGAAGATCTAATTACTGGTTGTTTGTGTTGGAGTAAGTTGCTGTAGCTGTCCTCTGTAGTCGATTGACAATCTCCTGGTAGCTCTACATCCAATATGATTCCTCTTTTGTCAAATCTCACATGGCATATGATCCTCTTGGTTTCCAACTCCAGCAAACAGTAAGCTTTCTTACTTTCTTCATATCACAACATGACACATTTAGTTCCATGCTTGTAGAATTTCCCAGACCTCTTGCTTTTGGGTATTAAGGCATATGCTGGGCACCCGAAGGGCCTGAGCAAGGTTGGGTCGACTCGACGTCCATAAAGTACTTTGTGCAGAATATTTCCTTTGTTTCCAGATGCAGGACTCTGAGCAGTTACATGGGTAGCTGTCTTCATGGCTTCAGCCCAATAGGTTTTAGGGAGATTGAGATTTGAATCGATGAGCATTGCAACTGAATTGACTGCGAGGGTTTGGCCCATTTGTTCAGATAGGCCATTTTGTTCAGCAGTGTCAGGTGCAGTTGTTTCATGTATCACACCATCATCTTGAAGCAATTTCTCAAATATTTTACAACAATATTTGCCTCTGCCGTCCGTGTGTAAGAATCCTATGAAGTTTTCGGACCATGAGAATGTTCCAATTTCCTGATGGACGTAATTTCGAATATCCTCTTTGAATCTTTTGTAGGTGGTAATTGCTTCACTTTTCTTCTTCATGAAGTACATGAATGGATGTTGTGAATAATCATTGTTAATGTAATTGCCTATTTGTAACCCTCTGGCGAAGCTGGTGTGATAGGTCCCATCACATCGAATGCACTATCTGGAATGGCCTAGTGGTTTTCTGTCTTTTGTTTCTTTTGAATGGGAGTTTTTTTTTTTTTTTTTTTTTTTTTTTTTTTTTTTCATTTTTCCCATTATGCATGGCTCACAGAACTCTGCCTTTCCAGTTAGTTTGTTGATGTGTTTGAGTTGCTGTTTGCAGACCATTTGCTGTATCTGGTTGACTGATATGTGACCCATTCGTCGATGTAGCAAGTTTATGTCTATGCTCATATGTGTGTGAGTTAATTCAGCTCCAGGGTACCACCTTAGGTGATAGAGTATGCTTTCGTCTTCCTTCAGCAATGGTGCGTTCATGTAGTCGTATGATGCATCCTTTGTTTGTAAATTCAACCAGCATTTTTTCATCTGTTAGACGGGAGATAGAAATGAGGGACAATTTAAAGCTCGGTACATGCAGCACATTCTTCAGAGTGATCTTGTAACGATCTTTGCCAATGATGCTCTGAAATTGGACATGTCTGATTCCAACTGCATTAACTGAAGAGTCGTCACCGAATTGAATTCTTTGTGGGGGATTTAGCTTTCAATAAGATTTTGTTTTGAACCAGGTGCCATTAGGTACCATGTGAGTGGAACAAGCTGTGTCAGCGAGAATCATGTGTTTGCAGTGACTTGACTCAGAGACAGTATAAGCTGAAATACACCCCTTCAGTTTATTCATGAGGCATCAGCTATTTACAGGTGGAATGGAGAAATGAGCAGAATTCTCATTTTGATCAGAAGAGCTGGATGAGTCTGTGTCATCATCACTGTCATCATCGGATCCAGGGCTGCTTGCTTGGTTTGCATGCTGTCCTTTCCTCTTGTCCCCTTTTCATTTGTCCTTGTCTTTGCATTTCCACTCCTTCCTTTTCTCCTGCTTCAACATGTTGCAATCTTTCATCTTGTGATTGCACTTGTTGTGGACAGAACACCGTTTGAATTTGTGGTCATTGTCCATTTTGAATCTTGTGGTTTTGTTTGCCATTTCACTGGTGCTAGGCTGTGCCATGGTTGCAGTGCTCTCTTCACCTCTGCTGTATATGTCCTGAGCCATGAGACGGGACTCGACTTCCAAGAAGGAGATGGTGTTGTTTGACTGAATGGAGTTGAGGATCATCATTATCAAAGTTTCAAACTTGGGTGTGTTTGGAAGTGAATGAAGAAGTGCAAACACCATGAACTCTTCATCTACAGTTTGCTTCATGCTGCTAAGTTTCCTTTCAGCTTTGCAGATTTTTGATATGTGTTCAGATATATTGGATGAACCATCCCACTTGATATTAATTATCTCCACATATGTATAAAATCCTGATATGCTGGTGTTTTGATTTTTGAATTGAGATGTGACTGATTCCCATAGTGCCTTTGATGTCTGTGGGGACATAACATGTTTGAATATGAGTGAATTGCTCATGTACTTGATGATAATGCTATGTGCCTTCCCATCATGAACTTCCCAGGAGTCCGTTCCCTGGTAATATGATGGGTAGATGGTTTGTTTGGTCCTGTGTTGATCTTGCTGCTGTCAACTAATCCCCACACCTTTTTATCATGAAGCTCAGCGGTTATTCATATCTTCCATATCTGAAAGACAGTTGCATCCACAAGAGTTGGGCAATAATTTGAGTCCGATGCCATGTTTGAGTGTACTTGTAGTTTGTTTGTTAATTACACTTATCCAGGGCCCATAACCTGTCAGCAACTTAACATAAAGATCTCAGTCTTCGTTGTGGTAAGACTAATATTTATCTACCTTAACATAACAATCTACAAGTAAATTAGAACAATGACTCCCGAGAAGGACAACCTATGTACCTCAGTCTTCATTGTGGTAAGACTGAGGAGAAGGAAAACTTCTAGCACCTGACAACACATCTTATGTCAGTGGCACTGGGCATATTCTACCATGATAAGTAGAGATAAAGTATTACTGATTTCGACTTTATCTCTTGACAGATGACATGTCCATCCAGCCTCCACCCACTGTGCCTGCCCCGCCCCACATCCTTGCTGTGACCAACAAGTCTATGCTCAAGCCACACCCACACCTGCAGCAGCCACCCATAAGTGACAATCCTTGCGCCCACATCCGCACTGATGCCAACCCTGCATCTAGCCTGGCTGCCCTGCCCAGTCTCAGCCATTGTGGTTGCACACCTGCCACACTCACATTTGGACTCACCCGCTGTCGGTTTACTTTCGGAAATGGATCCAAAAGACAGTGGGTAGCGGTGTCGTCGTTGCACGGCTACTAACACTGGTGTTCGGCTCAGTGTGCTTTGCTATCAGCAGCAACAAAGGTAGAACAAAGACGAAGATAAAGACGTAGCAGTGACGAAGATGATGACGTAATACGCTGACGTAAGCGTAGACGAGATACAACAGCAAATGTCACGTGATTGACAAAGCTGGCCTTGACGTAGACGTAGAAATAGTAGTAGACTTAGAAGACTTAGACGAGTGAATCCAACTGATAGAGGTGAATTGGGGTACACTAAGGCGAGACAGGCCTTTATATACATGAGCAGAACAACAAACGATGCGAGTATGCCACACAACGATGTCGTCAACAGCGGACAGGAGAAATGACTAACGGTGAGAGCAGAAAACCATAATAGGAAGGTAGTTTGTAATAGAATGGAGAAATGAGTCAGGTGGTCGAAGAAATGAAGGGAAATGTGGCAGCGAATTTGAAATGGAAGCCAGAAATAGAACAGAAGTGAGTCACAGACAATAGACCATGTGGAACAATTGGAAATAGAAGCACAGCCAAGAAGCGAGTGAGTCATGTGAAGAAAATGAGTCATAGCCGTCCAATAGGATTCCAGTTGCTTGTCAAATATCTCCAAAGATGAGTAAGTGAGTCATGTGGCTTGATAATGACTCAGAAACATGTGAACCAATCACAACACTTGGATATGAATTTCCTCCAGAGAGGGAACGAAGACGAGTCCTGCTTGATGAAGTCCTTAGGCACATAACCGTAACAAATCTCTGTTCCTGGTCCGTGCTCTTTGACCAGTTATTCCTGAGGACGATGCGATGCCAACCATTCACTGGTTCAAAGTTTGGGTCAAAACCGATGACGTAGAAGGGAGCATGGAAGGTTTGATCGAATACCCATATGCAATCGTGAATGTGATAAGGAGGATATGAGGGGAATATTCGGTATGGGCCTTCAGGAGATTCGACATATAGAGGATAGTACCGACGATGTGCGACTTGTGGAGGAGGACTGGACAAATGAACATCAAGGGGAGAATGCCAACTAGGAAGTTCGACACGTGGTCCAATGTGTATGTCTGGCTTGGCAGTCATCTGAAACGAATCATGGGACGTGGTGGCGGCAATGCTGGATGGCATATTGGAAATAGAATCGATTAAAAATAGAATGATGTGTCTGGCAGATTGGAGGTAGCATAGCAGATGATGGTCTGGCAAAAGCTGATGATGATAGGCGCGTGTGCAGTGAGCGTCTTTTGTAGTGTAGTAGGCGCTGTCGAGTATCATGCTTGTCACCGCACTGACTGCCATACCTACCTGCAGTGAATTGAGTTAGGTAGCATGGCAGTGGTGAAAAAAGACACTTGGGACAAGTCTAAGGACTTCATACATGATTATGTAGAAGTGTATCAACTAGTTACTAATTATGCTTCTTCTTTGAGTGGAAAAATATTAAACAATGCTCAATCCAGTGTAATGACTTCAACCACCACAAGTAATATAATGCTTGGACTCTGCAATATATACTACACAGAAGGTAGAAAGCTGACTGAAGCTGCAAGTGTATATATGCCAGACTAAGGCATGACATGGATGCATCCACGGATGTACCTGTATCCGTGCCACAGGTATTTCAAATTCAGACAATCGTACCTGCACCCACACAGGTATTTTAGTGCTGGATACCCAGACCCGCAGATGAAAACCTGTGGGTTTCATGATTTACTTGTGGGTTTAATCAACTACAAAAATACATATATACATATAAACCTATGTACATTCACTAAACAATATTGAGTACATCGACTCAACTCCATCGAGGCTATATGACACCAGGTTGGACTAGGCATGAAGCGGTGGCGTGGTTCAAACTGATGGTGGCAGATGGAGAGAGGTATGTTTGTTGAGACAATGGCGATACTAGAACACAAACAAAGCAGAGTCAGCAAATGTTCATCTTTGAAAAAACACTGTTGGACTTACCATACTGGCAGAGCACGAGCGCAAGCGATAGAGCAGGCTGGATTCAACAGAGCAAACATTGCCCTCCCCCTGCAGCATTATGACATGGTGAAAGTTCTGGATGGGCTCAGGGTGGCTGGTTGGTGGAATAAATACGCATTGGCATGGGGTGGAGAACGTACGTTGAGCTTCAATGCCTACTTCGCACATATCAAGCACCATACTGTCAAACGTTTGAGCTAAAACAGGCCCATCTGGTCTCTTTTTATTACTCTTCCCAAGAACAAAAAAAGATGCATCATTCTTCTGCAACAATTCCAGGGAGAATGTGTCTGAATGGGTGGATATCATTCTTTTTTGAAAATGAAATAGCATTTGACCATTTAAGGGCCATCCTACAGGGGTTAAGCACATCTATATGGTATTACCTTCAAAGAGGAAACTAACGAGAGCTTTCATAACATTATTCACTTTCTGGCCGAAATGTGTACCACACATGAAAATTGCCAATTGTGGATCTTCGATCTCCTTTGGCTCTCAGGCATCTAGTGCTCGTTTTGATTGAGCATTTGGGTTTCCTGGATACATGGCAGTCAATTTCAATCATTGAATAGTTAGCTGAATGACTCACATTGTTCAGAGCATCATGAAATAATCTTGTTATAGTTAGCTGAATGACTCACATTGTTCAGAGCATCATGAAATAATCTTGTTGAAGTGGTCATGTGACCTGATTGAAGCATTGCATTCAAACTCTCTTGATGATGATCCTGTATTGAGGTCTGGTATAACCAGAACCAGGGTTCAATTAAGAAGAAATATCTTTCTTTGCATGAGGAGCTGCAAACCCTCATTAATGACGTTCGCCAGGTTGATGTTGCTACTACTGGCTGCCACTAAGGACTTGCATATCAGGAAGGGTGATGGTGGCCGATGAACACCACTGACAATGTCAAGCTTACCGAGACAATTGACTGACTCAGGTGGGCTATATGTGGGCTGAGTTAGGGATCTTTATGAACAACACACCTTAAATAGACTTTCAAGGAGTGACTGTAGGATACATAAAGTCTAGATTTGGTTGCCAGGGATACTTTGGTGCTTATGTAGAACAATATCAGCTTTAACCATATTAAAATCATAGGGGGTATGGGATCACCTCAATAACCAGTAGCACAAGAGCCTTCACAAGCACTCTGTCAGGATAATTGTAGTATGCATGCAGTTCGCCTCCCCTGAGGGTCATTCAGCATAGCCTGCATGCTGATAAAGAATGGCAATACTGGCATAGTCATTCATTGCTGTGAGCATGACATTGGTGGCACACTTGATTCCATGGACAAGAGATCAATGGTGTTGAATTGTTACAGCTATCTGGAATGATCAAGTCCTCAAGTCCCCAAGCAAACAAGCAAGGAAAAAACACTAACCGTACACTTGATAACAGAGTCATTGACGTTGATGTAGACATATTTAAGCTTGCCTGCATAGGAAGCGCTCCTGGTACAGGTGGTAAACACCAGTGATCATCTCTGTAGGGACACCACAGATATCTATGAGACAAGATAAACAAGAAAGAACTAGCACTTACCTGATTGCACATGGATGAGCCAAGTGGATCTCCATCGTCGAGGATGTCAGTGTGAAGAACATTAGTGTGTCACATGACACTACATCCAGGGTTGTTTCCTCAATGTGATATTTGAATAATGATAGGGAAACATATAATACTTAATGCACAGATACCTGTGTGAATACCTGTGAGTCCCACAGGCCATACCTGCATCTGTGCCTTATCCGTGGGAAACAGGTATCCAAATCCACGGATGCCAAACCTGCAGGTTTACCACTGTGAAAAACCCACAGGTTATCCACACTCATGTCATGCCTTATGCCAGATGATTACTTGTGGCCAATAACACTGTCATGTGACCACAATCCTGACAGGATACATTGAGAATCGGGAGATGAACAAAAAAAAAAAAGTGGACACAAATGAGAATAAATTACTTAGGAAGTTGAAGAAGGAGCATGGGCGTGTCTCCAGATTTTACTGAAGGCACCCTGTCAGTGGTCCTCAAGAACTGACAAGAATTAAAGGCCCAAACGTTGGGTTGTTCCCACCAGGACTCTGAAACTTTTCAAATTCCCAAATTGAGATGTGTTTCGTGGTCTGCTTGCACAGTTCTCTTATGTAATCTGTGGACAAAATTGCAAAATCCCAGATTATCATGGGAAAAGTGCATGATTCTTTGGATGCTGAAAATCACCAACTGGAAAAGCCAATTCTTTCCTTTGTAAACTCAGGGAATTGGAATGTTATGGCTAATTTGGTGCAAATTTCATCTATCAGATGTCTGTAAGGGGAACCCCTGAGAGATCCCTATGACTCCACATTCCTTTATTTTTCCATCAGTTTTATCTATTCTTCCTCATTTCCCCTCCTCTGCTCCCTATCTTTCTTATTCTCTTCTCGGCGCTTGGGGACGTTTAAGCGCCCATTAGTCAGCATGCTCACGTACGCAAGAGCGTGTGCTCTTGCGTACATAATCATACTGCTGGTTATTTCGGAGTTATTCCCTCATTAGGCAGTTACTTTGGCAGTGGGAGCCCTAGGCTTTTCTCTTTGGATTCCCACCTGCCAGGCTATAGTGTGAGATTCTACTAGCCTCAGAGGTTGCCCTTATAATGTCCCAAATTGATGAAAACCATGAGGGGATAGCACAGATCTGGATGGCAGTTGATGCTCATGATGCAGAACTTGCTGAACAGCTACATGACAAACACAGTGGCAAGAACAAACTGGGAAAGGCCATTCATCGAGCAGAGCAAGCAGCAGCCTTGAAGCAAAACTGGATATTTGGTTCTCAATGCTCATGACAAAGCTACAACATCATCAAATATTATGCTGACTGGTCCAGTGGCCTCCTTTTGGGCATTTCACAAGTTGATAAACCAAACATACCTCCATACTTGATTCATTTATTCTCTCCTGTGGGAGCTGTTGCTTCAAATAAGCATTCAAATTCTTTTGAAATGGGTCACTGCTGTGCATGACAAAGCCGATTCCCTGTTTATTTTGCTCAATGTATTTAAGAATGTATGATAGTACCCTTGGCAGTATGGAGCATCATGTTTCCTACCAAGTGGTCCTTCCACTGACATGGTCCATCAAGATTCAACTGGATTG
>MU134417.1:216238-234887 GCA_015039355.1 Ramaria rubella | reverse complement strand
ACTTTGCTGTAGTAAGCGCCAAGCTGCAAGGAAGTAAGCTAAAAAACTCAAGTTTGTAGATACATGCTTGAAGGTTGGCGGATGCTAGCGTAATAGGATGTCTGAGGACCGTCTCGCAGCTGCACCCGATCATACATCCGGCAGGTTGGCCACGTATTTGCTCTTGGTGAGGTGGCGCTTGCGTTTTGCGCGTGCTTGACTGTTGTGTCGGACTCGGTGAACCGGAAGTGTTGGGCGCAACCGAGGGGGTGTCAAGCTTGCTAGAATAGGATGGGGTAGGCCGGTCGCTAGGTCGCTAGCTAGCTGGGCTAGGCACGTGCGGCTAGCTAGCGTCCCTGCACCTTATGAACCGTCTTTCATCCTACCATCTTCTCTTGTCTTCTCTTGTCTTGTCGCATGCATGCATCCTGCGGCAAAAGACGACCATACATATGAATTTCCCTGTCACCTGATCTTTGGTTAGGGGTCGCGTTCTGATGGTATGATGATGATGATGATGATGGTACATTTGTTATTATTATACGTACCGTCGCGGTCATTGACATGGTCTCGGTCTGGACTCTGAACTTCCGACCCCAGTGTAAGTTTGGCGATATCGGTCCGCAGTACGGATCGACTCAGTGTAGTTTCATCCTGTGCTGGTCTGATTCTATTTCCACTTCCGTAGTTCTCTCTATCCAGTTCAAGTTTCCACTGCTATTTCCATTCCTTCTTCGATTCTTCCCTAACGACCAAGCCGGCTCCCTAGCCAGTAGTCACCTGCCACCACTCATGCCAACCACCTCCCATCACATCCACATCCTATATATCCGATATATCATGTGTGGCCTCACAGTCGACGTAGGACATGTGTGTCGATCCAGTGGTCCAACTCGAGGCCTACTTTCAAGTTTAGTCTGGTTTTTCCAGCGCCTTGTAGTTGTATATTTTTATTCTTTTATTTGTCTTTATCTTCGTCATATAAATTTATTGATTTATTTCCTACAGCCCTCCACCCTATCTTCATTCTCGGATCTCCTCTCATTCTCCCCCGCCAATCTTGAATCCTTCAATTCCTCACTCACACTTACAGCGCCTCCAGCTGCAATTATTCTTCCCGCCAAAGTACTGCTCTTTTACGAACAAATCCACCATCCGCGTAAAAAGTACAATGCAATACATGGTATGCAGGCGACAGGCTCACCCGTTCTCAGGGTGAGTCACAGATCGCCCATGACTGCCGTTCTACATTCCCTATCGTCTACACACAACTACCACACCAAAAATCATGATTTGCGTACATTTACTACTCGTATTAATATCTGATCCATCTCCGCAATCCAAACTCCCAGCAAGCCACTGGCACGCGCCGTATTTCCGATTGCAGTGCCGTCCTGCCCAGTGCCCGCCACTCCGTCAATATCAACACTACATACCAGATCGTCCTTAATATTAATATCCTTCATCTCTATCACGATCGTGTCCCATCCTCACCACTACTACCATCCCGTTCCCACCGGCCGTCTTCAGTTACGATGGCCTCCAGACGTTTCACCCCTTACCCCTCAGACTCATGGGACATATATATCTCACAGGAAATCTCCGCGACCTCCAACTCCCACTCCCCTGCCACGTCCTGGTCCCCCTCCCAATTCAAGTCTAAACACTCCAAACCAATGCACTGCGGGTGCCGACGCTTCTCCATCCGGAGTCGACGGACCACTCCCAAGTCTCAACCCAAGTAAGCAAGTTCCGCGAGAGAGTAATATATACATCTCACATGGATATCTCCGATATTGCAGAATGGAGCGATTGTCATACTAGCAGCCATTTCACCAAACCCGACTGAGTCGACTCGCGCTGTTCCGCCCCAGTGACTGCCAACTGCATTCTTCAAGCCAGCCCCCTCTGAATCCGTCACAACTACCAATGTATCATCCCCGAACCCAACTTTCTCCGCCCCGACCGACCCCGCCGCATCACCCACCACCCGAGCCCACAA
Organism: Ramaria rubella; assembly: GCA_015039355.1. Taxonomy (NCBI): domain Eukaryota; kingdom Fungi; phylum Basidiomycota; class Agaricomycetes; order Gomphales; family Gomphaceae; genus Ramaria; species Ramaria rubella. The sequence goes on along the minus strand of MU134417.1, from coordinate 232,906 downwards.
TTAATTAATTAATACATCTTATAGTGCATTTCAGCCCAAGCCGACAACCAAAATGCCTACGACCCAACACCGAGCAACCCGCCATAAATGACGCGCGCACAGCAACTCAATTGAGTCAATACGGAAATGGCACTATATAAGGCCCAGGGATCAGCGACTGGAGTGAATTGTCATTTCAAGTTAGCGTGACTGAATTTGCCTTTGTGGGATTGGATTGGATGGGATTTTTGATGGTGTCACGGCAGCCTGTGGCGTTGCTGGTGTTTGATCTGCCAGGTGGTTGTTAGGACGGAAATGAAGTGAGCCTGGTTGAGTGAGTGGGTATTCGGACGTGTTGGTGTTAATGATGGTATATCGTCGTACTTAGGGCGGAGAGGGAGCTCGTTTGACATTCCAGTCATGGGGGGTTACCTACGTTATCTGGACGTGGTATGTAAAGTGCCGCATCTTCGAGTCAAAGCAGCGCGATCCCATTCGCAACCCTATTTGAGGTCTGAAATCCTCCAGCTACGAAGCGCGTTTCATTTCTTACCTGCCAAGATCATTTTTCCCACCAATCAATCTCCATCCACGTGACCCCTCATCACAACGATATAGACCTGGATCTCCACTGCTTCCATCGACTCCCGAACCCCCTATCCCGACGCATCCAAATCCTCCGTCCCCTACCAAGGCAAAGTTATTCCGTCTCGACCGGCCGCTCGCCATACTAACTGTTTACCATCTACAGCGGTTATACCAGTAGGTAAGCAACTTTACGCGCCTGCGTTGGCAAGGAACACGCACGCACAGCCTTCACCTATAATAATATAATATGGCTTGAACGACAGCCACGGCACGGTGGACATCATTAGGGGGTGGAAATGAAGTGAGCCTAATCGGGCGCGTCATTCAAGGACCATTCAATACAAACTGCAGCCAACAATGAACGCCTGCCTACATAGGCTATCTATGCGACGCAAGCTCAACCCAGGCTGCGCCCAGGCCGGATCTATGTCGCGTCTGGGCCGGATGTTGAGGTTAATCATGTGATGGAGCGCATACAATCGAACCTACGTCAGGGTTCAGAGACGAAGAACTTGGAGAATCCAATTTTGATGATGGGAATTGAGTACTAATAGGATCTTCCAATGATTCTAATTTAATTCCGGAGCTAAAGGCGGGCATGATGTTGAGGGAAGATATCATAGTCGAAGCTGCATGTGTGGTGTGGCTGTGTTGCTTTGTGTGGTGACAATGTGGTCTAGAAACAGCACCTGAAGCGATGAAGAAAGCGAATATGTAATAATTTCACATATGGCTCTGAGATACTCAATCGTTGCATGATCACTGTCACGAAGTTGCCACTCAAGCTTGTTTATATATCAATTTATACCGGGAAGATTTGTTAATTGCTAAGAAGACTGTGGGTGTCATACCTTGTTGTTGTCATGATTCAACACTTATCACTGTCGCCATCTTCTCCACATCTTACCAACACTAGCGACACTAGCGATATTCGTGGCCAAGGTCGGATCACCCAACCTAACAACCGATTGTCAATACATGCGGCTCCAATATCCGTAGCTATTCACATCAACAACTATGAAAGCTATACGGATAAGGTTGGGATAATACCTCCATTTAGCATACAATCCACATGGTCTCGATCCGACTTCAGTGAATATGCCTAGTATAAAACAGTAGGATAGAACACATGTATTTCTTTAGTTCTATTATAGTCTTCACCCTCTCTTTACTTGGTGTCGTCTACACATCTAAGTCATATGACGACTCTAATGACTATTCTGAACTCATCATCCTCTTATCTCTATCCCTCTTCATTCTTAACAATAAATGTCACTAGCATCGCCAGAACTTTGTCTGCTAAGTAAACTCTGCTTTCTTCTTTCAAATTCCTTCTCTATCCCAGTTTTGACAAGTAGGCACCATCACGGCACCATTTCCCTTGCTGTCTCAGTCTGTAAACTTTGCATACATTGTCACTAACACTTTCGACTTAGTCGGAAGGGTTCCTTAACCACATTTGTTGTTACTGACTTTGTTCTGTCAAAGATAACAGGCCAAAGGCAGTTTCTGACAGTATAATAGAACTAACACCTACTAGTCGAAATCCTTCTCCTAGTTTCTTTCTTTCGAGTATGTCAGATAGGACAATCGATTTGTCAGGTCACCCCCATCACTCTCCTACTGATCACATTTGAACTCAATCTCAAGGACCCACCATCACTCTGCTACCCTTACCAAGTAGAGGTGGATCAGCATCTTTTCTGCAGATTGACCCAACAGAATCCCAACAGCACCAATCTAGCACATATGTTACACCAGGTTTTATTCCAGACCTCCCTCCACATATGTCATCATTCTCACACCAATTGATGTTGGTACTACCTCAGACAATAGAACAAGAGGAAGCCAAACTTCAACAACTCAGTGAGAATCTTCCTCAGACCAAAGCACTGATAAGCAATCGACAGAGACATCTTGCCACAACCCAAACACAACTAATACAAGCCCGTACACAAGCTCAAAGGGCTGGTGTCACTTTAGGATCCATCAGTGATCAACCGACACAGCTACCACCTCCTTCCGTAACAATGTCATCGCTATCATCTTTCTCACACCCACTGATTCCAACACCTGCACGTTCAGATTCAGAACTGTATACACTGACATGACAGGCAAACAGTTGTCCTTATATGGCAGTGGCATCAAATATCTGTTGACCTAGCACTACGTCTAGGATACATGAATATGGATCCCCTTATCCTCGTCCTGGGACTGCATATATGCAACATAGACCACCAATCACACTCTGACCACTGTTTGCTCAACCTCATCGACCTCCCGTTGATCCAGCAGCAACCCCACTTCCGCACCTGCCGACTGCTCACCTGACAATGCCAGCAATGGAACACCCGAGTCCCTCTCATACATTGCCTTCGCCATTCAACAGTCTGACATTTAGAGGCAACCCACCTGCTTTCAACAGCAGACAATGGCAAGGCTTTCCAAGAATGCCTCCTTCTGCTCCTCTGCCTAGTCCAACAGTCTCAACTACGTTACATCGCCAAAATGTGTCAACACCATTGCAACCTCAATCTCTGCCTCCTGGACCACTTTTGGGGCACCCAGGACAACCACCTCTTCCAAGATTTCCTAGCAGACCATCTCCTGGGCCTCCTGGCGGACCCCCTCCCTTTGGAGGACCACCACCACCTGGGGGACCAGCAAACGGTCCCTGGTACCAACCTTATGGTGTCCCTTACTATGTAGTGGCACAATCACAAAATGAAACCGATTCCAAAATTGGTAAACCGACTCACTTTGACGGTACCAAACCAGAATCTATTTGGGCATTTATCACTCAGTGCATTATGGCTTTTGACAACAAACCTTGAAAGTTTTCAACTGATCGCCAACGTGTTGCATATGCGGCCTCTTATCTCTCTGGGATCACTCTTTATTGGTGGCTTCCCCACCTCACTGCGTCACCCAAAACAACCATCCAAACCAACTGGGATGAATTCATTATCACTCTCAACCAATTGTTTGGACAACCCGACCTTGCTCAGTCTGCCCAATGATCAATCCGACAGCTCAGAATGAAGGATAATCATCGCATGAATAAATACATGATTAAATTTGCTGAACATGCTCCTCATACAGGTTGGAACGACCCCGCCCTTTATGATGTGTTCTACGAAGGTGTTGCCGAACACATCAAAGACCATCTTCTGTTGCTACCATGAGCGACAACCCTCGACACCCTCAAGCAACAAGCCCTGGAATGCAACAATTGCTACTGGGCTTGCCAGAACGAGAAGACCTCTCATGCTACATCAGCTTGCCAGACTGGATGCACTTCGATATACATGAAGGAATCCAAGTGCAAGCCATTCGAACAAAGAGGCAACAATTATTCCAGTGCCAAATCAAAACCATTGCAAGGAGGAACAACAGATCGAAAAGACCTCAGCAGTGTGCTCAATAACACCGGTCATTTGACCGACACTGAGAAGGAGCACCATAAGTCAAAGGTTTGTGTATTTATTGTGGAGAAATGTTAAAACCCAGATTCATTCCCAGCTTTTCTGCTTTTCTCCGATATATTCCGATTTGTATTTCCAATTTACTCCACCCATTTTTACTTATCCCCATCCCATCTATATTTAGTCATTCTTATCAAGATCTACATCTTCTGGTCTTATGTCCATATTTACTTTTACCCCGATCCTGTATTCGCTCCGTTTTGGATTTCCGTATTCGTATCTTTCCAATTTGGATCATATCAATTTGTTATATACGACTCCTCCATGTACTTTGTTAGTCAGTTCGAATATTGACCCACCTTGACTCGATAACTTCTCACCTCCACCTCTAAGTCCTTGTCTGACCTTCTGTTCTCGGACCCCTCCAATTTCCTCCGACTTCTCTGACATCCTGACTTCCAAAATACTAGGACACGAAGGATCCAAGAGGGCACAACCTATATAAGTTGAAGCCGACATCCATACGATTCCAGTCCTCATCCGAATCCTGAACTCTGACATTCTGACAAATCCTGACATCCGACAAGAAGAAATCTAGTTCTAACAGTATATTCAAAATGAAACTCTTGATCCATTGACTATGCCTTCTACCAGATCCCATACTGTTACCAGAAACACAAACCCCGGATCCATCCCCCCAAATGACGAACCGGAAGATGACCCCGGTGACAACGACAACACCAACAACAATGAGGACGACAATGACGATGAAGAAGATGATGGGAAGGCTATGCTAAAAGCTTTGACACAGATAGCCAAGAACATGGGAACTCCGAATAAAGGTCAAATGGGAAAAACCAAAATCGATGAACCCAACACCTTTGACAGATTGGATTCCTGAAAGCTCCATCCTTTCCTCCTTCAATGCAAACTCCACTTCTGTGACTGTCCTCAGACCTTTTCCAGTGACAAAGCGAAAGTTACTTATGCTATCTCTTTTTCAAAAGGGACAGCTTTAGATTTTTTCAAGCCTGAACTCTTAGACGACGACACCTTCCAAGACCCACCCTGGCTTACACACTATTGGGACTTCATGACGGTGAACCCAACACCTTTGACAGATAGGATTCCTGAAAGCTCCATCCTTTCCTCCTTCAATGCAAACTCCACTTCTGTGACTGTCCTCAGACCTTTTCCAGTGACAAAGCGAAAGTTACTTATGCTATCTCTTTTTCAAAAGGGACAGCTTTAGATTTTTTCAAGCCTGAACTCTTAGACGATGACACCTTCCAAGACCCACCCTGGCTTACACACTATTGGGACTTCATGACGGTACTTCAAGAGGATTTCGGAGCTTACGATCCCGTTGGTGATCCTGAAACCAAACTTGACAATCTCTGAATGTGTGACAACCAATGCATCACAAAGTTTATCATAGAATTCAACCGCCTCGCCGCTAGAGTCAACTGGGGTGACGCTGCCCTTCGTAGGAGTTTTACACTAAACTTCCCAATCGTATTAAAGATATTCTTGCAACCCAGGACAAAGCCAACACACTTCTGGAGCTCCAACAACTCACGCAAACCATCAACAGCCATTATTGGGAACAACAAGGGGAGGTCAACCACACCACCACTTCCAACAATAACTACTCTGGTAACAGCAACAAATCAGACAAGCAAGAATCCCAATCGAACCAATCATAGAAGAGGACAAACAACAACAACAGTTAAGCTTCCACCTCTTCTACCAAACCTCAGTCCTCCACATCGAATTTCTGCAAAACTCCGGATATCTCCAACATACTCGGAAAAGACAGAAAACTAACCCAGCAGGAGAGACAGCGACGCATGGACCAAAACCTTTGCATGTTCTGTGGGAAACCTGGGCATATCGCGAAGGACTGTCCACAATCAACCTCCCTTAATGCTCAATCGAAGGCTTGAGTGGCCTCCGCAATTTCGAGCAAACCCCGAGTCCAAGGCCAAACCTGCGGCCATTACAGATTCAAAAAATAATAATAAGCAGCTCTGAGATCTCCGCACAGACCCAGAGCTGCATTGAGTCCATCTGTGCATCTTCCAAGGTTTGACTCAACGCTTCCGCTCTTTCAAAATCCGATTCTCTTACTATACGACTGACTTCCGACATTATTCCGAATACTAACATTCAAGCTCTCGTGGACTCCGGTTCCACTCACTGTTTTGTAGACTCATCATTCGCTTCCAAGCTTCCGCTGGAGTTCCACAACATTCTGCAGATCCTGCTAAAGCTTTTCGATGGCACTTCTAATGTCTCAATCACGCAGACCATCAATATGCCAATCCGCTTTCCGTCCGGCAAAAATCAGGTTGTTGCTATGTATGTAACACTGCTTGATTCTAGCTGCTCCATCATGCTAGGACACCACTGGCTCACCTGCTACAATCCATTGATTGACTGGGTATTGAGTAGTATATCGTTCCGCACTCCTCAGCAGCAAGATTCAATTCCGACGTCACTCTCCATGAGACCTGCTGCTGCGGTCTCCGGAATCCTGAAATCTGATTGTACAGACGCCCCTCCAACATCTGAACAAGACTCACCTATCGACCTAGTCCCTGCTTCTGCGTTTGCTCGCCTGTGCAAACTAGATAACGAGGAGATCTTTCAGTTATGCATTTTTCTAAAGGAAGATCCGCTTCCATCATCGACGCTTCCCTGAATCCCGATCCGACAGCCAATCTCGACAGTGTTCCATCGGAATATCATGAGTTTTCCAACGTCTTCAGCAAGAAGAAAGCGGAAATCCTTGCCAATCATTGACCTTACGATCTCAATATTGACCTGATAGAGGGAGAGAGTCCCCCCTTAGGAACCATTTATTCCCTATCTCCAGTTGAGCTAGAAACACTCTGAAAGTTCATTGACGAGGCACTAGCCATAGGATTCATCCGCCCTTCACTGTCTCCACATGGTGCTCTGGTACTATTCTCGAAGAAGAAATTGGGTGGACTCCAACTTTGTATTGATCTCCGCGGTCTCAACAAGATCACACAAGAAGACCGATATCCGCTTCCCCAACTTTCCAACCTTCTGGAAAGCCCTGGAAAAGCACAGATTTACAGCAAAATCGATGTCTGACATGCTTACCATTTAGTCTGCATTAGAGACGGCAACAAGTGGAAAACCACTTTCAGGACCCAATCTAGTTCCTTTGAATGGTGTGTTATGCCCTTTGGCCTCACTAACGCACCAGCCACTTTTCAGCGATTTGTGAACAATATATTCAGTGACATGCTCAATGTTTCGGTCCTCATCTATTTGGACATCATCTTAGTCTATTCCAACAAACTGGAAGAACATGGAGAAAATGTCCGCGAAGTTCTCCAACATCTCCAAAAAAACTGACTTTACACAAGGTCCGACAAATGTGACTTCCACAAGACAATGGTGGAATATCTTGGATACATGCTCTCTCCAGAAGGGCTTTCAATGGCAGACGACAAGATCAAAGTAATTCAAGAATGGCCTGAACCCTGAAAAGTAAAAGACATCCAATCCTTCCTAGGTTTTGCGAACTTTTACCAACACTTCATTCATAATTACTCCAACATCACAATTCCACTTACCTGACTCACTCGGAAATCTGTAAAGTGGAACTTCTCTGATGAGTGTTGGAAATTCTTTGAAACACTTAAGAAAGCCTTCACCACAGCTCTGATCCTTACGCACTGGATTCCTGATTGTCAACTCATCATAGAAACCACCGCTTTGGACTATGCCCTCGTGGCAATCCTCTCCATCATTTCTCCGGAAGATGGCGAAATTCACCCCATAGCTTTTCATTCCAGAACTTTCACTGCCCCAGAGTTAAACTATGACATTCACGACAAGGAATTACTTGTGATTTTTGAAGCTTTCAAGATTTGGCAACATTACCTCGAAGGTTCCAGTTCCACCATTGACGTTGTAACTGATCACAAAAACCTCGAATATTTTGCTACCACCACACTTGTAACACAACGACAAGTACAATGGTCAGAATACCTATGTCAGTTCAACCTTGTCATCCGATTCTGACCCAGGAAACTCAGAACAAAACCTGACTCTTTAACTAGACGATGGGATGTCTATCCTAAAGAGGGGAGTAGCAACTATGCCAGCATTAACCTGCACAATTTCCACCTGGTTTTCACTAATGAACAGCTGTCATCGTCCCTCTGAGCCACATCCCTTAACGTCACAATTCTCTGCACAGTCACCATCATGGATTTTGAGAAACTCCATGAAGAAATTCAACAATCCATTTCCTCCGATCCCGCAATTTCCAACTATCCCGCAAATCCTCCAACACCCACCCCAATGGCCAGTCAATCTTCAAGGACTCCTCTGACTCAACAACCAAAATCTACATTCCCCACATTAACAACCTCTGACTCCTCGTTCTACCATATCTGCATGATCACCAAATCTCCGGACATTTCGGACACAACAAGACACTCAGCAACATCCAATGTGAATATACATGGCCAAAACTCCATGACTTTGTTATCTCTTATGTCAAATCCTGTACAACATGTATGCGATCAAAATCCCAACAACACTGGCCTTATGGATTCCTCAAGCATTTACCAATTCCACCAAGACCATGGCATTCTATATCCTTGGATTTCATTGAGCTGCTTCTGCTTTCATCAGGTTTTGACAGCATCCTCATTATCATTGACAGACTCACAAAACAAGTGATATTCATTCCAACAGTCACGACAATCACTTCTCCGATGCTTGCTCAACTTTTCATTCTCCATGTCTTCTTCAAGCATGGTGTTCTGACTCATGTTCCCTCCGATTGAGGTTCCAAATTTGTGTCTTCCTTTTTCCGCACACTCAGAAAGGTGCTAGACATGAATCTCCACTTCACCTCCGGATATCACCCCGAAGGCGACAGACAAACCAAATGAACAAATCAGGCTCTTGAGCAATACCTTTGCATTTATTGTAACTATCGACAAGACAATTGGGCGGAACTTCTTCCAATCGCAGAATTCGCCTATAACAACGCTCTGAACGCGACAACAGGAGTCTCCCTGTTCTTTGCTAACAAAGGTTACAATCCTGACATTCCGTCCATGCCGAACGCGATCTTGTTTCATCCTGTGTGAAAGATTTTGCAGTCAACTTAGACAAACTCCACCAGGAACTCCAAAAGAGAATTTCTGACGTGCAATCCTGATACGAGGAACCTGTGAACAAGAAACGTTCTCCAGCTCTGGACTTCAAAGTAGGTGACAAATTCTTCGTCAAAGCCAAATTTTTCCACACAACCCGACCTTAAAAGAAACTCACCGAAAAATACCTCGGACCTTTTGATATCATTGCACCTGCAGGTACCAGTAATCGAGCCTTTGTTCTCCAATTCCCTGATAGTATGTGTGCTGTATACCCATCCTTTCATGTCTCTATGCTAGAACCTGTGACTCCGAACGAAATCCCAAACTGAATACACCCCCTGCCCCTGCCAGTTATTATCGAAGGTGAACCCAAATACAAAATCGACGAAATTATGGACTCCAAGATAGACAATCGCCAATGTTGCAAGATACAATACTTGGTATGCTGGAAGGGTTATCAAGGCACCGATGAAGAAACCTTGTGGATTCCCACTATGGAATTAGGCACACATCGGAAATCGTTGAAGACTTTCATAACAAATATCCAGATAAACCCGGTCCGATTCTTCCTTAACTTTTCCTTTCCCTTTCCAATGTTTTCCTATATTTTCTGTGTTCATTTGTCTAAATACATCTCCGTCTGTTCCAAGAAATTCTGCTTTGCATCTCTGCTCAACCCCGATTCAATTTTCCAATTCCATTTCCCATATTTCATCCCTTTCCATTTCCATCCTTACTTCCAATTCCTGCTCCTGGTGCTGAACCATCCTTTGTACCCATGAGGTCAGAATCTGCGTCTCCTCGGAATGTGTCTGCATGGAACTTGTGTGACGATCGATGGATTTCCTTCACAGGCAACTCCGCTGTTCCTCCCTCACCCATATCCATGCCTTTTGCAACTTCTTCCACAAATCCTGACGCTCCCAGTTGACAGCGTGTCCTCCCATCCTTTGTGCATTCATTGCATGTCCCATCTGCTCCTTCCACTATCGGCGAACAAAATATATCCTGAACCCGACATCCTGCATAACAATACTGTTCATGTCCAACCCGATTAATCACAGATTTGTGAGCCCTCTTACAGGCAATGGTTCCATCCACCACATCACTTTTTCTTCCCCGAGATTTTTCCTCTGATTTCTTTTCAGCCTTTCTCTCCTCCTTTTCGGCCTTTTTCCGCTCCAACCTTCTCCGCTTCTTTTTGCAACTCCGAAATCTTGCGAATCTGTGCCTCTAAATTGTTTTCCAACCCTGAATCATCTTTGGAAATCAGATCCTCAAGCAAGATGATCGGCAGTATCAACATTTAGCTCAGAAGGGAGTAGGGATAAAAGATCAGGAGACTGATAAGTCGAACCCCATCCACCACTCTTATATATCACATTAGCTTAATCATCAAACCAAACCTCCCATGTTGATCTTAGGCCTTGAGGGCTTGACCTTAAAGAGGAGATACTGTTAAAACCCAGATTCATTCCCAGCTTTTCTGCTTTTCTCCGATATATTCTGATTTGTATTTCCGATTTACTCCACCCATTTTTACTTATCCCCATCCCATCTATATTTAGTCATTCTTATCAAGATCTAGATCTTTGGTCTTATGTCCATATTTACTTTTACCCTGATCCCGTATTCGCTCCAATTTGGATTTCTGTGTTTGTATCTTTCCGATTCGGATTGTATCAATTTGTTATATACGACTCCTCCATGTACTTTGTTGGTCAGTTCGAATATTGACCCACCTTGACTCGATAACTTCTCACTTCCACCTCTAAGTCTTATCCAACCTTTTGTTCTCCAACCCCTCCGATTTCCTCCGACTTCTCCAACATCCCGACTTCTGAAATACTAGGACATGAAGGATCCAAGAGGGCACAACCTATAAGTTGAAGCTGACGTCTGTACGATTCCAGTCCCGACCTGAATCTTGAACTCCAACATTCTGACGAATCCCGACATCTGATGAGAAGAAATCTAGTTCTTAACAAAAGGGGTGTATGGGGCAATTACTAGACTGAAGTTAAGGGACTGACTAGACTAATTACTAGGCCAAAGGCAAATAGTATAAATGCAACTTCAGTTTTCTAAAAAACCTACAATGGAGAATGGATATTATGGGTGCATATGGGGCCACAAATTCCCTGCCACATGGAGTAGCCAAATGTCAATTTTAATATTTGAAAAACCACTGCATTCTTGTATATAAAAATCATACAAAAAATAACTTAACTAATAACTATTATCAGAATACAATCCGTAACTGAAACTAACTTTACCACTAACTGGGACCTCTACAAAGACCATGGGAATTTGGTGCCAGAAAGCAGAGATTTTTTGGTGAGAGCTCAAAATTGGGACATGAGACATGAATGATTCTAACTCTGCTAACACTACGTAGGGAATCGTAACTGGGCAGAGAGATAGGGGGTTTGCTGGAGGGAAAAAGAGGTAAGAAATGTGGATATAATTGCAGGTGTGTTTCACTTACTTCATACTACATCTTCAGGCCTCATGCACCTTCGGCTGATCTTGAGGCCACATACCTGGCATCTGTTCCAAAATTCCATTAGTACCTTTATTTTCCTTGATTTTGATTTCCTCGCATAGGTCATGAAAAAAAACCCTATTGAAATGACATCTTACCTGACTCTCAAGTTCAGCAGTTTTTGGCAAACACATGTTCTCAGCGTGTTTAAGCACATAAGTACCTATTTATTGAAGCATAAGAAAATGTAAAACTTACATGTGTCTAGGATGTCAGTCTAGCTGGCAATGTGAACTTTTATTGACACATGTAGGTGCCTGGGTATCTTGGGCAGACGTTACGGTGCTGTGGAGCTCAGACAATGAAGGAAACTTTTATAGTGATGATAAGCAATAGTGAGTTTCTTTTTTAATGGGAAAGTATTGATTTTACTTATGGTTTTCTGAAACTTTGGGCCACTGGCAGGCTAACCCACGTCCAAGGTGAAATCTTGAGCTTTTGTGGGGGAATGTCTCAATGGCCACATAGCGGCCAGGCACCTCACCGACAAGAATTGAAAGCCAGAACTCTATAATAAGTCAATAAGTTTATTTTCGCACTCAAAATGTGACAACAAACTTACCTTTGACACAAGTCTTGAAGGCTGCCAGCAGGCTTTCCCACCCTCAAGCTCAAAACTCCATGTATGACTCTGGATATGTGAAAATGACCCTACAGGACTTTTCTGATGTGGAATGAAACCACTCAATGTCACAGTACGCTGCAATTTTTGACCAAAATAGTCGCCTCAAACATATCTTTTTTCAAAGTTTTGGGCTGCTGGCAGGCTAGCCCCACCTCAAGGGTGACACTTGCATGTTTTGAGACTCTGGGGGTGTATTTATGGCTGCATAGTGGCCATGGACATGTCCCTGATGGAAAATTCATGCTAACGCCCTGGAAGTAGGTCATGAGTTTGATTTTCACTTCAAAATATTCAGAAGGGCTCACCAATGCCTCGTTTCCATGCAGCCAGAATAGTATTTACACACCTGATCTTCACATGGTGCATACAGCTTGGGGAAATCATCCTCAAGGCTGTGCTTGCTTATGACATTGAATATACACAGTAAAACTTAAAAATCACTGTAAGGGGCATTTTTTACTTAAAATTTTGATGAAAAGTCACCCACAATCCAAACCTTTGTGCCATCGGCAGGCACCACCCACCTATTTGATCAGACTGTCATGTCCTGAACATGGAGCCTTCCACATGCTGGAAAAAGCAACATGTGAGTGTTTTGACCATTTAGCTCTTCAAAAATGTACCTTCAAGAATTGTCAAGTTTCAGCTGGGCAGCTGTCACAAGACTTATTGCAAGTTTCACCTAAGTAAGCATTGGCTCGCCTGCCGACAGACCAAAACTCTGGAACAAGGTTAGTTATCCCCCTCATTTTTGGTCAAAAAAGTAATTTTAGCCTTTCATCCAATATTCAAGGTTAGGCAGCTGCTGGGTGAATCTCAGAGCCATTAACGGTGTTTTGAGGTAGTGCATTTAGTGGACATGTACAATTGGAAAAAAGACTTATGTAATCACAGCGCTTAGGTAAAATGTAGATGGATGGCTGATTGCAGATGTCAAAATCATGTGACTTAGCTGAGTCAGCTCTCTTATCCGTTCCCTTAGTTGCACTTCCCTCTACACCAACTGTTTGACTGTGTCAATGGTTGGTGTTAGATATTTCTCTGTTTGACTACGTCAACAGAGAAATAGGAGAATTTGTGTTAGACTCATTCGGCAAAGGTATGTTTCCCATCACAAATATTAATGTAGAACCACTGGCTTATTTTGTGCTGTGCAAGGCAATAAGTGGCTGTCAGCTACAATATATGTTATTGCAGCTATGTTGTATTCCCCCACCGCATCCCTGGATCTGACACCAGGCCACCAACCCATGCCTCACTCTGTCTGCATCGTGGCCCACAAGTGTGAGCCCACCAATGACTCCGCTGAGACCCATGTGCAGCCGCCTCTGCAGCTGGCGCTGCACCTTGTCCCCACACACATCCCACGCTCGTCGACTGTATGACCCTGCTTCCGTGCACCGAGTTTGCACTTGTCATTCCATGCAGATCTGGTATGCGGTTGTTAGATCCCAGATCTGACTTCCATTGTTCCGACATTTTCTGCATCCTGATAAGCCCTTTCCACTTATTTCCAATATGCCCCATTTTTCATTGTCAGTCATGACCCTATTTTTATTTATCCCCATACGTCTTATCTCGATTTCCGTATTCACTCCAATTTCAGAACTCCATATCACACCCTTATCTCCCCATTTCCAATTTCAGAATTCTGCATGTTCCTTTAAATACGCTTTCCTTGCTCAAGCCTTCCTTAGCTTGTATATTTCGTTACATCTTCATTACACTTTGTTACATCTTCATTACACTTTGTTATATCTTGTTAGAACTCGTTATCTTGCTACACCCTGTGATATCCTGTTGTACCCGATATACCTTATCATACTTATATCACTATCTCCCTTATTACACCTTCATTACTCCAAGTCTCATCCGTAACAAGCCTTTAAGTCTTTCAATCCTTATTCCAATTATTCCAATTACCCCAATTCCAACATTCTCAACATTTCAAAGCCCATTCATTGATTACACTTGCTTTCCTGTAAAGCCAAAACCTTTGCTCAATATTCATTTATCATCAGCTCAATCCCTTCCCACATTGGTTATCCCGATCCGAATATCTGAAACTTCCGCTCGTCCCTGATAAGTCTCAATGAACTATTTGTCGCTGACCCTTGCCGAATAGACCCGATCATTGGAACTCCGACACCTCCGTCAGGTCTCAATAAAATACCAGGGCACTAGGAATCCAAGAGGGCGCAACCCATAAGTTGAAGCCAACACCCGTATAGATCAGTCTTTGAATCTCTGATCTCCAACTCATCCAATATTCCGTGCATTTCCAAATATTGTGACCCCGATTTCGGTCGAGGAGAGTTCCCACCAAATTCGATCTCACATCCAATCCGGTCCATAACAACGGTCCATAACAGTGGTGCATCCAATGATTGTCTTCACACACCTGCTGCTGCAGACGTACTTTGATTTCAATGCAGTATTTATGTTAATACAGTACATCATTAGTCTTTTGTCTTCCTCTGCTGATAGCTCTCTAGGCTGTCTTCTCATCCTGGCCTGATGAACTTGTCCCACTGCTGGTCCCTTGCTGCCACTGCTTACACTTACATCACATGCCATGCACTGCAAGTCCTGGGCTTATTCCTGCTGTATGAGTTAGTGGATAGCTTCTGGCAACGGTGGTGCATCAGTAAGTGCTTCCCTCGCTTGTCCCCTTGTTCACCCGTCCCCAGAACACCCACTCATGCTCCCCATATACTTGTCCTCTCCCACCCACAACTTTGCCGCCATGATGTCCTTTACACACTTCTGCTGCCTGGCGTACATCCGCCGATCTGCCAGTCCCTTGCTCCCATCTTCGTCAGCCCTCCTGGTGTCCACTGCCCCCCTCCGGCTTGCTGTCCCCTTCCCCATCTGACTCCACTGCTACCTCTGCCGACGACTTCGCGCTCTCAGTGTACATTGCCGAACAGTGCTACTGGCTTGCCCAAAATGGGTGTGCTGTCCCCCTCCTCCTCCCTCGTGTCCTCACTCTGGCGCTACTACCCACCCCACCCGCATCCACTGTCCTGGCCCGTGACCCTACATATTTCACGTCATCTGGCATGCTCATGGGGTACGCAGGTGGTGTTCTATTTGCAAACACTGTGTGGACAGCCTGGCGAGTGCTGGTGCTCGTGGCTAGTTTGTGAGTGTTGCATCTTTTTCCTTTTCACTTTCTGCTGACTCGCCTTGATCTCGGCCTTTGGATCCTTTCCGGCACCACCTGTGCCGGTCTGTGTCGTCCCCGGTATCACTGGGAAGAAGATGAACAGACGAAGCATACGTCCATGTCAGATTGCTGGTCCTGGAAAGAAGGCACCAATGCCTGTGTTTATGAGGCATGGGGGTTTGACACAGCGCATTCCATTCCACACAACCGGTTAGCTCTGATGTAGAGCTTCAATGTTATGCTCGTCAAACCAACTCCCAGGCTCCTGGCAGCAATGTACATGTGTTTCCACTGGGGGCATGAGCAGATTTTTAGTGTAAAAAATGTGATAAAAATGCCTTTCCCTTACAGATTATTTATTCACTGTTCTGGTTGAAAAATCTCCCAAAAATGCTGCTTTTTTATCAAGTTTTAGGACCTGAAAATCTGGTACATATTTCACATTTCTAGGCATGGGAAATGGATGGAAAATGTGAGAAATAATGAATTTATTCATTGATTTCATGCCACAAAAACATAAGGACAATCTTGGTTTTCATTGAGATTTTCAACAGAAAAGAACCAAATTTTATCCAAGATTTCATAGTAGAAAAAAGATGAGAAAATTAGTAAAATATATGAGATTTTCATGAGATTTTTCAAAACTATTAGCCAATGAATAATCCAACATTTTTCTGTAGTTTTGGCAAGGAAAAATCTTATGGATAAATGTTTATCCAATGGATAATCATTCACCTATAGGCAATATATAACATGAACCAAAAAGGCAATGAAAAAGTCAGTGGATAAGAGTTTATCCCTTGGATAATCATTCTTCCATAGGCGGTAAATGTTCTGCCTATGGAAGAATGATTATCCAAGGGATAAACTCTTATCCACTGACTTTTTCATTGCCTTTTTGGTTCATGTTATATATTGCCTATAGGTGAATGATTATCCATAAGATTTTTCCTTGCCAAAACTACAGAAAAATGTTGGATTATTCATTGGCTAATGACTCAATGTATTTCATGTCATCTGGTGTGCTCACTGGCTATGCACATGGTGTACTATTCACAAACACTGCATTTATAGCTTGGCGAGCGCTCGTGCTCCTGGCCAGTTTGTGAGTGTGGCTACTTTTCTTTTTTTCCCTCTCTGCTGGCTCACTATCTCTGGATCCTGTCCAGCACAGCTTGTGCCAG
>MU134417.1:187799-215139 GCA_015039355.1 Ramaria rubella | reverse complement strand
TCATCTGCACCCACAAGCCCACCTATGTCTACATCAATGCAACTACCAGCATGACATCCCCCACAGGCTTTGGAACCATGTCACATTCTTGTTAGAACCCAGATTCATTCCCAGCTTTTCCACTTTCTCTGAGATATTCCAATCCGTATTTCCGATTTACTCCACCCATTCTACTTATCCCTGTCCCATCTATATTTAGTCATTCTTATCAAGATCTACATCTTCGGTCTTATGTCCATATTTACTTTTACCCCGATCCCATATTTGCTCCATTTTGGATTTCCACATTTCATATCTTTCCAATCCAGACCATATTGATTTGTTATTTATGACTCCTCCATATACTTTGTTCCTCAGTTGGAATATTGACCTACCTTGACTCAATATCTTCTCACTTCCATCTCTGAGTCTTATCCGACTTCCCGTTCTCCAACCCCAACTTCTCCAATATCCTGACCCTCTGAAATACCAGGACATGAAGGATCCAAGAGGGTGCAACCTATAAGTTGAAGCCGATGTCCCTATGCTCCAACCCCAACTCTGAATCCCAAGCTCCAACATTCTGACAACTCCGACATATGACAAGAAGAAATCTAGTTCATAACAGTATATTCGAACTGAAACTCTTGATCCATTCATTATGCCTTCAACCAGATCCCGTACTATCACCGGAAACACAAACCCCAGATCCAACTTTCTGAATGACGAACCAGAAGACGATCCCAGTGATGATGACAGCATTGACAACAACGATGACAATGATGATGATGAAGAAGATGAGGGGAAGGCTATGCTAAAAGCTTTGAAACAGATAGCCAAGCACATGGGAACTCTGAACAAAAAGCAAGCTGGAAAAACCAAACTCCGTGAACCCGACACCTTCGATGGATCGGATTCCCAAAAGCTCCATCCCTTCCTCCTTCAGTGCAAACTCCACTTCCATGACCGTTTTCAGACCTTTTCCAGTGACAAAGTGAAAGTTACTTACACTATCTCTTTCCTAAAAGGGATGGCTTTAGATTTTTTTGAGCCCAAACTCTTAGATGATGACGCCTTCCAAGACCTGCCCTGGCTCACAAGCTATCAGGACTTCATGACAGTACTCTGAGAAAATTTCGGAGCTTACAACCCTGTTGGCAATGTGTAAACCGAACTCGACAATCTCTGAATGCACGACAACCAATGCATTACAAAATTCATCATAGAGTTCAACCGCCTTGCTGCTAGAGTCAACTGGGGCGATGCTGCCCTTCATAGGAGTTTCTATACTAAACTTCCCGATCATATTAAAGATATTCTTGCAAACCAGGAAAAATTTGACATGCTTCCGGACCTCAGACAACTAGCGCAAACCATCGACAGCTGTTATTGGGAAGAATGAGGCGAAGTCAATTGCGCCACCACTTCCAACGATAACTACTCCGGTAACAGCAGCAAATCAGACAAGCAAGAATCCTGATCAAACCAGTCGCAGAAGAGGACAAACAACAACAATAACAGTTTGGCTTCTGCCTCTTCCGCCAAACCTCAGTCCTCCACGTCAAATTTCCACAAAACTCCGGACACTTCCAACATACTTGGAAAAGATGGCAAACTAACCCAGCAACAGAGGCAGTGACACATGGACCAAAACCTTTGTATGTTCTGTGGGAAACCCAGACACATCCCAAAGGATTGTCCATGGTCAACCTCCTTAATGCTCAATCAAAGGCCTGAGTGGCCTCTGCGATTCTGAGCAAACCCAAGTCCAAGGTCAAACTTGTGGCAGTTACGGATTCAAAAAAATAATAAGCAGCTCTGAGACCTCCGCACAGACCCAGAGCTGCATTGATTCCATCTGTGTGTTTTCTGAGGTTCGACTCAATGCTTCCGCTCATTTGAAATCTGATTCTCTTACTATACCATTGACTTCCAACATTATTCCAAATACTACTATCCAAGCTCTCACTTCCACCCATTGTTTTGTAGACTAATCATTCACTTCCAAGCTTCCGGTGGAATTCCGCAATATCCCACAGATTCTGCTAAAGCTTTTCGACGGCACTTCTAACGTCTCAATCACGCAGACTATGGATATGCCAATCCACTTTTCATCTGGTGAAAATCAGGTTGTTGCTATGTATGTAACACCACTTGATTCTAGCTGCTTCGTCGTGCTAGGACACAACTGGCTCACCTGCTACAATCCATTTATTGAATGGGTATTGGGTATATCGTTCCGCATTCCTCAGCAGCAAGATTCAATTCTGACGTCATTCTCCACGAGATCCACCTCAGCAGTCTCCAGAAATCCGCAATCTGATCGCATGGATGCCCCTCTGACATCCAAACAAGACTCACCTATTCACCTAGTCCCTGTGTCCGTGTTCACTCACCTTTGCAAACTAGATAACAAGGAGATCTTTCAGTTATGCGTAATTCCGAAAGGAAGATCTGCTTCCATCATGGATGCTTCCCTGAATCCCGATCTGACAGCCAATTTTGATGGTCTTCCATCATAATATCACAAGTTTTCCGATGTCTTCAGCAACAAGAAAGCAGAAATCCTCACCAATCATCGACCATACAATCTCAAGATTCCCTATCTCCAGTTGAGCTAGAAACACTCCGAAAATTCATTGACAAGGCACTAGCCATAGGATTCATCTGCCCTTCAGTTTCTCCGCATGGTGCTCTGGTACTATTCTCAAGAAAAGAACTTAGGCAGACTCCAACTCTGTATAGATTTCCATGGTCTCAACAAGATCACGAAAACAGACCAATATCCACTTCCCCGACTTTCCAACCTCCTGGAAAGCCCTGGAAAGGTGCGGATTTACAGCAAAATTGATCTCTGACATTCTTACCATCTAGTCCACATTAGAGAGGGCGATGAGTGGAAAACCACCTTCAGGACCCGATATGGTTCCTTTAAATGGCGTGTTATGCCCTTTGGTCTCACTAACGCACCAGCCACCTTTCAGCAATTCGTGAACAATATATTTGGTGACATGCTTGACGTTTAGGTCCTCATCTATCTGGATGACATCTTACTCTATTCCATCAACCTAGAAGAACATGGGGAACATGTCCGTGAAGTTCTCTGACATCTCCAAAAGAACCGAATTTATACAAGATCCGACAAATGTGATTTCCACAAGACTACGGTAGAATACCTCGGATACATGCTCTCCCCCAAAGGACTTTCAATGGCAGACAAAAAAATCAAAGTAATTCAAGAATGGCCTGAACCCCGAAAAGTAAAAGACATCCAATCCTTCCTAGGTTTTGCGAACTTTTACTGACACTTCATTCATAATTACTCCGACATCACAATCCCACTGACTCACTCAGAAATCCTTTGAGACGCTTAAGAAAGCCTTCACTACTGCTCCGATCCTTATGCACTGGATTCCTGATTGCCAACTCATCGTGGAAATCAATGCTTCGGACTCCACCCTTGTGGCAATCCTCTCCATCATTTCTCCAGAAGAGATGGCAAAATTCACCCTGTAGCTTCTCATTCTAGGGCTTTCACTGCCCTGGAATTAAACTATGACGTTCATGACAAGGAATTACTTGCTATTTTTGAAGCCTTCAAGATTTGGCAGCATTACCTCGAAGGTTCTGGTTCCACCATTGACGTTGTAACCAACCACAAAAATCTCAAAATATTTCGCCACCACTAAGCTTTTAACCCGACAACAAGTCTGATGGTCGGAATACCTATGCCAATTCAACCTCGTTATCTGATTCCAACCTGGAAAACTCAGAAACAAAACCTGACTCTTTAACTAGACGATGGGACGTCTATCCTAAAGAGGGGAGTAGCAACTATGCCAGCATTAATCCCACACAATTTCCACCTGGTTACTAACAAGCGGCTGTCATCGTCCCTCCGAGCCACATCTCTTAACATCACAATTCTCCGTGCAGTTACCATTATGGATTTCAAGCAACTTCATGAAGAAATATGACAATCCATCTCCTCGATCCTGCAATTGCCGACTATCCCGCCAACCCTCCGACTCCCCAAAACCATCCTGAAATCCAAAAAGAGACATGTTTCATGCTCAGCTTGTAGGGTTTTCTTATGTAAACTGTGGATCCAAATGCACAATCCTGGATTACCATGGGAAAAGGGGGATGATCTTTAGAACAGCAAAAACACCCCACTAATAAAAGCCAATTCTTTCCTTTGTAAACTCAGGGAATCAGAACTTGGTTTGGATCAGGTATGTTATGCTGCTTTTGAGAGACCTTGGTTTTCTTTTTTGAGGATGCCATGTCACCAGGCAGAAAAAAATAATGAGATGTCACTGCAGGTGCCACTGTCAGCTACACACTTTTCAGCTTGCTTTTAAGAGTCTCATAATGTAATTATACTCTAGATTTACAATAGATTCAACCTACAGCTTCTGTAAATGCTCACAGAAGGAGAAAGCCAGCTGTCAGAGCCAGCATATAGTGAGAACAGGAACTGATGAAGGGGTGATGGTAACCACAATCCCTTTGGTGTTTCAGCATCTTACACTGAAATGATTAATCATCCCCTTGAATTCAAGGAAAATTCTTTCCTTGACTTGATAATCATGATTTAATCCATATCAGATGGAATCTAGTAATTGCTACATGATTCTATCTGATAATGGTCTTCACACTGATCAAAACCACAACTGAAGCGATGTATTCCCATCAGGCTCACACCCAGATTTAATCTAGATTTAATCATTCCATCTAGTATTACTTATACACACACTTGGATTCTATATCAACTATACAAATTGACCTATCCTCAGATTTAACCCTGATTCAATCATTCTCATGTGTACATAAGGTCACCATTCCAAGGTTCAATCATCACTAACATGCATTTGACTTAACATTTTAGCTTTCCATGGATGAACCGTATGAAACGAGATGATGAGAACTCAAAATGACTGACTGTACATGATAGTGTGGTAGCAACATGATTGACCTTTGCAGGTGGTTGAGGATCAGTCCTCATACATACAGCTTCCTGCAGTGGTCACAGAAAATAGCCAATGATTAATATCTTGTGTGCGCAGATGAAAGAAGTTATGCTTAAAGCAAAGGTTCTGTGAGGTGGGAGGGGTGTGAAGAATTGGTGTTAGACTTTGGGATGGAATGTGGAACCCTGAGATGAGCAGAGTATGGGGGTATGGATGAGGAGCAAAGGAGCAAGGGGGCATAGCTTGGAATCTGCAATAGGGCACAGGTAAAAATGCGTAGATGGAGCAGGATAGACAAACCCACCAGCACCAATACTCAACAGTGATCCTGGGATGCCAAGGCGGGTTGTATGATTGAGTTGAAGTAGCAAGGGAACAAAATAGACTTACAATGACATGTACAGAAGAGGGAGACACGGTCACAATGCAAAATGAACTTGAACAAGGAGGCGATGAAGTAAATATGAGATTACAAATACCACAAATGCATTACTCACTAAATCTGGCCTGCCATAGGCACAAAGCTCTGATCCTTCAATCCAACCGTGGCCAATCATCACCAGTACCATCACCTGAAAACTACATCAGTATATTATGTGTTGACAAGCCATATAGACATACCTGGACAGCACATCCCCAATCAGTGCTCACGACTGTGCAAATACAATGAGCCAGCAGAGAAACTTTCTAGACTGGGTGCTGGAATATTTGCTTTGGAATAAATAAGGCGGGCTCCCATACAAAATACTACAGAATTAGTCTGGCTAATGAAATCCAAAAGGATAGTTCGCCTGGAGTTTGTGAGCTCGGCCATGACCTTCCTGATCGTTAAGATGAAGCAAGTGGGAACAAGCCATCCCCACACCTAGAAATGGGTGTATTGCCTGCCATCAGAAATCTTGATGTGCTGGCCAAAAACTTCATACCATCCCAACAGGCCTGGCATTGGGAACTGCATAGAATAGTATTGATGCATTGGAAGGAAAAGTTTTGATGATTGAAAATGCAATCCCTAAGAAGTAGAATAATGACAACAAAATTGCAAGAATAGGAGGACGTGGATGCACCGAAGACTTCCAAAGGCCATAACAATTCATGTGAAAAGGGCCTCCTCATTGGCTGTTAGTGTGGGTGTGACGTGGTTTGGTTTTCCAGCTCAGACATAGTGTTCTCCTTGTCTGGAGAT
Organism: Ramaria rubella; assembly: GCA_015039355.1. Taxonomy (NCBI): domain Eukaryota; kingdom Fungi; phylum Basidiomycota; class Agaricomycetes; order Gomphales; family Gomphaceae; genus Ramaria; species Ramaria rubella. The sequence continues at coordinate 209,001 of MU134417.1, read as the reverse complement.
GCAGAACTGACTTGAGGGATGTGGTAGTGAGCGTCGACTTGGCCTTCTAAGAATAGACATATAGCATAGCACAATTCATCTGGTATTGTGTGACATAGTCATGTACTGTACAGCTGCTGAGCTTGAATCCAGTGCACGCACATCACTCACTGCAGCTGCACAACACTGACAGCATCCAGACCCATCCACCACCCTTCTTCTACTGCAGACTTGGTTGCCCAACATCCCCACGACAATGCCACCAAATGCTCCACAAGGCCATCAGAGGTGTTCACCACTTTGACTCTTTTGAATCCAATGGTAAGTTGTTTGTGTTCTCTTGAACAATCTTTCCACAGCAACCACTCTTATGCATTCTAATAAACCTCACCCAAAGTGCACTGGCCGATCGACCGGGACCCGAAGGTGTGAATGGAATGAGTATCTTCAAGAAGAACATGTTCTTGGCCAAACACCATATCTTGTGTTCTGAGTTCACTGATAAGGCTGGTCAATTATATGAAACCATCAATGGCTGTGACGGACCTGCCAGAGTCTGCAGCAGAGCTGGTGAGTCAGAGATGTCAATGGCTGAATGGCTCTTTTGCTGCCTCCATCGTTTGTTATTTTTATTCCTGCCATCTTAATGCTGAACTTAAAGTTGTACTAGTATTCACTCTATCATTTGTCACGACTATATAAATCAGGCCCTGGGGTTATAAGGTAACCTTGCGATATGTTGCTCTATTTTCTTTATTGAAACACCCTTGAACCTATAGATTGTTCTTTTTCCATGTTTGGGGTGTCCTATGCCCTTATCAAATCACACTATTCAAATCTATTAGCACCTTGTGGACACAATACACAAGCTTGTCAGTGAAGCAGATATGCCCACACCTATATGGCATGTACAATATATTCAAGATGACCCACGAACTGATGCACCTCCCATCCTTTGCTTTGGAGTACCACATAGGTAATTATGTTGTCGTCAGAGGCACCAGTGACAAGTTCTTTGAAAGCATGTCATGCTGTCTCATGGAAACTAAATATCTCCAAAGATGAGAGCCAGCTACTCCAGAGTAAAACATTCGAGGCCCAGGTGGGAGAGCAATTGATCGAAGAAGGCATTGTGTTCAAGTGTGTCCTCCATCCCCAGCTTCATCTACATACATAATATCTCTATTGACGAACTGTTATTCCAGGACATCCAGAATGATGACATACTTCAATGATTTTTTCTATCTGTAAATATTTGTTTCTTATTATACACACCACCACTAACTTATTTAAAGTAACCAGAAACCTGGACCCAGATTCTTACCACTGAAGGAGATGCATTGCAAAAATGAGTCGGTGTTTAACTTATCTCAATTGAAATTGTCTAATAGTGAGTATAACTAGGGAGGCTCTTGCATGGGCCTCGAGAAATGCATAGAGTAGAGGTTGTGGTCAAGGCTGTCAAGGCTGTGTGGCAGTGTTGGGGGTTGTCACTCAGTTGCTGTTGCATTATGAAGAACTAGGCGAGGTGCATTTTACGTCACGATTCTATCTACCCTGCTGACTAGATTCCATCTAAGTCACTTGATTCTATCCCGCTGTGTACCATCTCCCCCATGATCCACGAGGTGTGTCAGATTTAGCTCAGACATCCTTGGAACATAGATAGAGAAAGTTTCAAGCAGGTGTATTTAATGGCACACTCTACCACTGGAGGCAAACAACAATTTTCTGAGGCAGAAAATCTTCAGAATCTGCCATGTTTCCTGAAGATTTTCTGGGCACAGAAAACTGCTACAAAACCTATGGTTTTTAGAGAGTTTTCTTTCTCCAGAAAGACTTCATGAAATTCTAGAAATGTGCCCTAGAAGACTGTACAAGAAATGCTTGCCAAAAATAAGGATTTTCTGATGATTTTCTGATTCCAAGAAACTTAGAGAATCTTGTAGATTTCCACAGATTTTTCTGCAACCAGGAAAGCTTGCGAAAATCTTGCAGACAACCATGGTTATCTAACAGTTTTCTGATCAAGGAAACTCAATAAATGAGTTTTTTGAACCAGGACATTGTCAAGAATCAGAAAACTGTTGAATAACCATGGTTTTCTGAAAGGTTTTCTGCAAGATTTTCTGAGAATTTTTGCAAGCTTTCCTGGCTGCAGACAAACCTGTGGAAATCCACAATATTCTCTAAGATTCTTGGACTCAGAAAATCATCATTTTTGGTAAGCATTTCTTGTACAGTTTTCTAGGGCACATTTCTAGAATTTCATGAAGTTTTTCTGGAGAAAGAAAACTCTCTAAAAACCATAGGTCTTTTGGCAGTTTTCTGTGCCCAGAAAATTTTCAGGAAATATGGCAGATTCTGAAGATTTTCTGAAAGATTTTCTGACTCAGAAAATTGTTGTTTGCCTCCAGTGGTATACTGCTGAAATTGCGACTTGTGGATGCACTGCAGCTGAACCCATAGTTTGAGTTTTGATCAATGATTTCATCCTGGTAAGAGGTGCGGCCCCATTTTCTCATGAGCCATGTATGTGATGTACATTAGATACTGGATTAAATCCTGTTTAAGGGTGAGAGTGATTGAAACATGTTGAAATCATACTCCCTCAAATTCAAGGAGATGATTAAAGTCATTGGGTGTTTAGGGGGTACAGTATTTAAGGTAGTCAATACAAATCCATGGACTATTCTGATTTAAAATGAGCTGGGAATAATTTATGCAATGTCCCATGTTTAAATATTAGTTACTTGATTTTACAGAGCCAAACATACATTATATTTTAGCTATAGTATAGTAGATAATACATGCAAGATAGTGTGTCTTAAATCACAGTCACCATGAAGATATCATGATGTTGATGTTTGAGAGGGAATTGTGACAAATCTTAGTCATCTGCCTTACATAACCAAAACAGCTGTAAAGGCATTTGCCACACTGGTTGTATTATTATTTTTTAATGTTATTTATGTGATTTTCTAACATGACTTCTCAATGAGGATTATAGAGCCCTTTGTGAAGCGAGGGGATAAAAGGACAGTATTTTATGTATTTTACAGCATCGATTCCACACTTGTGCCTTTGATCAAAGCGTGGTTTCAAAGCTTAAGTTTTATAACACTCTTAAGCTTCTTTAGCATTATCTATCCCTCTTATATCTTAACATCTCGTACATAATGCAAACAGCTGTAATTTAATTGCTTGAAGCCTTGTTCAAAAGGAAGAAATCAAAAATATAAATATTCTACTGTCATATCTACATTTCGTTTTGACATAGACTAGACAACTGGACGGGATAATGCCTGATATGACGGGAGGTGACGTGACCAGGCGCAGGTTGATCTTCATTGGAACTAATCAGCAGCATACTCTCACAATTTGTTCAAACACTAGGAAAAAAACTTGTTTATTCCTTAGATAGAATAAACTTGTAGTTTTGTGCACAGATTTTCAGGTACAAAAGAATAATACTAGCAGGCATTGTACTTGATTACAAGCTCTCCATGACTCCGAAGGGCACTTTACCAATACCAGCCAAGACACTACGTACACGCGTCCGTTGTCTTAAGCGCACATGTTGTTATTGTCGTGGGTCCAGTGGATGCGGAAATACAATATAGGTCTGTCTCCTTGCGAGCGCAAATTCGTGACGCTGTGCATTTCGTCGAGATATCAGACCTAATACCACTCGAACACGTATTCGAAGCAATAACATCAAAAGCTCAGGCCGGTCATACACGGAGCTTGGTAAGACTTACACGGACGAGGATTGACTCATGATTCCTTTCGAGGCAGTCGAGGGACCGATGTGTGCGTTTAATCCACTTAACAAGGAATGTTGAATCGGGTCATCATCGGGTTCTGGGAAAAAGCGCCAAGTGGAATCACATTGTTCAGCAAATGGCCTATTCTGGAGGACCTGCAAAGATGATCAAGTCAGCAGCGCTACGTGAGTGACGTGCGAGCGCTGTGTGACGCCGATTCAAGAAACTCGATAAATACTGCTCAATGCATCACTGCAACCCAGAATATTGCATACAACCTGAACTCACACTAACTCGACGTAGACTGAAATGGCCCCTAAAGTCACGCTTTATGCGAACGGCCTCGTGCCAAATCCAGTCAAAGTCGCAATCCTTCTCGAGGAGCTGGAGATCGAGTATGCGATCGTTCAAAAGGTGTCTGTTTTGCCACGATAGGACAACGATCGATTTTCTGACCGTGGGGGCTATAGGACCGTGGCGATGGTCCCAATGGTGTCAAAGCAGCAGATTTCTTGAAAATTAACCCGTACGTGTCACCTTCCAACCCGTATAATCCAACGACCGCTCAGTAGAATGCAGGAATGGTCGTCTCCCTGCGCTCATCGACCACACGAACAACGATCATATCGTCTGGGAGTCAGGAGCGATCCTGCTTTACGTTGCTGAACGGTTTGATCCTACGCACAAACTCCTGGGGAAGACGTTAGAAGAGCGCTCACAAGTATGGGAATGGCTCTTTTTTCAAGTTTGTCGGAATACATCGCTTTCTTTCAAAGGGTAATTCAACCAGTTTATATGTTAAGGTTTCTGGTTTAGGACCTACGGCGGGCCAAGTCGCCTGGTTCCTCAGGTCTCACCCTGTCAAAGATCTTGACTCATCGGTAATAGAACGGTATCGTAATGAGACCTATAGGATATACGGTGTCCTTGAGAAGCGACTTGAGAAGGAAGGAGAATGGATTGCATTGAAGCGTTTTACTGTTGTTGGTATGTAATCTGTCTGGCATGAACGAACGACCGGCTATAATTTTTTTCATGATTCAGATATCGCCAATTATCCTTGTCAGTATTATTTGTCTATTTTCCGTGATCTAGATGAACTAACCATGGTGATAACATCAGGGCTCAACGCAGTCGAATATATTGAGCTCTCCTTTGATGGCTTCCCGAAACTAGCGGCGTATCGGGAGAGAATGAAAGCGCTTCCTAGCGTTCAGAAAGCATGGGCGAAGCTAGCATAACGGTTATTCTGCGAGAAAAAAACATGGTTAGAGTAGGGTATGGATTTTGAAGTGGTTAACAAACTCATGGAACATCATCGCCGCCGCCTCCTCTAAGCATGTACGCAATGTCTCCCCATCCTAATAGCTCAGCAGGCTTAGGCAGTCCGAGTCCTGAAAAGAGGTGTGGAATAAATGGTTTGAAAGAATGCGGATACCTCATTATGTTCAAATGCATGGGAGCGTATAAGACTACACGACATTGCAATGTACAAAAAGACGAGTGGAAATTCACGCGTGACCAGAGTGTAATGTCACGTTCCAACGCTCCGAACGTAATTTGTCAGACTCCTATCTGTATTTAAAATCAGTCTTACAGCTATTTTGCTGACGTAAGGCGGACATCAAAAAATCGACACGGATTTCTATCCGCAGAAAGAAATTATCATATCTCGACGAATACGAAGTGTTATATCCTATAAATTAGCTTGTAATGCTCAGGAAAATACAGTCTTTTTTTAAATATAGATATCTACGTGTATCGTCTCACATATGAAAATCAGGTTTGGGAAGCCAGTTGGGCCTGTTCAGCACCTATTTGTGCACCTGTGGGTCTCAAATCCTGGAGTATGGAACTTCCAAAAGGTAAGTTTAATCCTAACAAAATGTTTTGTTTTACAACCATTCTCAAGCAAGCTTTCATGGCGGCTAGTTACAGGGCATATTAGGTGTTTTTCTGAATATTTAGCCAACACAAAGCTTTCCATGGTAGAACATTGTATGGACAATAAAAGAAATAATAAATAAGCATTGTATAGGCATCTACATGCATCAGGAAAAAATGCATTGTTGGTATATAGCATTCATAGCCATCATAGGACCATAGACAACCCCCCTTCGATATAGCGCTGGATAGCACCAGGGCAACGGGTCATAGCAGGTCATAGCACAAGATAGTGTGTGATCGACTGGTGTACATGCCAATAGTGCCGCATAGTGAGTCCTTCATAGCATGCTATAGCATGATATATCCCTCTGTAATACATCCGTGCGTGCTTCAAGTTCTCATAGTATTCACGTCCTCAGGCACTGCTAACTACGGCAACTTAAAACTTTGGGCCAAGAGATACTGAAATGAAAATGAATATTTGTCACGGAACACCGATAAATAATAGATAGTTGGTCTACCGTTCTTTGGATAAGTAAGAATGCAGAATCCTAGTAGGATTCATCATTGAGATCCCCCCCAGTGCGACCTGCAACACTGTGATTATCCACAGCCAAGCCTGCTTCCTGTACAGCAGCTTCAAAGTCGGATTCTGTGATTTGTGAAGGCCATGTGGTTTCGAGAGGTCCTGCACCTGAATGAAGGCTAGTTTTGTACACTCAGATCAGTATCCCTAAGGAACACGTGAAATAGCAATGATACCATGCTTTGTTGTGGAGATGGGTTTGCAACCATGCAAGAATGGAGCCACCTTGAGGGTGGTTCTGCCATTTGTCCAGGGTTGCAAGGTGCTGTTTGAAGATCTCCTGGTAGCACTTCTCCTGGAATGGTATTGGCTTGAAATGACCAGACTTCCACTCATCAAGGCAGTTCTCGATCTGTATCAACCATGGTGAGTGTGCAAGACATGATGAGAATGGACTGACCATGCTGAAAACGAGTGCCATTACCGGGTTGGAATCGGGGTGAAAATTCACCCCCCTCAGTGTGGGCATGACTGAACCATTGGGTCTTGATGGCGGCAAGTAAAATAGGGGTATCAAAGAGTCCCATGTGTGTCTCTTGGTCCTGGCAAAGATGAATGACAATGCCATGAAGTGGAGATGGCGCTCACTTTGTATACTAGGGTATTATTGGCTTTGAGATGGCTAATGAGAGCCATTGTGTTAGCCATGTCAGCAGGGTCAACACTTGTTTCGAGATGGTAATGTGTGGTGACAAGGGGTCAGTCGTATGGCACATTTGAGCTCACCCCGGACTTGGCTGGCATGCTGATGAAGCTTGACAGTGTGTGAGCAACGTAACATGTGTGCTTACGACTATTGAGGAGACTTACGACCTTTTAAACATCAGGAGTGGCAAGAGTATGATTCTCATGCTCCTGACAAGTGAGCTGCCAAGCTTGTTTAGTATGGAGATCACTATCCAACTCCAATAGGAATGCATGTTCAGTACAGAGTACCGCACGATAGTAGTGTGTTGCCAGTAAGATAGTGGATTCAACCTCATCTATGAAGTCACTGGCAATTGGTTTCTTGGTACAATGGGATGTGATATTTCCGATATTCCATTTTTGAGCTTTATGGAGCCAGGGATCATCAGAGGATGTGCTGGTGGGTTCTGGTGAAGATGATAATCCAAAAAGTGAGGTGGTTGAGGGGTTGCTTCCAGAGGTATGGATGTGTACAACTGCTTGGGGGTTAAGTTTGAGAGGAGACCCAGAGCTCGCCACCTGGGGCTGTGCAGACATGGGATGGGAAGCAAACATGTGTTCCCGAGGCTGTGTGGGAAGGAGAGGAGAGCGAGATGATACAGGGTGACCGAGGCTTTGGTTGATGGAAGCACTTGGTCCTCTAGAAAGTGATCTGGTGTGAGAGCTTGCCCTCTGGACATATTCGATTAATTGAAAGGGCTGCGAGTGTGGTGTTGGAGCTTGCAGGTGTGGGGCATGGGGTTTGGGGAGGACGATGTGCTTGGAGTGTGCAACTAGGGGGGAACGATCAGTTTGGAACAATGTCTGAGCAGATGACAAACTGTGTTGTCAATATGAATGTCTGCTTGGACAGTGCATGTGAGAAGCACTGATTGCTAAACCAAAGGGAAATGCTTACTAGTGTTTTCGTCATCTTCATCTGCAAACGGATCCAGATCATATTCATGCATCTCAGTGGCATCAAACAGATCCTCCTGTTCTTCATCATCACTCTGCAGGATTTGTTTGTGCTTGTTGACCTGGGGAGGATGATGGGATGATTGAGACTCTTGTTTGTCATCTTCATCATTGATCTCGGGTCTCCCAGAGTGATACTTGGGCATGGGGACAGGCGCAGGGGGTTCTGCCTCCATGATGGCTTCCTTGCACTTTCTGGCCTCTGCGATTTTCTGCCTTCGGGCTTCAGAGGCCTGAATTTGTTGTTCCGGAGTCAAGGCTGTAAGGTGAGTCACATGACTCCACAAGAGATTACCCACAATGCCCTTCAAGCTTCCCAGAGATGTGTTGCCGAGCATGGGAGGTTGGTTCCCCATCTTCATCTACACGTTCCCGTACTGGAGGTTCAATGACCAATCCCTGGCAGTCTAGCATGGGTGGTATATTCAGGGATATCAAGGTTGGTCATGCGCATGCTTTGTGTGACAAGTGTTTGCACCCTGCACGTGCCTGCCATTGATTCTAGATGAGTTCAAGAAGCGAATGAATGATGTGCAAGCCACTGGGTGGGGTACATGGGCAGGAACAGAAGTGTTTGTTGATCAGAGAGTGAACATCAACAAATTTAAAACACACATGACTCAAACCAAGCTGTCAATTGACTAATGATTCCAATGGCATTGTGCCCATACTGCCACAGAAATCTTCCAACCCGTCAAGGCCTACAAGCACACATATCAAATCATCAGGCCTGTCAGCATGCGCACCAAGCAAGGTTAGTGAGGTATCATACACAGACCTATGACCCACAAGACCCAGATGACCACCCATGCCATGATGAACCCCAACCAGGACGGGAAGAGCTCAATCCTGAGCTAGGTTTTTCTGACATTGACTCAGTGGAACCTGAGGATGTACTGTCTAGGCCCAATAGTCTGGCACCTATTCAGAAGGTTCACATTGAAGAGGTTGTAGATGTAGATTGTGTACATGACACAACCTACATCCAACTGTGTCCTGGGGATGCTGGGAAGGCTTTTGGTGTTGCTTCCACGCCATTTAAGGACCTCCATGGAGCTTGTGAAGTTGCCGGTCTGATGTTATATCATCCATTCACTGATGAGGAAGAATGGGAGCTGGCTGAGACCCTTGTGATCAGTGGAATGAGCTTAAAAAATATTGATAAGCTCCTCAAACTGCCAATAGTAAGTGGATGCCTGGCCACCAGAAATCAGATGTTGAGATCCTCACTGTAGATGCATAATCGCACGCAAACATCATACAAAGACAAACAGACACTCCTGGAGAAAATTGACGCCTTGCCAGGCCCAGGTCTGGACTTTGAGTGCTCGAAAGTCACTGTGAAGGGAAATTTGCAAGATGCCAATGGGGTGAATATTGTGGAAGAACTCGAAGTGTACCACTGTGACCCTGTTGAATGTGTTTGTGAACTGCTTGGCAATGTGGCATTTTGTGAACATTTATGTTACGCACCACATAAAGTCTGGGAGGACAACACATGTGTTACGCGCATGTATAACAAAATGTGGATAGCAGATTGGTGGCACAAACTTGAGGTATGACTCACTACACTGTCATGAAATCCATGCTGTCATGAATCTCAATGTGGCCCACAGGCCAATATTCCTCCTGGGGTTACCATTGCCCCTGTCATTCTGGCCTCAGACAAGACCCGTCTGTTTCAATTTAGTGGAGATAAGTCAGCATGGCCAGTCTACATCACCCTTGGGAATATTGCCAAAGCAACCAGGCGCAAAATGTCCCTCTGGGCAAGCATCCTCTTGGGATACATCCCAGTTTCCAAGCTCACATGTTTCTCCAAACCTAAACACTCAATCATGGGCCATTGCCTTTTTCATCACTGCATGCACACCATTTTGGCCCCGTGGTTCACCGCAGGTTCCGATGGTGTTGACATCACTTGCATAGACAGTGGCATCTGTCACATCCATCTCATCCTCGCTGTGTATGTAGATGATTTCCCTGAGCAAGCTCTCATAGCATATTGCAAAGAAAGTCATTGTCCGCAATGTACTTGTGAACCTGGGGATTGCGGAGACCCTCTTTGATACCATTTTTGCTGATTCTGGAGGCACAGTCTTTCGAGACCCAGCAGTGCATATGGCTGAACTCCACAACCATGGTGTTCCACAATCCATCCAACTTAGGGGACCTTGGCATCCGGGCCATTGCTGAGCCTTTTTGGCTTGGTCTTTCACACTGTAATATCTTTCAATGTTTCACCCCCGACATCCTCCATCAATTACACAAGGGGGTTTAAAAAGACCACCTCTGTTCATGGTGCATGGCACTCTCCACAAAACCTGAGATTGACACACATGTCCAAGCAATGCCTCCGCATCCTTCCCTTCGCCATGTCAAGAAAGGGATTTCAACCATATTGCAATGGTTGGGAACAGAGTACAAAAATATGGAGAAAGCCTTTGTTGGTCTCATATCAGGTGCCGTTCCATCGGAGACTGTTCATGCCACTCGTGCACTCCTGGATTTCATCTATCTTGCCCAATATCCCTCTCACTCCACAAATACTCTACAATGGTTGCAGGATGCACTCAATCACTTCCACGAACACAAAGATGTGTTCATGCGCATGAACATATGAGAGCATTTCCACAGCAGGATGCACTCAATCACTTCCACAAACACAAAGATGTGTTCATGCGCATGAACATATGAGAGCATTTCCACATCCCAAAGTTACATTCCATGGAACACTATGTGGAATCTATCCAATCGCGAGGCATGGCTGATGGTTTCAACACAGAACTCCCTGAACAATTGCATATTGACTTTGCAAAACTTGGATATCGTGCAAGCAGCCGGCATGACTACATCATCCAAATGATCTGATGACTCATCAAGAGAAGGTACACAGTTTTGGGGCATACCTCCACTGGCAGATGCCACAGATGCAAGAACTTGACCCAGGTGATGGTGAAGAGGACCTTGTAGAATGTACTGATGAGGCCCAGTGGCCCCCAGCCAAGGTGAAACACAATGGAAATGATGATATTGCTCTGGGACGGACATATGCACTTGCCAAACACCCCACATACCCATGTGTCCCAGTCTCCACTTTGATACAGGACTTCCACATGGTTGACTTTCTCCCTGCCATGACAGCCTTCCTCAAGTGCACACTCCCTCAATGCACATTCCCTCTTAACGAGCATAGCCGCTTCAATGTCTACAAGCGTGTTCCATTTCAGTTGCGTTCCATACAACAGATTGAAGCTACTATGACCAAGGACATTGTGCGTGCGAGTCGAGGTGTCCCACATCGTGGACGAATCGCTGAAACCCCATCACACTTCGACATGGTCCTAGTTCACTACACTCCCGATGCACAAGAAACTGGAGCCAAAGGTCAGTTCCCACCTTCCATATAAGTGGTATCCAATCCTCACCTGTCCCTTAGGATATCGCGCCACTCGAGTCTGTGCCATTTTCAACCTGCTTGATCACTATGACTACCCACACCCTCTGGCTTATATTGAATGGTACACTCCATTCCATGAACCAGTGAACACTGTTGAGAGGTATCAAGTCACACCTGCCAGAGGTCGTGGCAACACCACTGTCATTCATGTGGACTCCATACGGTGGAGTTGTTATCTTATTCTGGTATTTGGCACCAAAGTCGACCAAGCACTGAGCAGTCAGGATGCTTTAGACTGATGTGCTCAGTTCTATGTCAACAACTTTTTAGACTTGTATACTTACCAATTTTTCAATGACTGATTGATCCATCCATCCTTTCCTGTAGTACGCAGAGTGAATATGATCTGCGAGTTCAAGCCTCAAGCTGATCAGTGAACACAGTCAAAAGATGAGGCTCTGGAAATATAGACTCTATACCTCTGGGGTTCCTAGATAGTGGCCATAGAACTACAATGATAGCACCCAATGCTATGTGGAGCTATAGAGCAAGCCGTGACCTCAGGATAGCCCTGAGCATTCGGGAGAGTTCCAATGGGAGCTATATCAAGCGCTCGTGGTGATAAACCACTGTCTAATTTTGGCGCTGCTGTGCCAAAAATGTCATTTTCCCTGATGTGAGTTGTATTTTTTCTAATATGCTCAAGGAGGTCACTCACAGCTCACTTGCGACTTGTTTTATACATTGGGAGGCTCTGGAAAATGGACGAAAACCCCAAGTAAAACTCAATCACCGTGTATGAAGAGATTCCGCTCACCTTTGGCATTCTGACCAGTGGGTGTGTGTGAGTTGCACTGTGAATGACCACAACCGTGGCTGTGAGCTGCTTATGTCATTGTGAGCTGCTTATGTTGTCAAAAGCCACCCAGCTCTTCACCATGCACATCCTACCTGTTGTTCCTAAGACTTTAAGTGCTACCTTTGCTATAACAGGAGTTGGATGCTGCCTTTCCTCTTTTGAATCCTTCCTCATTGCTGCCACAGTATTTGACACTGCTTCTGTCCTGCTCAGTGCACTGTAAGTGGCATTTTATGCAGTTTTCTGTGTATATCCCTTCTAATGACATTCCTAGGATATTCCTTGAGGTATTTATTCCAAAAGATTGCTTTGGAAGGTCGTGTGCTTCAGTAGGTTTGCCCAGGGGCTGGTTTTGTTTGACATCGCACAGCAGGACAGCAGGAGAGATCTCTGGAGCCTCAAAGACATTCGGAATTGTCATTGTCGTGTTTTTGGGGCTTATTGGTATCTTTTTGACGTTGAAAACTTTGTCACCATTCAAAATGTTTAGCATGTTTTTCGATCTTTTGTCTGTAATTGGTGGCATGATGTGAGTGCCAATGCCATTATTTTTTTTAAAGTTTGACTTATCTTATTTCTATGTTCTCAGGATTGCTATCCTCCAGTGGGATAGTTCAGCCGCTGTCATAGGATGTGTGCAGGCGACTCCAGAATGGGTGATCAGGCTCATGCACCACCTTCCATTCCCTCCAAACAGATTGATAGTGGACTTGAGATGTCCGGAAGATCTTTTTGTCAGAAAAATGGTCTGCAGTGTGCTGAGTATCCTCGGCATTGTTTTTGGGCACTGGGACTCATCTGTGTGTGTCAATAGTGCAGCGCTATATGTGCTGTTCTGTTGTGTATAGATGATTTCTGGTGAGTAAATCTTTTAATCTGTGTTATTTTGAGTCTCACCATATGGCAGCCTCTCTCTTTACAAACTGTCATTGACAGAAACCCTAAGTGGAATCCACGCGTGGTCATTGAGCTGCTTATGAGGTATTGCAAAGACAAGGCTAGAGTATAACATGGATTAGAATAAATATTTATTAAGAGGTTATAATTTTGAATTTACCTGAATGTTCAATATATAAACTATGCATCAAAGAATGACTTGTCCGCTTGTTTTGATTCATGAGAAGCTAGCTTATTCACAGATAATAAGAGAATATAATGAGGCTTTCTATCTGAATTCAAGGTTCATTTTAATGTTTGTTCCACTTCAAGGACAGTCGAAAGTCCTGACCATGATGTGGGAGTGCACAAACAGTGACACTGGGGGCATGAGCATATTTTTAGTGTAAAAAATGTGATAAAAATGCTTTTTCCTTATAGATTATTCATTCACTGTTCTGGTTGAAAAATCTCCCAAAAATGCTGCTTGTTTTATCAAGTTTTAGGACCTGAAAATCTGGTACATACTTCACATTTCTAGGCATGGGAAATGGATGTAAAATGTGAGAAATAATGAATTTACTCATTGATTTCATGCCACAAAAATGCAAGGACAATCTTGGTTTTCATTGACATTTTCAACAGAAAAGAACCAAACTTTATCCAAGATTTCATAGTAGAAAAAAGGTGAGAAAATTTGTAAAATATATGAGATTTTCATGAGATTTTTCAAAACTATTAGCCAATGAATAATCCAACATTTTTCTTTAGTTTTTGCAAGGAAAAAACCTGATGGATAAATGTTTATCCAATGGATAATCATTCACCCATAGGCAATATATAACAAGTTTTCTGAACCAAAAAGGCAATGAAAAAGTCAATGGATAAGAGTTTATCCCTTGGATAATCATTCTGCCATATGGGGTAAATGTTCTGCCTATGGCAGAATGATTATCCAAGGGATAAACTCTTATCCATTGACTTTTTCATTGCCTTTTCGGTTCAGAAAACTTGTTTATATATTGCCTATGGGTGAATGATTATCCATTGGATAAACATTTATACATCAGGTTTTCCCTTGCAAAAACTAAAGAAAAATGTTGGATTATTCATTGGCTAATAGTTTTGAAAAATCTCATGAAAATCTCATATATTTTACAAATTTTCTCACCTTTTACATCCATTTCCCATGCCTAGAAATGTGAAGTATGTACTAAAAACTTGATAAAAAAGCAGCATTTTTGGGAGATTTTTCAACCAGAACAGTGAATGAATAATCTGTAAGGAAAAAGCATTTTTATCACATTTTTTACACTAAAAATATGCTCATGCCCCCAGTGCCAAGCCAGCAACAGTTGTTGACAGTGTTTCTGGAACCAAACATTGTGATTATGATGGGCTAGATGCGACTAACATTTTGCAGACAAAGAGAGAATGCAGGGCACCAGTCAATCCATATGCCCAGGATGACAAACCCACTTCTAATGAGAGTGTTGATATCCCCAACATCCCAAAATTGGATGTGAAGACACTTCGTTTTGAGGTAGATGACAACTACCTGGATGATGGTGAAGAGGACTTTGAAAAGGCTATGATTGAGGACGACTTTTTATCAGATGAACTTAACAATCCCCTGAGCACAGTACCTATGAACAAGGCACCTGCAAACAAGGCACCTGTGAACAAGGCACCTGCGAAGGCTTCGAGAGGTCCGAAGCAGGCTCCCCCTGACCCAAAAGGTAAGTCTTCCTTCGCATTCATATTATTTATTTTATTCTAACACTCTAACAGAAGTCTACATACATGTTCCTTACCTCAATGGGAACAGTCAAGAAGTTATGGCAAGATTCTTTGTCCCTGCGACCGTAACCAAACTAGAAGATGTGGCAACGACTATTTTTTGTCACATTGATCGAAAGGGTGTTCCAGATGAGGTCCTTCCCACTGTGTTTTATTACCAAACCACAGTGGACAAGGTAAAGGTTCATTATGGCCTAGAAACAGATGAGGACTGGTTATGGCTCAAGAATGAATATGCTAGAGCTTTTAACAAAAAGGGTGAGGATGCAAACACATTCATTTATTTGCCTGACAATGTAAGTTGGCTTTTTTATCGTAAATTCAGTTGCTTATCTCCTTTAGTTTCTGAAACAGATACAGGCAGCCCATATCAACCGCAAAGGGAGCAAAACAGGCAGGGGAACTCACAAGAAAGTAGTGGTTCCAGGAGTTGTCGATTCCAATGTCCAGCTCCATAACATGTTGAAGGATGAGGCTGTGGGCCTAACAGAGGTGATTAAGGCAGCCAGAAATGAGCTGACAGATGTCTCAAAAAGGTGTAAATGCCACAAGGAGGACCATTGTCATGTTGACAAACAAGACTGGCAGTACCCTGTTGGATATAATCAATGCCACCTGTGGAGTAACAAATTGGTAATATTTTCCTTTTCTTTCGTTTTTTTTTCCAGCTCGCTGATACTTGTCCTAGGCTCAGGGTGAGACATATGTCACGGTATACTGCTCCCCCAAGGTTGATTGCTTCAAGGGATGGGTGAGTGGCCCGCCGCCTCCAGAGGCAATTGAACTCATATCCAGTCATGCCGTGGCTCTGGAGGTCCCCCAAGCAAACATGAATGCTCCAAATGCTGCCCCCCAGATTATATACCTCCCCTCTCCCTACGGTTCCACTCCCCTCACAGTTCATATCTGGTTTCCCAATGCAGTTTATGCCACAATTCATCAGTCAGCACAGCAATGCTCAGTTTCCCCGCCCACAGTTTCAGTACAAAGTACCCAATCCCTACGCCCCTATGTTCCCTCTTTCAAGTCCTGCCAGCTACCAGTCTCACCCCCACCCTGTCGGCTACTCCCAGCCTCACACCCCAGCAACTGGGCTGCCTCGGCCCTCTTCCCCAGAATCACAACCAGATCCCCCAGCTGATCAGCTGCAAATCACTGCTGATAACAGTGTCATGTCCATCAGCCCATCTGATATCCCCAATCCATATCTCACTGTAGCGGAATGGTTGGTGAGCTGTGAAGATTTGGAGCGCAAGAAGGCATTCCCTCAGACTAGGGACTATGACAATATTTGGACCAAGTTTGTGGCAGCTCATGTTCTTGACAAGCATATTGGCATGGTCATCAATATGGGTTTGCAGGAGATTGGAATGGGGTTCCAGTTTGAGGCGAACAATACTGCCTTCATTTATGACAAACTTTCGCGCAGATGCCAGCAAGTCAAAAGATTCCTTGTGCAAGGATTGCATGCCTGACCACTTATGCATTAGTTAGTTTCTTAGATCACTAGGTAGCCTTGAATAGAATGAATAACTTGTTTAAAAATCGCTTCATTAATGTTTTATAAGCTTCAAGATAGATAATAAAATAGACTGATAGTACAAGATATAATTGACAATACATGTATGGTACTA
Source organism: Ramaria rubella (assembly GCA_015039355.1). Lineage (NCBI taxonomy): Eukaryota > Fungi > Basidiomycota > Agaricomycetes > Gomphales > Gomphaceae > Ramaria > Ramaria rubella. The sequence goes on along the minus strand of MU134417.1, from coordinate 192,569 downwards.
CAGTCTACTTATGACAGTCGATCAACAATACCCTGAGTGGTGCATCCATCTGCACGCCTTCTCTGCTGTGATGGTCCCAAGCGCATTGTCTATCCAGAACTCAACCCTACTGAAGTCTTTACTGTCCATAGCATCACGCACTTCTGGACCATGGCGGTGTAGGAATTATTTGACATATGAGAACACCTCCTCAATTGGGTTGCAGTTGGGAGAGTATTCCGGCAAGTAATATAGCCACACATCTCCACAGGAGCAAAAAAAAATCAGAAAAATATCGAACTGAAGGAGACATGGCTTACTTGGCTTCACAGAGAGCGTTGACAATGGGCAAATGATGAATACCACCATTGTCCATGATCAAGACACTACACCACTCTGGCCATGGATTCATATGTTCCAAAAGTTGCCTGGTATAGTCAATAAACTCCCTTCCATCATAACAACCTAGACGCAAGTCAGAAAAAATGATTCCTTCACTGCAAAGTGCAGGTAGCAAGGAATATCTATGCAGACGACAATGAACATTAGATAGTTATGACACAAGTAAATGACATACCTGAGACCACAGACAAATCTGGGATTAACTCGAGCACGGTCGCCTTTCTTTGCCCAGCCATGACTCCTATACGTTGTGCGGCAATCTATCCTAATCTCATCAACAAATACCAAGCGGTCTTGGGTCTTGCCATCTATCAGGTATTGGAAGCGGGCACAGGCAGAGGGATCGTGTTCAGCTGCAGCTTTAGAAAGCTAAAGGGATATGGTCAGTGAATGGTTAGAATAAAGCGGAATATACTTTTTTTCTTGTGAGCCCAGCTTCTGTCAATGTGTTCCAGATAGTCGACCTGCTAACAATGATGCCCAGGTCATCAATGAGGTGCATCTGTAGCTCGTCGAGATAGAGGTCAGGCTGGCCTTTGATGAGCTTGATCAGGTGCTATGTGGCATGTCAGCTACTTGGTGACCTTGTCACACAATGACGTACCATGATCTGTTCTGGGTTCATAAGTCTTTCCTGGGGACCAGAGTGTCCAGGCCCTGGTTTGGTAAGTTCTCCTTCATCACACCACAACTGAAGGATTCGTTCCACAACACGATGGGAGATGTCAAGATTGACTGATATTTGGGCTATGTTGAATTTGAGCTTGTATTGTTGGTAAATTACATGTTGACGAAGATCGATGGAGTATGTTTGTCATTTTCAGAATGGGTCTGGTACGTTGTGAGGGAGGCAACCGGTGACACTGTGAGATGCAAAACCTATTGTCACATGTGAAAGGTCTATAAGGTAAGCGGACTTACGGACTTACGGACCTGTATGGACTTGTAATTGTGCCAATGTCCTGCTGCAGACTTCTGTATGACATATATGTGTGGTAGTAGCCTGGAAATAGATGTATAAGTGTGTAATAAAGCTCTTGGACCTGAATTATAATGAAAACTTCTAAAATGGTGGGGAAATTACCAGCACCCTATAGAATGCAGGAGGAACTTCTGAAACAAGCTTTTCAGAGGGATGTAATACAACATTATTAGCTCCAACATACTCACATTTCAGGCCATTCTGAGCCCATATAGGCCAGGAATAAGCCTAACTGTTCCCCAGACCTCATTTTCGAATATGAGATAATATGCGTAGATATGTATATTGAAATAAAACCTGTATTTTTCTGAGTATGAAGAACTAATTTATATGGTCTAATACTTCGTATTCATCAAGATATGAATATTTCTTTCAGTGGATAGAAATCCATGTCCATTTTCGAAGTCCGCCCTACATCAGCAAAATAGCTGTAACTTCAATTACGATTCCCTACGTAGCATAAGCAGAGTTAGAATCATTCGTGTGCAACTTTACCACAAATTTTTGAACATTTCCAAAATTTCTTACCTTTCTGGTGTGGAATTCCCATGGTCTTTTTATGGGTTTGGATTGTCAGTAAAGTTACTTTTAGTTACGGATTGTATTCCAATAGTAGTTATTAGTTACAGTTATTTTTTGTAGTATTTTTATATGCAATAATGTGGTGGTTTTTTGGATTTTAAAATTGACCTTCGGCTATTCCACGTGGCACCAAATTTTGTGGCCCATATGCACCCATAATATCTATCTTTCTGCAACAGGTTTTTTAGAATCATGTAAGATGTGGAAAACTAAAGTTACATCATTTTTTCTGTACTATTTGCCTTTAGCCTAGTCAATCTAGTCTTGTAATCACCTCCTACACGTCTCTTTTAAAGATGAAGTGGATGGGTTGGTCGAATATATATATTACTTGAATTACTGAACATTTCTGATATTATAGCTTCACTATTAGTGGATGTATCCAGATAAAGGGAAGCCACATAGACTTATTCCTTCAAGCATCTCCCTGAACTCACGATACTGCACTTGTCTACATCATACTCACATGAATCAACACCAAAATATTGCCCACCAGAATAGGAAATGGTGGTGGGGTGGGCATGGGTGTATGGGTGAGTCATGCTAAGCAATGCAGGTGGGGTGGATGTAACTTTGTAGTCTGTGCTGATGTTCATACCGGTGCACATAAGTCATGTGCATGATAGAGATGAGCACCTCGTAGACATTAACCAGGTGCCAATGCTGTCATGTTAATCCCAGACCATCAAATGCTGTGATGTGAGAGTCCATACATAGACTGAGGCTGGTGTGTCAGCAAAGATGAGGGGAAAAAATGCATGCTACTCACCAGCACTCACCAGGCTGCATTTGCAAGTGCTCAGCCTTCTGCTGAAGACACAGACAATGGCTACTTGTGAAGGGGGGATTACTCCTTATTTTAATTAATTTCTAAGTACAAGGTTATGTATCTATGTAGACAAAGGAGGGCCACTTTTGCGTGGCATCACCAAACAGTGTGGCACCCAAGTGGGTGCTTGTGGGCACTCTGGAATATCTCCGGAACCACTCTGTAGGCTACGCTCCCTTACACCATGCTATATGGTCTTTCACAGCTCATGGATACCGGAGATGAGCAGCAGGTGATAGAATGTGACATGGGTCCAAAGCCTGTAGGGGACTTCATGCTGGCAGTTGCATTAGACATAGGTGGGCTTGTAAGTGCAGATGAGGGAGAGGAGTGCACAGCCAAGGTAAGGGAGGAAGTGGTCAGAATGGCACACACAAGGACTTTTCTGTGTTGCAAGAGGTGGGTATAGTCATGTAGAGGGTGGTCAGCTCAAAGTCATGTGTTGTGTGGATTTGTTCAATAAGCACAAGCTCTCCAATTGTTGCATTGTGGTCCTCGATGTGGCAGGCAGCTCCACATGCTCTGTGAAGCTGCAGCACAGATGAACCTATGTATTGAGCATATTCTCATCTGTCACTTCCTTCACAAGCAGGATGTTCCTTGCACACTGGTTGCATGCTTGAGAGCGGTGTGCTGCTTGCACCCCTGAACACGAATGGAGTTTGTGGGTTTCCTGCATGTTGGTGTGGTTCTGGATACCAGTAATCCACACAATAAAGTGGTTGCATAACTTGCATTCTCTTATTGCTCTGTTGACATAGTCAAACAGAACATCTAATCCACTGACAATACGCAATAAAACAGTCAAGTGTGGAGATAAGGGAGCTGAGTCAGCCCAGTCACGTCACATGTGGGACCTCAGTACTGACTGAATATGGCAGGTTCCCTAGAGGTCAGACTGTTGTAGTAGTGTCTCAGCAGTATCTCCGGAGGCTCACTCATCTGATGTATAGTTGGATGAGCAACTGTCTTAGAAGAGCTTGAATAAGACTTGTGAGAAAGGCATAAATGAAAATACCTACCCTAGGTTTGCAGGGTGGTTCTGAGTGTCTTATTACTCTGTTGACATAGTCAAACAGAGCATCTAACCCACCGACCATTGACACAGTCACACAGCCGGCACAAAGGTGGTGGTGATAAGGTAAGTAGCTGAGTCACATGACTTACAAAGCTTACTTCACCAGCCAGTTCAGTCAACCGAACTAACTTCACATAGGCCTTATGCACCCTCCCTAAAGGTGATGTGAGGCTGATTTTGAACACCGAGTCACTCACCCTTGGACTGGTTATGACATAGACAAGTGCAACTTACCGGCAACTTGTCGCACTTGTCGCACTTGTCTACGTCACAGGCACCACTTTGGTGTTCCTCAGCCTTTCACTGAGTGGCATCAGCACTGAGTGGAGGGTGCTCCCCAGTATGTCTACACCTTATCATCACAGCAAGCAGCATGCAAAAGCGATACTTACCAAGCGTCTGAGGCGAGGTAGGCGGATGCCCGACTGTGACTTTCTCGAGCAGAAAAAGCTCACGCATGCCTGGGCGCTGGGGTGTAGGTGGCTCAGGGGAGGAACATGCATTTGAGAGCATCACAGCGGCTGAGAAGGGGGGTTTGAGGCAGATGGGGCTGATGCGCTGTGGCAGTGTTGTCTGTGAGCATTGGGAGGGAGAAGGAGAGGAGGTGTGGGGAGACGGAGATGGCAACATAGTGGAGGTCGTTTTTGGTGGCGATGACAAGCATGATACTCGACAGCGCCTACTACACTACAAAAGACACTCACTGCACACGCGCCTATCATCGTCAGCTTTCGCCAGACCATCATCTGCTGTGCTACCTCCAGTCTGCCAGACACATCATCTCCACACTCATTCTATTTTTCATCAATTCTATTTTCAATATGCCATCCAGCATTGCCGCCACCACGTCCCATGATTCGTTTCAGATGACCGCCAAGCCAGACATACACGTTGGACCACGCGTTGAACTTCCTAGTC
>MU134417.1:165315-178960 GCA_015039355.1 Ramaria rubella | reverse complement strand
GCAGGACTGCTAACTATGCATCAACAGTGATCAGTTCAGAATGGTGCTTGCATGTGAAGTCAGCTCCACACAAATGGTCACAATGTTTGATGCAGATGCCAGTCTTTCATAATGCTCTGTTGACATAATCAAACAGCTGGCATGGGAATTGATGATAAGGGAGCTGACTCAGCTGAGTCACATGACTTACTTTGCATAGGCCTGCTTGTCACTTTCTACTTGCACCACGAAACATCCACTCTGTGAAGGTATGGTCCTACTTTTCTTTCCCACAATGCTTATGGTGCATTCATTTGGACTGTTGCTGTTCAACACAGCTTATCTTCTTCTGTGCTGTAACCTGAAAACCCCTGCTGCAGAAAGGATGTATGCTGGGACACAGAGTGGAGAAATGAATGAGTTAGTGAAGGATAATGTGAGGTGTTCTTGTTCATCCCCACCATCTAGTTGGTTAATGAAGCTACCTCTCTGCACATTGCTGACTATCTAACATGATTACCAGTACTCACTCAACTAACTGGTAATGGCTGAGATTGGTCAGATGTCAGATAATCCTAGCTGTGTCGTGGCATGGGCTATTGCAGGGCATAGGGCTATGGGCGTGATGATGATGGTCTGTGTAGCCACCATGTTATATGTGCATGCTCATCATCCGTGAGCACATTGGTGGGGCCATCTCTCATATAGATCTGTACATAGTCAGGCCACAGTTCAATGCAAGTCCATATTATTGTTCCATATTTCATTCATTGACCTACCTCAATTCAAATCTATAGGCTTCCAGAAGAGTGTATTAGATAATACATGATCCTATGCCAATTGGGGTTCCATTGGCACATGCCTATTGTTAGATATGGTCAGAATGAGGCAAAGATTATGAGTCACATGGCCATTCCTCTGGTGATCTCAATCTCACCTCAATTGGAACATCCCTATTATCACTGGCATAAACAACTTGAACAATCCTGAATGTTGATGATTTCTCTCAAATATTTGCTACTGTCTCCATTTTATAACTCATTTGAAGTCATTGGTCAATGGCCTGAATCAATCATCACAGAAATTGCCCTAACATTCACCACTCACCAATAACATTACGCTGTGAGCAGGAGGCCATTGCTTATAATGATTACACATCACAGCTGACAAAGCACCTATCCACTTCACAGTGAATGCTAGGGCAAAGTACTTCTCCTTTCAAGCAGTTGCTTATTCTGATGCTTACAGTGTGTATCTCACGTAAATGGCTGTTCAGGATCTAGTCTATGGGTCTGGCCCTCCCATACCGCTTTGAGCTCAGTGTGGTCCCTCTGAATTTTGGATCAGCAAAGTGGTAAGTGCTGCATTGCCTCAACCAAGCCCTGTGAAATTCATGCAGGTGTAAAAAAATGAGATGCAAGCATGCTCAACATATCAACATCTTCTATGCCTTCCATAGTAATTGCACCCCCTTTGACTTGAAGTACCATGTCACCTTGCAAAAAAAGTTGCAATTGACCCATAAAGCTTGCAAATTTTTCTCTTCAATAGATGTTGTTGAGCACATGTTGCCTATGAGATAATGTGACAGTCTAGCAACATTCCAGCTGTGAACTTATAAGTTTGTTGAACTCCAGTCAGATGCAGGCACAGGTGCTTCCTGACCAGCATGTGTCAACCCTGACATCAGTTATGATTGTTAGGGACTGGATCGGACATGAGGTTGTATTTGGTCAGAGCTCTCCTTGACCAAAATTGGAAAATCACAATATTTGGAAATGCGCAGGATATCAGTTAACTTGGAAATCGGAGATCCAAAAACTGATCTATACAGGTGTTGGCTTCAACTTATGGGTTGCTCCCTCTTGGATTTCTGGTGCCCTGGTATTTCAGACTGAAGACCGGATGGAATTATTGGAGTTCCAATGGTCAGGTCTATTCAGAAAGGATCAGTGACAAATAGTACATTGAGACTTATTGGAGGTGAGCAGGAGATTTCAGATATTCGGGAAATTGGAATAGTCAATGCGGAAAAGGGATAGGGGTAACGATAAATGAATACTGAGTAAGAATTTGGCTTTACGAAAAAGCGAGTATAATCAAAGAATGGATTTCAGAATGTCAGAGGCGTCAGAGTCAGAATAATTTGGAATACTGAATAAAGGTCGAAAGGTTAAAGACTTTATTGTGGATAGAACTTGGCATGATGAAGTGTAATAAAAGATACAATGATATAGAGTTGACAAGATATATCAAGTATAACGAGATATGACAAGTTGACAAGATGACAAGATATACAAGCTGAAGAAAGCTTGAACAAGAAAAAGTGTATTTAAAGGAATATGTGGAATTCTGGAATTGGAAACGAAGAGATAAGGTGCATGATACGGAGTTCTGGAGTCAGAGTGAATACGGAAATCAAGATAAGACATACGGGGATAAGATCAAAATTGAATTGTGACTAAGAATGATACATGGGGGCATATCAGAAATAAGTGGAAAAAGGGCTTATCGGAATGCGGAAAATGTTGGAATAAATAACGGAAGCTGGATCTGGGATCTAACAATAATGGCCCACTAGGGAGTATATGTTGGGTCAGATTATAGCCCACCTCTATTTATTATTATGATATTATGGTGGTTCTAATATAGGCACTGAAAACTATAACACCCTCTCACTTCCGTCACAGTGTCTCCTCCTTGAGGACACTCAAAACCCTGATCAAAAGAGGTGAAGTAGGTGCATGAGATTTCAGTGGCATCACAGAAAGCAGAATGTGAGCAGCAAACTAAATCAGGAGTTCTCAAGAAAGACTTACCAAAAAAGCCTATCTGTGCTCACAAACCTTCAAAGATTGACAAGGCCAAGACTAGTAAATCTTTGATGGCAGGTCAAGTTGACAGTGCCAGCAAGGATTCTGAGGAAGAATAAAGTCACTTCCAATGACCTCTGGTTGTATTTGTATGCCCCAGGACTGAGTACAACTTGAGTACAACATGTGGGCAAAGCTGTGACACCATGTCACAAGTGTGTCAAAGAATTGGTTTGCATGACATTTGACCTTCAAAAGTTAGCATGCATTCAACTTTACTGTAACATGTCCAAATAGTTAGATATTTTCTTCTGAGTTTCCCAAGATACTTCTTTATACTACTGCCAACTTAATTTGACTCAAAATGAGAATTTGCAGAAGTAAGAGGTGTAAAATATGTTTGGTGTGTTAAGGACTGAGCCTACAGTATACACTGTACCAGATTGCAAGGCCTTGCATGGGTGACTTGGTTGTGCACTACCCAAGTGAATTACCATGTCCAAGATAAGGATAAAATGGTGCATAATATTGAGTGACAAACTAAGCTAAATTTGATGAAGTCCAAAAAGGTTCAAATGTTAATTCTTTAAAACACACTCTAAAATATACCCTAGCTGCTTGCCTCAACTGTAAATGTATCACACTGTCAAATGTCAAAAACATATCGGGACATGCACAGATTTCATAATATGTCCAAGTATATATACCATTGACAGTTCTCATTGAGGGTCAAATAAACATTGAACATATGATTGATTTGCCTACTTTGAACAACAAAAATAAAATGGAATGCACTTCTGAAGTATACTATATAATGGAGGGCATCATTCTGATTTATTTCACATCACACATCAATATAACTGATGCAGGAGGTAACATTTGGACTCATGATGGTATGCAGTTCAATTGATGGTCAAGGCATAATGACGGGCAATACAACTGAAGAAAATCTTGGCATGTTAGAAAACACATGAGCTGGTATTGCTGTATATAATGAACAATAAATCTAAATACAAACCATAATTGAATAGATCATAAAATTGATAAGTGGAGACAGGAAAAGTTAAATCATGGGAATCATCCACTGCCATGCACCTGCACCAGCCCACAATCCGTTAATCTAAACTAGATGAGTAACCTGTGCTTCGCATGGCACCCTGTTTTGGACTTTGGTGAATTTTTTTACATGTTGAAAATTATATTCTTACACAGCTACATGGCCTCGCTAAAGCTCAGCATTTTACATATCTAAAGTTACATTACTTTCTGCAAAATTGAAGTCACATGGCCTCGCTAACACTCGGCTTTTTTTCTACATTATCCAAAACCAACACACTGTCAAAGAGTCAGCTGTGGTGACATACTAGCAGGAAGTAGGCCGCAGCTCTGCTCGGCAGGTATGATTCCATTGAAGTATATTGGTCCTGTTTTTGCTTGCAGAAAATGTCTGGGGGTGTGGTTTCCATAACTAAGTTGGATTTTTCATGCTGGCTACACATTCTCCAAATAGCTCCAATGGTTATTCTCCTTCACTTGGTTGATATATATAAAAATGACTATATTATGAAAAGAAATTTTAGGTACATCCTTCTTGCAGTCATTGAGATTGAAGCCAGCTCGTCTCATGAACCAAGGTGAACCAAAGCCATGCCAAATGCTGCATGTGATTATCATGTGTATATCACGTGTATGCAGGTGGTGTTGTTTGGAGAAAATATAGGTGAACACCAGATTATTATGTAATTGAATTGGAATGCAATCCTGTTATGTAATTTTGGTGGACTTGTGTCTTGCTGTGGGCCACCTTCAAAGATCTGGGTCGCTAAAACTATGCACATTAATGAGTTAAGTAGACATCTCACTGTCAGCTTAATGGTTCTTGATGCACTCGTGTTCATGGAGGCCTCTCATACTTTGCATGTCCTGCTCAGTCAATCACCTGTGTTACCCACATCCTTGCTGCCTGGGACACAACCACATCCTGCACCATTTTGTACAACATGGATAGTTAGAACATGCATGTCAAGATTGTATATCTACATCTGTAAGACAAACACACTTCTGTCTATGAATGATATATATATGATAAAGCTGCCAGTTGATGCATGATAGAGATAAATAGAAGCACGAAAGGGAAGTCCACACATGTAACCCTGTATAGTGATATCTACATTAGATGCATTAAATATGTGACATGACACATTCAATTTTTCCACCTCTCTTGACTCTCCCCCCCCCATCTCTATGACAACAACCCTACCCACAGAGCAAGCAGTTCAGCCAGGATGCCCCACATCCTGCTTCTTTCAGAATTTGCATTTTCTTTGTGCCACTTTGTACTCCCCTGGCATTCTTCAAGTGTCAATGAAGCTCCTATAAAGAGCATAGCCACTGAGGTATTTGTTTTACAAGAATGAGAATGGTAAAGGGTGTAAGGTCAGAAGAGCACAACAATAATAGTGAAATTCATATATGCATCATGGGCACCTGGCCAAAAGAATCTTTGTGTTGTCACCTGGTATCTAGTCTGGGAAACATTGGTCGTTAAAAACATCATATTTGGTGAAAATGAAACAATATTACAGAGTGAGATTGGATTCCAATCTCGTTCCGTAATATGGTGTTGTGCCTAACTGGATTACATAATGGGATTGGATTCCAATATCATTACATAATATGGTGGCGTGCCTAGCTGGGTTACGTAACGGGATTGGATTCCAATCCCATTACATAATCATGCTACTAGGCTCATGGAGATGGACATGCAGACAGGGCTGTCTCTTTGGAAACAACTGTCAACCAGTGCCAGACTGTCATAATATTTAAATGATGTTACCAAAGATCACATATGCAAAGTGACATGTCATTGTAACATTGTTTTTGTGTTTGCCATACCATAGAACATGTTCATGACATCTAATTAAACATGAGAATAAACAAGAGACAACACTCTTTTGCCTTCCTTAAACCACATTTCTTGATCAGAAAAAGAGCTTAGTTCTCCTTCATATGTACAAGATCTTTTTGTTGTACTCCCATCGTGATACCCCAAATCAGATACCACACTCATGACAATCACCTTGCAGTTATTGTCAGTGCAGCCCACACCTCCAGCCCCAAGTAACAAATTGGTGACCTCAATTATATTGGCCCTAATCACAAGCTCATACAAGACAAGCCAGGCAATTCTTGTTGCTCATTCATGGTGGAGGTGGAACTAGGTGGGTACCAATGAACAATCTCTGAAAAAACTAGCTCTCTGTTGAAACATTAGTGGGTCAAGTGCATTGGTAAAATGTTGCTCACATGCTGAAGATCTGGGGAGCATTAATAAGAAGCAAACCATTCAAGCCATCGATGTTGGCCCATATGATGTCTTGAGTTGAGTAGTACTATGTGCATGGGTTTGCCGTGAGGTGGGAATAAATCATGACAGGCTTGTCTAGAATAGATATAAGGGTGATGAGGTGCATGACTGCTCTATATTCCATGAAAGAAGGGGAACACAGACATGCACAGAGGGGTCATGACAAATGATCAAGACATAAAGATCTTGGCACATATCAGCCACATGTCTCGCTCTTGAGGGTTGCTTGGATTTAAGCTTTGCAAAGAAGAGTGGAAGGGGTGCACCATCAACACTTGTCTGCAATGAGTTAGCTACAATCTACACTGACAAGATAAAGAATATACTAGTTGTACCCACCATATACATATCCAGGAAAAGCCAGGTTATGCCTGCATACCCTGCCTCATCAACAATATGGAAAGTTACAGTAAAACAGTGCTAGTTGCATGAGCTGAGCTACCTGAAAGTTCTTCTACAGTCAAATATAAGTAGGATAGTGACCAAAATACTTACCCACAGCATAGACGAGAGCACCGAATGCTGTCCATGTCCAGGACCACACATGGTGATGGGTGAAAACAATGTGTTGAATGTTATGGTTACATGATCAATGTGCCATGGCCTGCCAAGAGCCAAAAAAGGTCTCCCTCAGAATTATGAGTATGGGTATGCCTACGCCTAAACACATGGATATCTGTAAATACCTGTGAGCTCACAGGCCACACCTGCACCCAGGCTTTATCCATGGGAAATGGGTATCTGGATCCATGGATTCAAAACCTGCATCTGCACTTGTGTCATGCCTTACCAGACCCCATTCCTGGTCAGAAAGCTCAAACGCCACCTCTCCCCCTTGTAGGGGAAGATGAGCACTATGAGATTGAACAGATCTTGGACAGTCAATTCCACTGTGGAAAACAAGGTCAGGTGGAAAGGGTATGGGTATGAGCATGATGAGTGGATCCCTGAGGCAGATTTAACAGCCCGAGACCTCATTGCTGACTTCCATCATGTTAGAGATGCATGCTGGATTCAATGTTGGACTGTTAGGGTTCGCCAGGTTTGACGTTGGGGTCAGATTTGGTCAGAGCTCTCCTTGGCCGAGGTCAGTAGTCGCAATATTCAGAAATGTGCGGGAATACTGGATGACTCGGAAGTCAGAGATCTGAAGACTGATTGACATGGGTGTTGGCTTCAACTTATGGGTTGCACCCTCTTGGATTTCTAGTGCCCTGGTATTTTGGACTGAAGACCAGAGTGTTATCGGGTTTCCGATTGGTCGGGTCTATTCGGAGGGTCAGTGCCAATGATGTGTTGACATTTATCGGAGGTGAGCGGGGGCTTTGGGTATTCGGGGATAGAATGGTTGATGTGGGAAGGTAGAAGTAACGATAAATCAATATCAAGTAAAGACTAGCTTTTCTTGGAGGCGAGTGTAATCAAGGAGGGTTTGAGATGTCAGATGAAGTAGGGTTGGAATGATCGGAATAATCAGAGTGATCGGAATAATCGGAATACCGAACAAGGTTTGAAAGCCTTATTACAGGTAGAAGTTTTGGAGTGAACGAAGTGTGGTAATAGAGGGTGATATGAAAGATAGTGATATGAAGTAGTGAAGCAATACAATGTGATATGATACGATACGATATAACACGATATGATACGATATGATACGACATGATTTACAAGCTAAAGAAGCTTGATGAAGAGAAAATGTATTTAAGACACGCGGGATTCCGAAATCGGGAATGGAAGATAAGGGTGCATGATACGGAGTTCTGAAATCGGAGCAGATACAGGGATCGAGATAAGCCGTACGGAGATAATATCAAGATAGAGCCATGACTAAGAATAATAATGGGGGCATGTCGGAAATAAGCAGAAAGGCTTATCGGAGTATGTGAAACGTTGGAATAACAGGGGTCGGATCTGGGATCTGGGATCTAACACATCACCTCCACCCAGGTGCCCCTTGTCACATTGGTGTTGCAGATTTTGACACCTTTCATCAAAAAGCACTTGTGCCTCCAGTAGGTGTCAGTGTGTTGGGACATCACATGCTAGAAGGGGGAGGAACCCCATGTTCTTCTACACTTCTCTATTCTCTCTTCTCTCTTCTCTCTTTCTATCTATTCTGCCCCATTTCTCCCTTTCCTCCATTATCTCCCTATAAGGGCAACCTCCAGGAGCAGTGGAATATCACACTGGGAACTGGCAGATGGGAATCCGAAGATATATAAGCTCACAGAAGACTACATACAAGGATACACACCTGGCAGATGGGAATCCAAAGAGAAAAGCCTAAGATTCCCACTGCTGAGATAACTACCTAAAGGAGTATGCAAATAAGTGCCGGAACGTATGGTGATTACGTCACGGGATTGGAATCCAATCCTGTTACGTAATGCAGGCACTTATCCGAGCGATAATGAAGAATGGATGCCAATAAATGCCCAACTGTACCATGGTTATGTAATGGGATTGGAATTCGATGTCGTTATGTAATGCGGGAGCTTATGCAAGCAAACATGGGGATATATAATGGGGGAAAGAGAGAAATGGGGAGGAATGGATAGAAGGAAGAGAGAATAGAGAAGTGTAGAACCACATGACATGGGGTTCCCCTTACACTCCCCTTCTCCTATCTTGTCTCTCATGTTCACTTAAATAAGTGCCCCTGTTTATGTAATGGGATTGGAATCCAATCTGTAGGAATCATAATCCTCTTAATAGATATACACCATTAATATTAGTATATATGAGTATATAGAGATAATGCACATGCATGGGCTATGTCTATGCTATAAGTTTTGTACACATGTGTCCACAACTGTAATGGTTGTAGTGTGGGAAGAACCTTAGGTTCTATCATCACTTAATTGTAAACTATCACACCCTGCTCAATAAGAACTGTTTGAAACGGTTCTACGAGCCTGTGTGATAACCACAATAAGTGTAAAACATTTATACAATCCCAATATGTAACCATGGTATGGTTCAAGTTGGGCATATATTTGCATACATTCTTCATTTTTGCTCACATAAGCACTCAAATTGTGTAACAGGATTGGATTCCAATCCCATTCCATAATCATAGCGCATGTAAGTGCTTATTTGCATACTCCTTTAGGTACAGTCTTGTACTGTCACTTGCAACACTACTGCTAGTTGACACACCTCCTTTTAAAATTCCTGAGTTTTTCCCCAATCTCTTTGATATTTTGTATTTAACATGTTATGTATTATATGTAACTTGCTACCAAATTTGAAGGTGAACCAATCTGTGGCTGTTTCCCAATGCAGTGGTTTATAGGTGTAACAGCCAACATTGGGTAAGTATCTACTTTTGTATACTCTGTCATAAATCAACCACTACAGATATATCTGTTCTGGGACTACTAGGTTACACTATATACCCAGCATAACAATGTCTCCACCAGTCTCAAACAGTTTAGTTGAGTTTCTGGAAGTCTAATTAGAGTTCAACACAATCCACAGCTATGCTGTACCACCACATAACTATGTTTTACCCTAGATTCAAGCTCTGACTACTTTTTCAGTGTTGTAGGCTCTTTCAGAATGTTCAAACATGTTTTGAAAATGTCATACACACAATTAAAGCCATAATTAACATAGCTTGTTGTATGTTTTCATGGTGTTGCAACTGGTCATTTTCCAGCCATTTTGACCTATCCTCAAGATTGTTTTCTACGCACAGTAATTTCTCATGGATTTATATTCTCTTTGGCGATGATATATTTAAGATAGTTTTAAAATTTTCTGTCAATTCAGTTTTTGCAAAATGATCCTGTGGCTAGTGCTGGAAGCCAATCCAAGTTTGGTGTTGCAAGTGGCAGTACAAGACTGTAGTTATCATGGCAGTGGGAACCTTAAGTGTTTTGCTTCAGATTCCCATCTGCCAGGTTTGTAGCCTTGTATGTAGTCTTCTGTGAGTTCAGCTTATATACCTTCTCCAGATTCACATCTGCCAGTGCCCAGTGTGATATTCTACATCTCCTGGAGGTTTCCCTTATACCCTGTGGCTTTCTTTGACCTAGTATTGCATCATGCCCTTATGCCATAGCCACAGAGGAGGATATAAAACATATTTACTCTGGTAGTATATGGGTGTGTCAACTTTTTTTGTGTGCATGCACAGAATATATGTGTGTGCACATGCCAGCTTGTGTTAGCATGTATGACATAATATTTTGGTGCTTGGAAGAGCATAGACTCGTACCAGTCTCTTCAATATAGAGACTGGGGCCACTTTGCACACACATTGCAGAGAGCCCATCTCTGCTTGAAATAATAAGTGAGACTTGTAAAAATCACAATGTCCTCAGCCTCAATTGCTATGTGCTGCCACTCACAGTCAGTTTCACAACAAGCTCCTTAGCAGACATCTCTACTAATTCACTGGGGCTACAACTCCTTCTATTACATGCAGGGCACAGGATCACTCATTCCTCACCATCTTAACTGCTATACTTTGCTGTCTCAAACATAGTACACCTCACACCCTGGCGATGGAAGAATTGAACTTTGAGGACCCCCCCAACACCAACATGGTTTCTTCAGAACCTGAGATGATGAATGGTGATGAGAGGACTTCAAGCCACATCTCAGTCCCTGCCACCCTGTCTGAGGCCCCTTCAATGTCTGTCCCCATGGTGTCATCGCCATTGAACACATTAGGTTCACCTCTAAGGAACTAAAGCCTGAAGCTAGTCAGCCATTATGTAAACTCCAATGAGCTCTTTGCAACGTGCCTCTGAAGTTCTACCAGTCTGTACTGACTACATTGAATGACTATCTTGATACTGGTTTGAGTCTAGGAAGAGCATAGGGCCCTCATTGAGAGTCACTGGGAGTCATTCACAGTCCATTTCTCCACTTATTTCTTATCATTCTTATGCCTCTCCTTACTTTCCTCATTTTCCTACATTGTTTCCTTATTTTTCCCATTCCCTATTTTCTATTTTCACTCCTGTTTGGCCTTGCCAACAAGATTATGTAATGGGATTGGAATCCAATCCCATTACATAATGTGGTTGCGAAAGAACTGTGATTATGTAATGGGCTTGGATTCCAAGCCCATTACATAATTCCTGAAGTACTCCAGTTATTTCAAAATCCGATCAATTTGCAAGCACTATGGCGAGTTGAAGTTTGTTTCGTTTGTTTACATCTTGGAATAAACTACCAGTTCATACAATTTATACATAGCCAGAGCTTTTCAGAATGTGGGTGTGTTTTCTGAATAAATATATCTATAGATCGGTCCATGGAGCACTGATGAATTTCAATGCTGCTGCACACTGTCACACAGGGATGCAATCTCAGCCCCACATTGGGCATCCAGGGATACAGTTGTGTTTATATCAGCAGATGGTGCCATGACACTGGGACGCTCAGTCAGGATGGCAGCTACGTGTGCTCCCACCTCATGCTCGGTCTTGTTCCTCTCTGTCTCTGAAGCTGGTGATAAAGCAAATACAACACCATTGAAGGATTGATGAGATTATGGGACTTGACAAATCGTTCCATGATCAGTGCACCTGAGAGTTTTGCGAGGAATTCTATGACAGGAACACAGCTTGGGGAACACAGTACATATAGATACCCCTTATGGCAACTTTGGACAATAAACTTCAGATGTGGGATACTCAAACAGTTTGGACTTTTTCATTGAATCCCAATGGCCAAACATACACCTCGATGGGTAGTGACAGGGAATTGCAATCTGCTCTGCTGCATTGGCTGATTTTGGGGCTACATTACAAACACTCTCTCCCGGCAAAAGCAAATTCAAATATCATTATCCGATGTATGTTTTCTACACTAGTATTGGTTATCAATCGAGATTGCCTGACATGGGGTTGACCCTTCCCAGAGCCTTAATGGATCCAAAATCCCCATGCCGTCTGAAACTGGCCAAATATACCTGTTCAATATCAAATCTTCTCAACCTATACATCTCATGCAGTGTGTGTACACTCATTAGCATGGTTGTCAGACAACCAAGTAATACTATTGGACTTTATAATTATCTCCTCGTTGACATATTTAGGCCTTTCCGACCACTAGCTGTTATTCTTGGTGTACAATGATAAACGAATCATACTATGGTCCTCAGTGCCTCTGTATCGCATGATGCAAAACTCGTGGCTTCTGGGTTTATTTCCTATGTTCTTCCTGTCGAACACCTCCCTGTCTTTCCCTTGTTATGGTGAATTAAGATGAACAGATCTGCAGACAAATGATCAAGGTTTAGGAAGCTGCGCAAAGTGCAGTAGCAACTACTCAGGAACCAGGTGAAGTCTGGTCTGTTTCCTGGAGGCCTTAGCACAAGAAGACCTGGTGTGTTTGTGAGCGGAGGCAAAGGAATGGTGGAACAGCACAGGGATGGGATGAGTATGCTCTGAACGATAAGCCTGATACTTGAAGGAGTTAGACTCGGACCAGTCTCTATTTATAGGTGAAGATAGTCATTCAGCTCGATAGACACATTCGAATGACTGTCTTCGTAATCGTGTCCTATTTGGGACTGGTTTGAGTCTATGAATGAGTGACTAGAGACTGGTTCAAGCGCAGAACATCATGTGACTCCATGGCATGTCAACCAGCCTTCACCACCACCACCATGCACAACAGTCCCGTGCCTCACTTCGTCTTCATTCTTATTTGATCACCCAGACTGACAACGCATGACCCAGATCCACAACAGGTCTGTCTGCAGAACCAGGCACTGTCAGGATCAACCGCATCATTTGTGACCGTGCTTGTCTTCAACGCTGTGTCCCATTCACACTGCTCTGCCTGCAGTTCAAGACAATCTACAAGCCCTGGACGTTTCTGACCCCTAAAAGGTGCATGTAGAACAGTCCAATTGTTTGTTGTTCATCACTGACACCAAAGCAAATGCATGTCGCTCTCGCAGCTTGTCTCAATTGACCCCTGGTTGTCTTCAAGTTTGATTACGCACAATGGCCCTGCCTCACTTTGATGCATAACAAGAGGTGCTGATTCAGGGCAGCACCCCTAGTCAGCCCCAACAGTGCCCTACCATCCACACACCCTTGCACATTTGCCTCCGCACTCCTATAAGCCCTTCCATCCCAAGTGTCTGCTGCCACCATGTGGTCCCAAAGTGTGGCCCCAATGCATGCAGACTAATGCAGGCACCCCCAGTTAGCCCCAATGGCGCCCTACCAACCCCCTATACACCCACCCTTGTGCTGTGATCATAAATCTACCGGAGGTATGCAACCCTTTCTCCTTTGTTGAAATTGCATGTTCTCTTATTACTGACCATCCTTCACCATTCACAGGCAAAGCTCCTGGGAAACAACTGGAAATCAAAGTGGCACAAAAAACCACAGCCGTGACAGGCAGTGTGAAGAAGCCTGATAAGTTCAGGCCTGGTTTGTGGATGGTCTTTATTATTATGTGATTCCAGCTCTGATAGCCAGCTTCTGCAACATGACATCCATACTGGTCT
>MU134417.1:119736-154341 GCA_015039355.1 Ramaria rubella | reverse complement strand
CCACTTCTTTGAAACTATGCAGCAATTGGGGACAGATTTGACTGATAAATACTGCTGACCAACCATCCACAGATTTGAAACATACAAGTTATTTTCCAAGAACTTCTCATGATGTCTATACATCCATCTATTTCCTTCATTTACCTCTATTGTCCTTCTGTCACTCCCATTTATATGTCTTTTCATCCACACTTTATGGTCACGTAAGCACCTATTTAATAGGGATGCTAATACACATGTTTAACCAACGTAAATAAGTTTTATATTTATTTATGTAACCGTTTGAGCAGTGCTAATGGGTGGACATGCATTCATAGTAAAAGTTCACATTCAATCACATATAGGTCATCATTTCCAATGTTAGTTGTACAGAGTCATTTTCGTAATTTGATCTAACTCCTTGAGTCTTTGGTTGCAGTCCTCCAGATGCCTTCCAGGGGGGGTCATTAAAAGGGCAAGGTCAAAGTCTCAACACACAATACACAACTTTATATACAGCACAAAGCAGCCCTAATGAAGCTACCTGGGTGTACCATGTCCATTAGATCTACTGTAGCAAGAAATTTGATAAATGGTATAGCTATCTTCAATGCCATTCCAGATTGTATCATTTTATGTAAACAATCTTAGTCTATCTCATTCATGAGCTTCACCTTAGCCAAGCAAGGGCTCTTTCCACCAGTGACGGCCTCTAGTAATTACCGGTACATCCGCAAGCATACATACCACTTTGCTGACTACGCAAGAGCGTATGCTCTCACGTTGTCAGCAAACACTCTGCTAGGCCGCTGGCGTCACTGTGTGTGACGTTCCACATCAAGCTGGCATTTTCTCACTGTGACCACCAAACACATCTGCCCAGCCACAACGACCTGGACACTGTACGCACGCCAGGGGACCCTCAAAAAGTCCCCAACACTTCTTGGACTGCGTGTAAGCCATGCCGTTGCACGCTGCGGCATCTGCTGTCGGTTTACTTTCGGAAATAGATCCAAAAGACAGTGGGTAGCGGTGTCGTCGTTGCACAGCTACTTACACTGGTGTTCGGCTCAGTACGCTTTGCTATCAGCAGCAACAAAGGTAGAACAAAGACAAAGATGAGGATGTAGCAGTGAAGAAGATGATGACATAATATGCTGATGTAAGCGTAGACGAGATACAACAGCAAATGTCATGTGATTGACAAAGCTGGCCTTGACGTAGACGTAGAAGTAGTAGTAGACTTAGAAGACTTAGACTTGAGACTGAGACAAGTGAATCCAACTGAAAGAGGTGAATTGGGGTACACTAAGGCGAAACAGGCCTGATATACATGAGCAGAACAGCAAACGATGTGAGTATGCCATACAACAATGTCGTCGACAGCAGACAGGAAAACTGACTAACGGCGAGAGGCAGAAAACCAAAATAGGAAGGTGGTTTGTAATGAAATGGAAAAATGAGTCAGGTGGTCGAAGAAATGAAGGGAAATGTGGCAGCAAATTTGAAATAGAAAGCCAGAAATAGAATAGAAGTGAGTCATAGACAATAGACCATGTGGAACAATTTGAAATAGAAGTACAACCAAGAAGCGAGTGAGTCAGGTGATGAAAAATGAATCATAGCCATCCAATAGGATTCCAGTTGCCTGTCAAATATCTCCGAAGATGAGTAAATGAGTCATGTGACTTGATGACGACTCAGAAACATGTGAACCAATCATGACACTTGGATATGAATTTCCTTCAGAGAGGGAACGAAGACGATTCATGCTTGACGAAGTCCTTAGGCACATAACCATAGCAAATCTCTGTTCCTGGTCCATGCTCTTTGATGTACCAGTTATTCCTGAGGACGATATGATGCCAACCATTCACTGGTTCGAAGTTTGGGTCAAAACCGATGACATAGAAGGGAGCATGGAAGGTTTGATCGAATACCCATATGCAATCGTGAACGTGATAAGGAGGATATGAGGGGAATACTCAGAATGGACCTTCAGGAGATTCAACATAAAGAGGAATAGTACCGACGATATGCAACTTGTGGAGGAGGACTGGACAAATAAACATCAAGGGGAGAACACCTACTAGGAAGTTCAACGTGTGGTCCAACATGTATGTCTGGCTTGGCGGTCATCTGAAACGAGTCATGGGATGTGGTGGCAGCAATGCTGGATGGCATATTGAAAATTCAATGAAAAATAGAATGAGTGTGGAGATGATGTGTCTGGCAGACTGGAGGTAGCACAGCAGATGATGGTCTGGCGAAAGCTGATGATGATAGGCGCGTGTGCAGTGAGCGTCTTTTGTAGTGTAGTAGGCGCTGTCGAGTATCATGCTTGTCACCGCACCACCCCAGCAGTAGCGCACAAACGAACAGCACCGTCCTGGCATGGACGGCCCACTATGACAGCCTACCACCACCGCGGATGAGGGGGGACGTATGTCGGTACAACCACCATTCCCCCCTGCCCCCTTCTGCGCCATCCACCCACGCCAGCAGTCAACACCGGGGCCTCCAACCACCCCTGCCCCCCATCTGCACCATCCACCCCCTGGTGTGGTGCTCCACACCATGCCAGCCATTGACACTCAGGCCCCCAGCAATGCCCCACCCCCCCGCACCCCATCTGCACCACACCACACTGGCTGTCAACATCCAGCCCCCCAACCACGCCCCACCCCCTTCCGCCCCATCCACTCCCTGGCATGGTGCACCACACTATGCAAGCCATCAACACTCGGGCCTCCAGCAACACCCTTCCCCCCTTCGTGCCATCCGCACCCCACCCACACCAGCCATTGACATTCAGGGCCCCCAACCACGCCCTGCCCCCTTTGCGCCATCCAGTACCTGGCATGGTGTGGAGCACCACACCAGCCGTTGACAAAAGGGCCCCCAGTGATGCCTGCTCCCCTTGCGCCATCCATGCCCTGGTGTGGTGCTCCACACCACAATGGCCACCCTCGTAGTTTGCTCCACCACCCTCCTGCCCCTCACGCCATCTGTGCACCCCCACTGTGGGTGTAAATATATACAGTCCTTATGACTTTTGCTTGTGTAGTGTAAATTACACAATTTCATCATAACATCAAAAAGCCTTGCAAGTGTTGAATGGAAATTGTGAACTTTGACTTGTAAGTTTGAGGTGCCAGTACCATTGGCTTGTGGACCCAGTGTGGTCACATGACTACTATCCCAGCTGGATTGTAACAAGATACAATGATCACGAAAACATCAAACAATTTTAAAATAAAATTAGAGTACCTAGGAAGTTGTAGAGGTGAATCACAGGAGATTCTCCTGGAAAATCCCATACCTGGGATCAAAGGTGCTCCCAGACTAAGCAGAATGAAATTGCCAAAAAATGGTCATTCCCAGTTGAACTCCATGGAGACCCCAGAACCATCCTGAAATCCAGAAATGGACATATTTCGTGCTCAGCTTGTAGGGTTTTCTTATGTAACCTGTGGACCCAAATGCATAATCCCAGATTACTGTGGGAAAATGGCGATGATCTTGGGAAAGGCCAAAACATCCCACTATTAAAAGTTGATTCTTTCCTTCGTAAACTCAGGGAATCAGAATTTCAAGTTGCTCTGACATATCCAAAGAGTAAAGTTTTGCTGGAAAATGTGGATATGGCTTAAAGGGATCAACAATATCATCTTTTGCAGGCTGCTGACATCGTACAGCAAATGTCATTTCACCTCCATGATAGAATATATATTGAATAGACCCAGGAGACAGTAGGACATTTTTTCTGCCACCGGGGTAGAATTGTATTAGACTGTTGCCCAGATGAGCAGATGGTGTGGCATATACAACACCATCTTGTTTTCTATATGCATGCAACACGCCTGTTTGTTGTTTTGTAATAACATATAACTCTTCCAGGAATGTCTGAGGCAGTGGTAAGACATTAAGATTGTCCACATCATCGTGCGGAATTAGATCATCATAGCCTTTTGATGAATATGCTTTCTCAAATAACTTCAAGCATTCCTTGATGGCAGGTGGGCAGTCAGGCCTTATAAGCCAATGGTATAGTTTAGCACCTCTGATAAAGGCTTGAAGCATTGTTGTTTCCAACTCCCCTGATTAATAACTCAAAATCAATGAATTTCAAAGGTAAAAACCAGCTTACTGAACTTATGGTTACTTGGCTGACACTGCAAGATGCCAATGAGGTGTTCGAATGGAAAGCACCACCAAGAACGACCGAAGAGTCCTATAAATTCATAGATATGGATTGCCATATGATGACTATGCTCGACTCCAGGATGTGTTGCCTTCAGATCTTTGGCATATCTTGAAATGTATATATGGTATGACAATATGCACACTTTTGTCATTGTCCACATACAGACAAGACGAACTGCAGAGAAAAGTGACATTGTGTGATTCAATATTGTTCACAGCTTTGTTGCAATGTCAACATTGGGATGGATCGTACCAGCCCCCCATAGACTGATAAGTGTGAGAGGGAGATAGATTGTGGAGAGTGTACACCATTTGTCAGCTTTGAGCATCCCAGCAGTGGCATCACCAAAATTGGGAGGGACAGAATTAATCCATGACAGAATCACTGTGTCTTTCATAACATTGCAAATACATAGCAGGTGTTGCCAGCTTTAAAGGCACAGCTTGTCCATTGGTCATGGGCCAACCAACCTGCTGAATCAAGACTTAGGCTTGAAATAATTTTTTAATAGAAACAAAAAGAACCTACCCATTGTATTAAAGCCTTGATATAGTCTGACTTGTAGAGACACTTTGAGCCAAGAGGACAGCCCAGATCATTACAAACAAATTAACAGATTATGGGCTGATGCATGCACACAGCGGTGAATGATTCCCTTGATTAAACTCTGTTTTGTATCTCACAATCCTTTACACCCAGCTTGCTCTGGTGTTGACACAGTTTTGGATAACCTGCAGTTTTGCATCTGTGGATTTGAATGTCTGTTTCCCATGGATGTACCCTGGGTGCAGGTCTTGGTAGGTGAGTTACAGGGTGTTTAGCAGGTACCTATCATCTGTGTAACTGATTATTATTTTCAAATATGTGGTTTAGTCCAATACACATTGGTGTTTTCATATGAAATAAAGATAAAGGAGTAGTGGGGGTGAAACAAACAAAGATTGCAAGACAAAGACTTGTGGCACATATAACTATAACAGGTGTTGGGAGAAGTTACATGACTTGCGTCATAGACCGTGGAAGGTGACTCAGCTGACTCAGCTCCCTTATTCCCTTATTGTCCTCCTCCCTCCACACCCGACTGTTTGACCATGTCAATGGCTGGTGTTGATCTGTTTGACTATGTCAACAGAGAAATAGGAGAATGGCTTCTTTTTTTGCATGGATTACTGCCATTTGGGACCACACTGAGAAAGTTCAAGGATCATATTGTGAGGTGACAGTGTTTTGTTTTACAGATAGTGATGTAGGACCACCGGTGTATTTTGTGCAAGGCAGTAAGTGATCGTCACTACAATATTTTTTCTGGGAGCTACTAATCATGATCTGTTTACGTATGGCGTATGGTAGTCGGCCCATTGCTCATCAGCTATCCACCTCTTGAAGGCAAAGCCGCATGTGCAAAATTCATAGTCAGTTTTTTTTTTGTCCCTTTTCCTTTCCCACTCCATTTAACCCTCGCTAATCCCAGTCACACACTGCTCCAAAAGTGCCAGAAGCAAAAGGCTGGCAGTCCTGCTGCTACACAGGCTCTTCTATGCCCACTTGCTCCTGCTGTAGCACATAGCTCACCACCATTGCACCCTGGCTCACCTAGCCTCAGTCAGATGCAGCAGACGCGCTGAGGGCAGTGCTCGACCCGTCAGAGGCACAGTTGCTGTTGCCATGTAATTGGTCCGGACGTGCCAGTAGTATTTGGGCATGAATACCTTTCGATTTTCCAACTCTATGAATGTTGAGTCTTCTCCAGTGGTCTATTGCACATGTATGGCAAACATGTACAACTTCTACAAGCCTAAAGTAAGTATTTCTTCTCATATGTGAGAGTGAAATCAATGGTCCCCTATCAATAATTAATTCAGTCGTTTCCATGAGAA
Organism: Ramaria rubella; assembly: GCA_015039355.1. Classification (NCBI taxonomy): domain Eukaryota; kingdom Fungi; phylum Basidiomycota; class Agaricomycetes; order Gomphales; family Gomphaceae; genus Ramaria; species Ramaria rubella. Next base: position 148,278 of record MU134417.1, on the reverse strand, counting down.
GTATGCACGTGCTCAGTTCAGACGCACAAAACTAGCTACTACCCTGTCAGCAGCCATGACACGGCCATGTCACGCCAATGGTATTTCTAATGCTCACTACAATGGCCACACCAACGGAAGCTCAAACAGCTCCTCTGATCTCAAGGCTGCCATCGCTGCCACTGATTTCAATTATTTTAGTCTTCTTTCACCCTATGGCAAATTGGTTGAAAAGGACACCCCCACCTACTGGACCACGATTTCCTCTCAGCAAGCCGCAGTTTGCCTCCCCTCAGCCTGCAAATTCCTAGCCCTCTCTCCCACACCAAGTCGCTCGTGTCAAAGTCCCTTGAAAAGACCTTTGTTGCACTTTCCAGGTCCGACACACGTTGTACCAAGTATGTTCTTACCGTGTCTGAATTTGAGTGGATGGAGAAACACATGACCCTGACACAGGACTTCTCAGTTTGCCTACACCTGTGCTGCAAGCCAAGGTCAACTTGAGTCTATGCTGACAGTGCTAAGACCTAATGCTAGTGGTAAGTCTTGTGCTGTCACTCATTGTTTAAGCTTACCTACGTATTTGGAATCCCAGTTTGCACCACATCATTGTGGATCTCTCCATGTTGAGATGCTGCCATGTGTGCTTCGTTGAGTGCACAGGAAGGACACACTTCCAAAGATTTCGAATGATCTATCAGCCATAGCAAAGCAAAAGAACGCAAGGTTGGTCTAACTCTTTTTTTTTTTTCAAACCTTATGCTCACAACTGCGAATACTTGATAGCACACAAGTTCCAAGCCTTTGCTTCTAAGTTTATCTCTTACCTAACCACGAATGACCCAGTGGACACATTTGAAGGCAATCTGTGTCACAGCTGCCGTCTCCTTCCACCACATGACCTACCTTGAACCATAGCAAAAAGACATAGAACACCAGTGTCGTTTAGCTTTGATGCTAAAATGACTCTGGAAACTCCTGACTCCATGTCTGAGAGACACAAGGTAGGCATCTGTAGTAGCGAGCAGGGTTCTGCAGATTCAAGATTGGATTCACTAGGTTCCCAATTATGGAAAGCAAGTGAAGACACCCTAGGAAAGTTAAGAAGATCATTCAGTGTCGGATCTCAAGGTGCCAGAAAGGAGAAGAAGTCGATCAAGGTTGCAACTTGAAGACACAAGCCGGCCTGCCGTTGCACAACACCCCTCCCATGCGCAGCCACACCCACGTGGCCACACCACCCCCCAGCCTCATGCTGCTACTCTCAGCACTGCTGCCGCCCTCCTAGCCCCCAATCTGTGCCATCTGTGCTTCTGTGTGCCCCCACCACCCTCTCAGCACCCTCTCTCAACATCCCCATGTTATGAACTGGATTTCTTCTTGTTGGATGTCAGAATTGTCAGAATGTCAGAGTTTGGAATTGAAGTCAGAAATCGGAATGTACCGACATTGGCTTCAACTTATAGGTTGCACCCTCTTGGATCCTTCGTGTCCTGGTATTTTGGAAGGTCAGAATGTCAGAAGAGTTGGACAAGATCGAAGAGTTGTATAAGACATAGAGATGGAAGTGAGAAGTTATCGAGTCAAGGTGGGTCAATATTCGAACTGATTAACGAGTACATGGAGGAGTCGTATATAACGAATTGATACAATCCGAATTGGAAAGATACAAACATGGAAATCCAAAACGGAGTGAATATGGGATCGGGGTAGAAAGTAAATATGGACATAGGACCGAAGATGTAGATCTTTGATGAAAATGACTAAATATAGATGGGATGGAGATAAGCAAAAAATGGGTGGAGGAAGTCGAAAATATGAATCGGAACATATCGGAGAAAAGCAGAAAAGCTGGGAATGAATCTGGGTTCTAACAGTATCTCCTCTTTAAGGCCAAGCCCTTGAGGCCTAAGATCAGCGTGGGAGGTTTCGTTTGGTTATTAAGCAAAACCCCTAATGTGATATATAAGAGTGATGGATGGGGCTCGACTTATCAGTTCCCTGATCTCCTTATCCCTACTCTTCCGAGCTAAAATGTCGATGCCGCCAATTATCTCGCTTGAGGACCTGATTTCCGAAGATGATTTGGAGTTGGGGACCGATTCAGAGGCACAGATTTGCGAGAATTTGGAGAAAGTGGTGAAGAAATTGGAGTGGAGAAGGTTGGAGCGGAAAAAAACAGAAAAGGAGGAGAGGAAAAGCCGACCAGAAATCGGGGGAGAAATTTTGGGGAAGGAAAAGTGATGTGGTTGATAGAACCATTGCCTGTAGGAGGGTTCATGAATCTGCGATTAATCAGGTTGGAGACAAACAGTATTGTTGTGTGGGATGTCAGGTTTGGGATATTTTTTGTTTGCCAACAGGGGAGGGAGCGAATGCGACATGCGACGAATGCACAAAGGATAGGAGGATGTGCCGTCGACCGGGAACATTGGGATTTGTGGAAGAAGTTGCGAAAGGCATGGATATGGGTGAAGAAGGAACAGCGGAGTTGCTGGTGAAGGAAATCCGAGAGTTGCGGAAGTCCATCGATCGTCACACGAGTTCCATGCGGACTCATTCCGAGGAGACGCAGATTCTGACCACGTGGGTACAAAGGATGGTTCAGCACCAGGAGCGGGAATTGGAAGTGAGGATGGAGGAATTGGAAAGGGATGAAATATGGGACATGGAGTTGGAAAATTGAATCAGGATTTGAGTGGAAACACGGAGTGGAATTTCTCGGAACAGAGGGAAATGTAATTAGGGGACTTGAACATAAAATGTAGGAAAAAGTTGGAAAAAATCAGAAAAAAGAAAGGAAAGTTAAGGAAGAGTCGGACTGGGTTTGTCAGGATATTTGCGATCAAAGTCTTCAATGATTTCCGAAGTGTTGCCTAATTCTGTAGCGGGAATCCACGAGGTTTCTTCCTTGGTGCCTTGGTCACCTGTCCAGCATACCAAGTATTGTATCTTGCAACGTCGGCAATTGTCTATCTTGGAGTCCAGAATTTCGTTGATTTCGTATTCAGGTTTGCCTTCGATGATAACTGGTGGAGGTGGAGGCTGTATTTGGTTCAGGATTGTGTTTGGAGTCACGGGTTCTAGCATGGAAATGTGGAAACGTGGAAAGATGGATGAACAGCACGCATACTGTGGGGTAGTTGGGGAATACAGGCTCTATTACTGGTACCTGCGGGTGCGATGATATCAAAAGGTCCGAGGTATTTTTCAGTGAGCTTCTTTGAAGGTCGGGTTGTGCGGAAAAATTCAGCTTTGACGGAGACTTTGTCACCTACTTTGATGTCCGGAGCTGGAGAACATTTCTTGTTCGTGGGTTCCTCATATTGGGATTGTGTGTCGGAAATTCTCTTTTGGAGTTCCTGGTGGAGTTCGTCTAAGTCAATTGCAAAATCCTTCACACAGGATGAAACAAGATCACGTTTGGTAAGGACGGAAATGTCGGGATTGTAACCTTTGTTAGCGAAGAACGGAGAGACTCCTGTTGTCGTGTTCAGAGCATTGTTATAGGCAAATTCTGCGATTGGAAGAAGTTCAGCCCAATTGTCTTGTTGATAGTTACAATAAATGCGAAGGTATTGCTCAAGAGTCTGATTTGTTCGTTCGGTTTGTCCGTCGCCTTGGGGGTGATATCCAGAGGTGAAATGGAGATTCATGTCTAGCACCTTTTTGAGTGTGCGGAAAAAGGAAGACACGAGTTCGGAACCTCAATCGGAGGTGACGTGAGTTGGAACACTGTGCTTGGAGAAGATGTGGAGAACGACAAGCTGAGCGATGGAAACGTCAGTCCCTCTAAGGCGAGATCAAAGGGAAGGTGTCTTATGTAACTATGGGCACCTAGCTATGGGGCAGGCCTCCGGCCTGGTCCAAGTGCCCCCCCTGAGGCGATGTGCGTCCTTGTACATCTGTGTGGTCTGCGTGTGGAGTTGAGCTGTAGAATATAAAGTGAAATTGACCATATGAGAAGAGAGAGATTGAGAGAATGAAGGAAAGAAAGAAAAAAGATTAGCCCATGTCTGGGACCTCCTCTATAGTAGTCTTCTGCTTCGCCAGCTCCTTGCGTCTCTCCTGCTCGATGTGTTCCAGCTCTGTGCCATGGTTCGGGATGAAGCGGCGCATGCGGCGTCCATGGACAAAAATGCCGCCTTCCGTTGCATCTAGCGTGTTGACTGAGTATGCGTTGATGTGTCGCAATATGATCCGCATCGGCCCTGACCATTTTGGTGCAAGCTTGTTGGTCACAGCATATGACTTGTTGAGTTTCTCATCATAGACCTGCACAATGTCACCGGGCTGGAAGTCGACTACGAGGACCTTCTTGTCGAACTTCCGTTTGCGGACATGTGTGTGGTCGATGGTGTGAGCGTATCCATCGCTTCGCAGGGTGTCCACGAAAGGCATGTGTGCTGTGACTGTGAACGCCGAAGCTGGTCCTGCCCCTGCGCTCGCATCATCCAGTCTCTCTGTCAATGCCATACCAAACATGAGTTCGCGTGGAGCATATCCCAGTGATGGTAGTACGTGGGAGTTGAGCTGTTCGAGTGCAAGGTCGAAGTAGTCAGGCCAGTTGTGTGGGGCTCTCTTCTCTGCGACATCTTCTGGTTCATCTGTCTTGTCTTCTTCGAATGCTGGGTTGCAGAGGCGGCGTAGTCTGTTGATAAGCAGCTTGTTTGTGTCCTCGACGAGCCCATTCGTCCATGGCGAGTACGGCGGCGTGCGTGAGTATGTAATTCCCTTTGACTTGCAGAAGTCTAGGACTTCTTTGCAGTCAAAGTGAGACCCGCCATCCAATGCGAAGAGCTCAGGTGTGGAGAACTGCTGCGTGATCCTGCGCAGCCCATCTACTGTGAACTTCCCTGTGCCCGCTTTCGTAGACTTGAACCCCCAGACATATTGTGTGTATACATCGACGAAGAGTAGGACCAATTTGTATCCACCTTTCCCAGCTTGTAACGACAAGTAGTCGCTCGTGAACATCTGGAAGGGGCGTGCTCTGGTCAGCGGTTGGAGCAGGGAGTGGATGTGACGTGCGCTGAATGCCTTGCATGTTGACTACATCTCGGCGCATCCGCGGCCAGAAGCATGTCATGTGGAGCTGCGTCTCGCAAAGATCACATTCCCAGTGGCCATCCTCATGACAGGCTTTCACTCGTGCTGACCGGTGCGCATTCTTCCCCCCTACTCGCCACAGCTTGCTATCCTCCACCATATACTTGAGAGATCGTTGGCGTGCTCAGTGCAAATCTGCGGTGTTGAGTGGTGTTGTCGTCTGTAGGGTTGTGAGCCACGCCACGATGTTGGCAAAGTAGGGGTCTCCCACAAAGCGTTCAAGGACCTTGCGGTTTCCTTCATTTGCTGTCGTGAGCGTGAACAGATAATTCCCCACTCCTTTCTCCTCCTCCCAGTCCGGCGTAATTTCCACCTCCTCTCCTTCGCCCATCGTCTGCTGTCCCCCATCCCACTTCCTGCTCAGCCCATCTGCTTGGTTCTCCGTGCCTGCTCTGTGCTTGATACTCACGATGTTTCGCATTACAATGGAATTCTTCCAGCGTGTATGGGTCGTCGATAGGTTGCCATTGCTGAGGAAGTCTTGGAGCGCTTGGCAGTCTGTGATGATTTCGAGTGGCTGGCCAAATATAGTGCTGTTGAATTTGTTGAGTGCAAAGTGCAGTGCTGCGAACTCGAGTAGGAAAGGTGCGTAGCCTTCTTCCGAGCGCGATGTCCGCTTCGAGCCATATGCCACTGGGCATTCCACTGACTTAGTCACTCCTTTAGCATCTGTGACTTCCCACATTTGTGATAGTGTGGCCCCGAATCCAAACTTTGATCCATCTGTCATGATGATGAAGCTTCGGTCGTACTGGGGTAATTTGAGGACCGGCTCTGAGGTCAGGGCTACCTTCAGCCACGCAAATGCTTCCCGCTGCTCTGTGCCCCACTGCCAGGCCAGTAGTTCCTTTGCTAGGGCTTGCTTGTAGCTACCTCGCATCTGCTTGCCTCCCTTTGGGCCTTCTGGACATATGTTGTGTGTCAGGTCACTCAGGGGCCTTGCGATCCGAGCGTAGTCCTTTATAAGGTGACGGAAGTGCCCTGTCAACCCCAGAAACCCTAACAGCTCAAGTGTGTTCTTTGGTGTTTCCCAGCCTAGGATGGCGGCTACCTTTGTTAGGTTTGGTGCAATTCCAGCCGCCGAGACAACCGCTCCGGCGAACAAGACTTCAGACATGAAGAGCTTTGTTTTGGTCGGGTTGAGTGACAGTCAATTCTCTCTGCATCCTTCTCCAATTTTGGTGCAAAAATATCGCTGGCGAGTGCACAGTCGTCAACCCATGGCTCAACATCCTGTCCAATCAGGTCGCCCAGTGCCGTCAAGACCATTTCCCTGAAGGTGTTTGGTGATCCTGTCAGTCCCAGGGGCATCTGAAGATATGCGTAGAGCTCTTGGCCTGGAACCTCAAATGCAGTGAATTCGATGTCATCTTCTTCCATTGCGACTGCATAGAAGCCTGTCATGAAATCTGCTATTGAGACCCAGCAGTGGCCTGCAATCTGTTGCTGTTTCGCTCCCAGATCGCCTATGGGAAAGCTGTGCTGCGGGGTCTCCTTGTTGAGGCCGATGTAGTTGCAGCATAGGCACCACTTTGGTTTCCCTGTGGGCTTCATCTCCTCCTCTCCTTCCTTCCTCTCTTCTCTTACTTCCTCCCATATCGGTGGTAGCCCTGCTGCCACACATTCTCGATTCGCTCTCACTCTCAGCTTGTTCACCATCAGCCCCTTCGGTCCCGCGTCTTTGGGTGCTAGGATCAATGGTGACACCCACTTGGCTGCCACTGCAGGTATCTTCTTGACTATCCTGGCCTCCTCCATGTCATCAAGTGTCTTGTACAGCCACCGATCTGTGGTTGTGACAGAGGTTTTTGGTTGCTACGTCTGGGGCCTTGTAGATCCGGTGGTACATTCAGTGCGTGTCGTATGAAGTTGACCGGTTGAACCTCTGACAGTGATAGCGCGAAAACATCGGCATATTCCCGTACTAGGTTTGTGACTTCCTCTCTCTCAGCTGGGGTGAAATCCGTCCCAATCGTGACTGCCTGGATGACCTTCTCAACACGTTTGGGGTCCAGTCTGTCCATTTTCTTTGTCACCTCCTCGAGTTCTCTGGCCAACATCATCACCTCCACCACAGACAGTCCTGACTCTATCCCCACATGTTCTCCTCTTTTTGTCTCTTTCATCGTCTCTTCTGTCTCCACACCCTGGATTTCCCACTGGTCATCCCCCTCCTTTTGGTCTCTCCCCCATGCCTTCCATGCTGTCTCTAACGCCCTCCCATCTCTACATCGGCATCTCCTCGCCTCTGCTATCATCTCTCCATATGCTCTGGCGGCTGCCACTGCTCTCTGTGCTCGGGCTTCTTTGCAGCGTCTGGCTGCTGCTTGTTCGCCTGGTAATGTCTTCCCCTGGGTTGTTTTCTCTCTTTCCTCCATCTCCTCTTCTGCCGCTTCCCCGGGGCCTACACTCATTCACGCCACCTCTTCTGGCTTCTCTCCTTGGGTAATTGGTTTTGTTTCCTCTGGCCTCAGCGTAACTGTAGCCTTCATCTCATTTTGCAGGGTGTTCACCGTGCCATCTGGATTCACCGAGTGCAGCGTGTCTTTGGCAAAGTCCTGTGTGAGGCCCACCAATGCTAACCATGGGTTGCCTAGCAGGAGTTCGAATGCTCCTGCCGATTCAAGAACTTTGAATCCACCGATTGCTGACACGTTGTCTAGAGCAATGTATCCTACCCAGCGTCCTTTGGATGGGACTATCACTCCATTTGCCATGTTGGCTCATGTTTGGGATGGTGTTAGCTTGCCTAGCCTGTGTTCGAGTGTCCACCATACTTCCGCATCTATGGCATTCATCATCGCCCCGCCATCTGCTGTTGCTGTCAGCTTCACTGGCTGTCGCTCTCTGCTGGAAACCAGGGCCTGGTGTCGGAATGGTAGTGAGTGTGTTTCAGTGTTGCTTAAAGAGAACAGAGGGAGTGTGGACCCCTGTTCATACGAGAAAAACAAGTCGTTGTAAAAGTTTGCTTTATATGACATGTGCGGCGGTTGTTCTTTCGCTGTCTGTAACATAGGTCCTCCCCCATCTTCCCTTATTTTCGCACTACTCCCGCCATGCCCTTGATGGCTGTAATGCCTGCTTGTGGTTGTGAATGCTTTTGGTGGGGTGGAATGCCCTGGGAGTGGTGTGGCTTTACTCACGTGTCTGTTGGGTTCTAGTTTGGGAGGCAGAGCTGCCCAGTCTAGTGCTCTGCCTCCTGCCCTTTTCCCACTTCACTGTTCTCCAGCATCAACAGCAACTCTTCCTCTCCCACTTCTTCCTTTTCCCCTGTCTCCATTGAGATCCAGAAGAGGGGTGTATTCTGGTCAGGTGAGACTGGTGTTCTCGCAAACCGGTTCTTTGCATAAACATTACGGCGGTACTGCTGTTCACGTTGCTCAAGCGGCTCATTCTGGCACGAGAACATATTGTGGGTGGGGGTCTCTCGCTGTCCACATCTGGAGCAGACTTCATTGGTTGCAGGAGCTGAGCCCACGGATAGCGGGTATCCCGAGTTGGCGTGTGGGTGCCCGTCTGGATGTGCTGCTACCCACTCCTCCCTTGCTTTCTCTACACGTGCCCTGTTTGTGGGTGTGTCTGAGGGTGGAACTTGCGGCATGTTCTCGATATGTCTGGCTCTTAGTGTGAACGGTGTAGCTGATGTAACTGGCGTGGATGGTATCTGGGGTGGCGTTATTGCTGGTGATTGATATCTCGGTGCAGGTGATGCTGTCGCCATTTGCGTGTGTAGTTCTGGTTAGCATTGCAACTGGCCCACATTTGATGAGGTGGCTGCACAGGAGTGTTGCCGCGTATACATAATTGCGAGAGTTGGGATGTTAGGTCAACCTGGCATGTCTGAGTGAATTCGATGGCATCATAGATGTGCTGTTCATCGTTTACCTCCTCAGCTGTGAGCTGTCTGAGCATGTTTGTCCACTCCCTCCATGTCGTGGCTTCCATTGTGTGGCCCTGCATGATACGCGGAATTGAGTCTGGGAGCTGTCTTGTTGCTGAACTGATCATTGCCACGTCTGGCATGCCCCTTTCGCTGCATTTCCTTCCCAGCTGGTATAACTCGTCAGCGTATATGTCATGCGCCTGTCTCTTCCTCCCATTCAACTCTACTTTCATCCCTAGGTCTGCGATGTCGAAATTGTGCGTTTCAAACACGTCCCACTTCTCTGCGTATGACTCCTGACGGTGTTCTTCTGGGGGCCATCTGATTGCGAACAGGGCCTCAATAATGACCCAGCTCTGTTGTTGGTCATTTGTCAGTGTTGCTACCCACCTTTCCCCTGGTTCGTTGGGTTTCATGTATCCTTCAAATAGCCCCACTGCCATGCGGTCTTGTTGTGCTGCCGCTATTGTCGCTGTTCTCATCAGCATGTGTAGCTGAAATTTTTTCCTCCATAGCTGTGCGTCTTCGGATCCATCCCCATAGAACATCCGGAGTCCATCGACAACGTCTTCACCTGTTACTTGGTTATTTGCCATGGTGTATGCTGCGATCATGTGTTGTTGATCGTGTTTCTTGACTGCACTCTGTGGAGTGTGAAGTTGTTGTGCAGGTCCAGTTTGATTCTCTGGTGTGACGAAGCATGCCAGCGTGGCTGTGGCCGTGTGCTATAGGGATCAGAGCAAGTCTGAAGGACAAGGCCGTAGGAATCCCATCGATGTCACCACTTGGAGACGTCAGTCCCTCTAAGGCAAGAGCAAAGGGAAGGTGTCTTATGTAACTACGGGTGCCTAGCTATGGGGCAAGCCTCTGACCTGGTCCAGCGAGCATCGGAGAAGTGATCGTCGTGACTGTTGGAATGAATATTGCTTGTTTCATGAGTCTGTCAATGATAATGAGGATGCTGTCAAAACCCAATGGAAGCGGAAGCGGCTCAATGAAATCCAAGGATGTGGAATTCCACGGTCTTGGCGGAATTGGTAAATGCTTAAGGAATCCATAAGGCCGGTGTCATTGTGATTTTGATCGCATACATGTTGTACAGGATTTGACATAAGAGATAACGAAGGCTTGGAGTTTTGGCCATGTATATTCACGTCAGATGTTGCTGAGAGTCTTGTTTTGTCCGAAATGTCCGGAGATTTGGTGGTCATGCAAATATTGTAGAACACGGAGTCGGAGGTCATTAACATCGGGAACGTAGATTCGGTTGTCGAGTCGGAGGAGTCCTTGAGGATCGACTGACCATCGAGGTGTTGGAGGATTTGTGGGATAGTCGGAAATTGCAGGATCAGAGGAGATGGATTGTCGGATTTCTTCATGGAGTTTCTTGAAGTCCATGATGGTAACTGCATGGAGAATTGTGACGTTAAGGGATGTGGCTCGGAGGACAATGACAGCTGTTTGTTAGTGGAAACCAGGCGCAAATTGTGCAGGTTAACGCTGGCATAGTCGCTACTCCCCTCTTTAGGATAGACGTCCCATCGTCTAGTTAAAGAGTTGGGTTTTGTTCCGAGTTTCCCAGGTCAGAATCAGATAACGAGGTTGAACTGACATAGGTATTCCGACCATCGTACTTGTCGTTGGTTTAGAAGTTTGGTGGTCGCAAAATATTCAAGGTTCTTGTGGTCAGTTACAATGTCGATGGTGGAACTGGAACCTTTGAGGTAGTGTCGCCAAATCTTGAAAGCTTCGAAAATAGCAAGTAATTCTTTGTCATGGACATTGTAGTTTAATTCTCGGGCTGTAAAAGTTCTGGAATGAAAAGCTACAGGGTGAATTTTGCCATCTTCCGGAGAAAGGATAGAGAGGATTGCCGCTAGGGCATAGTCCGAAGCGTTGGTTTCTACAATGAGTTGACAATCAGGAATCCAGTGCATAAGGATCGGAGCTGTGGTGAAGGCTTTCTTAAGCGTTTCGAACGATTTCCAACACTCATCAGAGAAATTCCAACTTACAGTTTTCCAAGTGAGTCAGGTAAGTGGAATTGCGATGTCAGAGTAATTATGAATGAAGTGTCGGTAAAAGTTTGCAAAGCCTAGGAAGGATTGGATATCTTTGACTTTTCGGGGTTTGGGTCATTCTTGAATTACTTTGATTTTATCGTCTGCCATTGAAAGTCCTTCCAGAGAGAGTATGTATCCGAGATATTCCACTGTTGTCTTGTGGAAGTTGCATTTGTCGGATCTTGCATAAAGTCGATTTTTTCGGAGACATTGGAGGACTTTGCGGACATGTTCTTCATGTTCTTCCAGGTTGTTGGAGTAAACTAAGATGTCGTCCAAATAGATGAGGACTAAAATGTTGAGCATGTCACTGAATATGTCGTTCACAAATCGCTGAAAGGCAGCTGGTGTGTTAGTGAGACCCAAGGGCATAACACGCCATTCAAAGGAACCGTATTGGGTCCTGAATGTGGTTTTCCACTTGTCGCCCTCTCTAATGCAGACTAAATGGTAAGCATGTTGGAGATTGATTTTGCTGTAAATCCACGCTTTTCCAGGGTTTTCCAAAAGGTCAGAAAGTCGGGGAAGCAGATATCGGTCTTTTTTGTGAGTTTGTTGAGACCACGGAAATCAATGCAGAGTCGGAGTCTGCCTAATTTCTTCTTCAAGAATAGTACCAGAGCACCGTGCGGAGAAAGGGAAGGGTGGATGAATCCTATGGCTAGTGCCTCGTCAATGAACTTTCAGAGTGTTTGTGTTTCTAGCTCAACTGGAGATAGGGAATAAATGGTTCCCAAGGGGGGACTCTCTCCCTCTATCAAGTCAATCTTGAGATCATACGGTCAATGATTGGCAAGGATTTCTGCTTTCTTCTTACTGAAGATGTCGGAAAACTCGTGATATTCCGATGGAATGCCATCGAGATTGGCTGTTGGATTGGGATTCAGGGAAGTGTTGATGATGGAAGCGGATCTTCCTTTTGGAAATATGCATAACTGAAAGATCTCCTCATTGCCTAGTTTTCACAAGAAAGCGAATGCAGAAGCAGGGACTAGGTTGATAGGTGTGTCTTGTTTGGATGTTGGAGGGGCATCTGCGCGATCAGATTTCGGGATTCTGGAAAGTGCAGAGGCGGATTTCGCAGAGAGTGATGTCAGAATTGAATCTTGCTCCTGAGGAATGTGGAACAATATACTACTCAATACCCAGTCAATCAACGGATTGTAGCAGGTGAGCCAGTTGTGTCCTAGCATGACAGAGCAGCTAGAATCAAGCGGTGTTACATACATAGCAACAACCTGATTTTCACCGCATGGAAAGCAGATTGGCATATCAATAGTCTGCGTGATTGAGACATTAGAAGTGCCATCGAAAGGTTTTAGCGGGATTTGCGGGATGTTGTGGAATTCCAGCAGAAGCTTGGAAGCGAATAATGAGTCTATAAAACAATGAGGGGAACCGGAGTCCACGAGAGCTTGAATGTTAGTATTTGGAATAATGTCGGAAGTCAGTCATATAGTAAGGGAATCGTATTTTGAAAGAGCGGAAGCGTTGAGTCAGACCTCGGAAAACGCACAGATGGAATCAACGCAACTCTGGGTCTGTGCAGAGGTCTCAGAGCTGCTTATTATTTTTTTGAATCTGTAACAGCTGCAGGTTCGGCCTTGGACTTGGGTTTGCTTGAAATTGCTGAGGCCGCTCGGGCCTTCGATTGAGCATTAAGAGAGGTTGATCGTGGACAGTCCTTTGTGATATGCCTGGGTTTCCCAAAGAACATGCAAAGGTTTTGGTCCATGGGTTGCTGTCTCTCTTGTTGCGTTAGTTTTCCATCTTTTTTGAGTATGTTGGGAATATCCAGAATTTTTTGGAAATTCAACATGGAGGACTGAGGTTTGGTAGAGGAGGTGGAAGCCAAACTGTTGTTGTTGTTCATCCTCTTCCATGGTTGGTTTGATCAGGATTCTTGCTTCTCTTATTTGCTGCTGTTACTGGAGTAGTTATTGTTGGAAGTGGTGGCACGGTTAACTTCGCCTCGTCATTCCCAATAACGGCTGTCGATGGTTTGCACGAGTTGTCGGAGTTCCGGAAGCATGTCAGCTTTGTCTTGGGTTGCAAGAATATCTTTAATATGATGAGGAAGTTTAGTATAGAAACTTCTACGAAGGGCGGTGTCACCCCAATTGACTCTAGTGGCTAGGTAGTTAAACTCTACGATGAACTTTGTGATGTGTTGGTTGTCGCTCATTTGGAGATTGTTGAGTTCGGTTTCTGCATTGCCAAAGGGATCATAAGCTCCGAAATTCTCTCAGAGTACCGTTGTGAAGTCCCAATAGTTTGTAAGCCAGGGTGGGTCTTGGAAGGCATCATTGTCTAAGAGTTCAGGCTCGAAAAAGTCTAAAGCCATCCCTTTTAAAAAAGAGATAGCATAAGTAACTTTCACTTTGTCACTGGAAAAGGTCTGAGGATGATCGCGGAAGTGGAGCTTGCATTGAAGGACGAAGGGATGGAGTTTTCAGGAATCCGATCCGTTGAAGGTGTCAGGTCTGCGGAGCTCGGTTTTTCCGGTTTGACCCTTATTCGGAGTTCCCATGTACTTGGCTATCTGTTTTAAAGCTTTTAACATAGCCTTCCCCTCATCTTCTTCGTCGTCATCGCCATCCTCGTTGTTGTTGATGTTGTTGTCATCACCGGGGTCGTCTTCCAGTTCATTATTCAGGAGGCTAGATCCGGGGTCTGTGATTCTGGTGACAGTATGGGATCTGGTAGAAGGCATAATGAATGGATCAAGAGTTTCAGTTCGAATATACTGTTATGAGCTGGATTTCTTCTCGTCGGATGTCGGAAGTGTTGGAATGTCGGAGTTCGGAATTGAAGTCGGAAATCAGAACGTACAGATGTTGGCTTCAACTTATAGGTTGCACACTCTTGGATCCTTTGTGTCCTGATATTTTGGAAGGTTGGAATGTCGGAAGAGTTGGATAAGATCAGAGAGTTGGATAAGACTTAGAGACAGAAGTGAGAAGTTATCAAGTCAAAGTGGGTCAATATTCGAACTGATTAACGAGTACATGGAGGAGTCGTATATAACAAATTGATACAATCCGAATCGGAAAGATACAAACACGGAAATCTGAAACGGAGCGAATACGGGATCAGGGTAGAAAGTAAATATGGACATAGGACCGAAGATGTAGATCTTTGATGAAAATGACTAAATATAGATGGGATGGAGATAAGCAAAAACAGGTGGAGGAAGTCAGAAATATGAATTGGAATATATCAGAGAAAAGTGGAAAAGCTGAGAATGAATCTGGGTTCTAACACCCCACCACTCTCTCAGCGCCCCTCACACCCTTCTGGCCCCCGCTCTGTGCCATCCATGCCTCTGTGCAACCCCCACAACCCTCCTGTCCCCCTCTGCACTTTCTGCACACCCCCACTGTACCCCTCCATGCACACTGCCGAGTTGACCCTGGCAGATGCACACCACGGTGTGATGTGCCTGTGACATAGTTAAGTGTGACTTCCCACAGAAATGTTGCACCTCACTATGTCATAAGGCACCCATTGCCTACAATGGTCTGACTTCTAAGGCACCTGCCACAGTGCCCAAAGTCATGTGACTCAGCTGACTCAGCTCCCTTATCACTTGCCACATCCGACTGTTTGACTGTGTCAATTGTTGGTAGATTAGATGTTCTGTAACTTCTGTTTGACTATGTCAACAGAGGAGTAGGAGAATGCAAGTTATGCAACCACTTTATTGTGTATATCCACTTTTCCTCCCCTGACCAAGGCCATATCATTGCACATTGGGTACAACCAAACAGTTTCATTTGTATGGAACAACACTCTTGTCATGCAGAGATGCCATTTAAACCCAGAAGTATGTTTGACCTTTCTTCACATAGCACATTGACTCATGACATTGCTCCACCTTACCCTCTTAAACACCCCATCATACTCAACACCATCTTGATGTCAGACACATTAGTCAGAATACTTCTATCATCTTAAAATTGTACTTAGGTGCGTAAACATTCCCAGGACATGTGTTGGTCCAAAAAGTCTTGAACTCAAGTTAGGTAAATAGGTATGTTGTCTTGTTGATTTTCTTTTCCTGGCAAAGGCCCAGTAATGGGACAGAAATTTTAGACATATTCCAGGTGTGGCTCTCAGATTGGTCTGATGAGGCCTTACATATATCCTGCCAAGTCAGCACCGACCCCACCCATACATACTACATACAATAGTTTCAGCCATCATCATCAGGAAGGACTATCTCTCAAGTTTCAATAGCCATTCTCAACCAACATGTGCAGGGTGCACTTCCACACAGTCTGTTGTCCCCTCCATCTTTACTCGTGTTCCACAACACTGATCCTGCATGTGAAATAGTGGCCTGGATACCACCATTCATATGATGGATACTCTCAATAATAATGAAGTAATTCACGATGAAAAGGATATTGGAAATGCAGTAATCTATGTAATATATATATATATTCAAAAACCACGGTCAAAACTATCAAAGAAATAAGTATAATTCAGGCAGGCTAGAGAATGATGAAGACATTGGCTTTGACAAAACTATCAGTCCTATACAAGAACAGGGGGTATAAATGACAACTCCTTGACTGAAGTCAATAGTCTGACTATCCCAATGATTAAACCAAAGGCAAATAAATGCCAATGTATCAAATAGGTAAAGCTACTTCAGTTTACTTCCTCTTACGCAATCATAAAAAACAAATTGTCAACTGAAAAGTGTATGTTATGGGCGCATATGGGCCACAAAATTTTGTGCAGTGTGGAATAGCTGAAAGTCAATTTGAAAATAAATAAAAAACACCACATTATTGGATATAAATTTACTACAAAAAATAATTGTAACTAATAACTACTATTGGAATACAATTGGTAACTAAAAGTAACTTTAAAGATGCAACTGACCTCTGAAACGACCGTGGTAATTTGGCGCCAGAAAGGTAAGATATTTTGGAAACATCCAAAAATTTTTGGTAAAGTTGCGCACGAACAATTCTAACTCTGCTAACGCTATGTAGGGAATCGTAACTTGAGAGGTTTCAAATTTTTCTGTAGTAACTTGCCTTTCAAGACTTCAAGTTGGTTTTGAATCTCTTCATCAATTTCATCATAAATAGGTGCCATAAGGAGTGTGTGGCTCTGGGCAACTTGTTTGACCTCTTTGTCCACCATGTTATGATCAGAATGAGCCTGCTGGAAGTTGAATGAGAAGGCAGATTGAGTGACAGGTTTGGTTGTTGCTGATCGAGGTGATAAATCTAAGATATCACGAATATGACATTGTACAAGCCTTTCAAGGATGCAATGCATTGAATCTACTACTAATTGCCAGGTAGGATCCCAGTAAGGTAAACACCAAAGTTCCGACCAATGCACCCCCATGTGCAGCAAACAGTCTATCTTGGTCTTTGGCAATAGATGTACTCTTCCAATGCATTGCATTTTGACATAGTACAGCAACATCAGGTCACTCCCAGACATCAAAATCTGTTCTTCCTCGGGTTGTTTTATGAACACACTGACAAACGGAACAATAGAAACGACTACTATGTGAGGACAGTTGGGAAGCTTTTTGAGCAACTGGTAAATTGCAAACAACAGCAGCAATAGCACTATGAGTCATGCAACCAGTGGGAAACATAGTGGGTTTGGAAAAATGGACACCTCTATCCCAGGAGAGTTCCATGTCATCTACAAGAGGTTGCATGTAATGATTGAGGTCGGTAAGATGAGGTTCTCCTGGACTGTTTATGATGCCAGCTATGTACATATTTTTGGCTTTATAACATATCTCAGGCAGAAGATTCAAGCATGCCATGGATATTATGCCAGACGAGGTAGAGGCACCTCGAACACACATGCCTTCTGGATTGAAAAAATCTATGTTTAGACTGAAAATGAACCGTCCTTCCCCCATTTGGGCAATCAATAAATAGAACCTTCTTTTCAGGTGTTGTATTTGGTCCTTCGAAAGAACACACAAAGTCAGCCTCAAAGACATTCTTGACATAGGTTGGGGATGGTTGACTTAGTGACTCCATGGTTTTATCACATGTGTTATCCATCATCTTCTCAATGTCTTTTTGAGAGAGAAGTCCAGCAAGGTAGTCCATAAAATTGTGATAAGCGAATGGCTTGATCGGCATGTTGTCTGTGCCATTCTTGAATGAGGGTTGAAGCAAAGGCTCATTGCATGCTTCCAAATCTGGTCTCGGTTTATGACTGCATCGCTCAGGGTATATAGGAATAACCAAGTCTGCCTTGTACAATGGCTTGTAAGTAGGACACACAGCATAAATAATAACACAACCATCAAGATTAAATCTTGATAGCACAGTAGTTACAGACATTGGGATTTGTGCTAGAATATGAACCTGCCGAGGAGCTAGAGAACCATCCTTGTTTTTCCAGGCTAGATTGAGAATAAGGGACAAGAGTCCCATAATCAAATCATCCGCACATCAGCTAACACCCATGATCACAACACAAATAATGGCCAGAAACATAATGACTTGAGCCACTTCATCAGTATGATCAACAATTGAATTGAAATGATGGTCTAGTAGTTAGATGAGACATGAATATAATCAAGAAACAAAGTGACATACCACTATCATAGCAAACAGGTTCAAGGGACGAGGCAGGCATAAGGCATCTCAACTTGATAATACATGCATCTATTTGGTCAAGCTTGTTGGATAATTCTGTCTTGTGGTGGTCAATACACGGTGTGTGGCAAGTAATAGCTTCCAATGCATAGCAGCAAGATAACGAGACACTTCAATGACATCACACAGCACCTTATCAGAAGGCAGTCCCTGCAGCTTGTCTTGACATAGAGTGATGCACGTTGCAATTGCGGTAAGACAGCTTAAGACTTTGATGGTGTGGCAACTGTGTTCTTTTTTGGGGAGATTAACACTGAATGCTGTTGTCAATGTAGATGAGGGGAGGGGTGGTGACAAAGAGTGTGCAGTAAGACAGTGAATATTGCTGCTATCACCCTTGCTTGAAGGAGCCTCTTTGGAGAAAGAAAGATGACCAACATCATCAACGATATCATTCACTGATGGAGAGTCACAGGAACTAGGGATAGCAATATATGGACTTCAGTGCTGTTGAAACATGGCTCGCGACGTCCAAAGCCGGCTGGGTCGAGCTGAAAGATCCATGCCATTGTCTGTCAATGTGAGAGCAAGCATGTCCGCAGCCACAACATCAATATCTTCCTGTGTTAGGGAAGTTCGAACTTGCTGGGCATGCACACTGGCCGGGTGAGCTTTCATGTGAGTGGCTATGATTTTTTTCCCATCAGGATGGCTTGCGATGCACTGTGAACACTGGCAATGGATATAGGTCTGGAATGCAAGCATTGAGACAGAGTTGATCAGGCTGGGAGGAAGGGGAGGAGGACTCAGTGTTGTTGTCTCGATGGTTCTAAGGAAATACGTATGATAGTTATGAATGTTGGCAAGGCGAGTATATCGCCAGCCTGAGATGTCAGTTCGCAAAGCTATAAAATGAAAGAAAAAAAGGTCTGTACTGGGGAACACATTGCATGTGTATTTATGAATGACATACATCTGAGCAAAGAACGAGCTTGTATTGATGGACCAGGCGATCAGAGGTGAAGTCAGTGGGGTTGACACCTGCAGTGAGAAAGAGGCAAGCTAGAGCTCGGTGGGGTTGACACCTGCAGCAAACTGGAGACGAGCTAGGATAGAGAAAGCTTGCTGAGGTTGACACCTGCAGTGAACTGGATAGAGGTGAGCTAGGGAGAAAGCTCACTGAGGTTGACACCTGCAGTGAACTGGATAGAGGCAAGCTAGGGAGAAAGGACCCGCAGCGAACAATGGAGATGAAGAAAGGCGACGAGGTGACTTGTTGCCTCTTCAAAGTCAACTGGTGGTTGCTTGGCTGACTTATCTATTTTTTTAGATAAGGTGATGAAGTCAGCCCGGCAACTGCCGGTTGACTTTGAAGAGGTGACAAGTCAGCTCTTCTCCCGTGGTATCAACCGTGGGGATGATCTTCCCCTCCCTTCTTTCTAGTGGTGTCAACTGTTAGAATGATTTATTTCTCTGGTTGATTCTAGTCCCTTTCCATCCCCACTCCCCCTTGGCACTTTTCCTCTTGATACCATTGTCACCACAGGGACAATCTTCTCTTCCGTTTTCTTCTGCAGTGGTGTCAACTGCTGGAACGATTTATTTCTCTGGTTGATTCTGATCCCTCTCCCTCTCCATCCCCATGCCCTCTTAGCACATTTCCTCTTGACACCATCATCACTGTGGAGATGATATTCCCCTCCTCTTTCACTCAGGTTTCATCGCCGCAGCCCACATCGCAACACATGCTGAACACCTTCCCTCAACTCGTGCTGCATGCCATATACCATGCCCCATTCACTGTACTCATTGTGTGCACCTCGCGCCATCTCACCTGGTTTCCCAGTGTCATCCTCTCCATCTGTCCTCTCCCTTGGCACTTTGTCTCCATGGTATCAACTGCGGGGACAATCTTCTCCTTTTTCTTCTAGTCAGATTCATCATCAGGCTGGAACGCTTTCATTTTCAACCACCCTGGTTCTAGCTACCCATTTTGTACCCATGGTGACAACTGCCGGGATGATATGAATGGTCGGTTACTCTATCTACAGGTGCAACCTCTGGCCTTCAATGTCTTATTCCAGGAAAGCAACCCTTTTCTTTACACTTGAGCATCTCCTGGAATTCGCCTCTCAACATGTCTATTCACAACCATAACTGTCATCCACTTGAAATCTCCCTCGGTGGGTTTCAAGGTTGCTTTGGGGTAGCTTTCGGATTTAATTTCATACCAGGTGTCGTTGTATAGTGCACGTGGCCATCTGCAAGCTGCCTGTCATTTTGTGACAGAATTTGCAACTCCCTGAAGTCTCTTTGTTGGCCTAGATCCCCGAGGTGAGAATATCTCTGCATCTGCCATGTGTTGTCGATCAATAATGGAAAGTTTGTTCTCCAAATCACGACACCACAGAACAGCTTTCATGCAAAGAACATCTTTTGTGTCACCTTCATTTTCACTTTCCTCAGAACTCATTCTGTCAGCACCTAAATGCTCTATAAGTTTCACTAACCACTTCTGAATTGGCAAGTCGCTCTCAGCATCGGCTTCTTTTAATGCGATCATGGTCTTAATGATACACTCTCGCTGTTGGAGTTTCTGCCAGAAGTTTTATGTTAACTGTGCCACAGACTGTGGTTCACTCACATTTCATTGCCTAGTTGCCTGTCTGGAGAGCTTGCTTGACTGGGTGTGCTTTTTGAGAAGTCGAACCTCCAATGTCTCTGGGGTCTCTTGTGCTCCCATTTCATCAGTTCTAGGCTGGAATGCTTTCCAACATACTCTGAGATTTCATCTTCTCTTGGATCAAGTCCTCTATGTACTCTTGCGACCTCTCTGGCATCTCAAACTCTTGCCTCCTTACTTTCAGCATTTCCATCAGGAGGCTGATCATGTTGACATTCCACTTGGACGTGAGATCACCCTTCATGTCCAAATGAAGATTGTTCAAGTCCGGCCCATTCTTGCCGTCTTTCTCATATCACCTGACCACTTGTGGAGGCACAATTTCGTGCTGAACAATGTCATCATCCAGAGTAATGTTGAGAGTATCCTTGAATACTTGGTGGAGAAGAGCCTTCATATTGGTCTGTAAAATTTAAAGAATCTAACTGTCCGCCACTGGAGGCAAACCACAATTTTCTGTGTCAGAAAATCTTTCAGAAAATCTTCAGAATCTGCCATGTTTCCTGAAAATTTTCTGGGGACAGAAAACTGCTAAAAAACCTATGGTTTTTAGAGAGTTTTCTGTCCCCAGAAAAACTTCAATCAATTCTAGAAATGTGCCCCAGAAAATTGTACAAAAAATACTTGCCAAAACTAATGATTTTCTGATGATTTTCTGAGTCCAAGAAACTTAGAGAATATTGTGAATTTCCAGTTTTTTCTGCAACCAGGAAAGCTTGCAAAAATCTTGCAGAAAACCATAGTTATTTAACACTTTTCTGATCAAGGAAACTCAATAAATGAGTTTTTTGAACCAGGAAATTGTCAGAAATCAGGAAACCATGGTTTTCTGCATGCGTTTCTTCAAGATTTTCTGAGAATTTTAGCAAGCTTTCCTGGTTGCAGAAAAACCTGTGGAACGACAATATTCTCTAATTTTCTTGGACTGAGAAAATCATCAGAAAATCATCAGTTTTGGTAAGTATTTCTTGTACAATTTTCTGGGGCACATTTCTAGAATTTCATGAAGTTTTTCTGAAGTTTTTCTGACTCATAAAATTGTTGTTTGCCTCCAGTGCACTTACTAAATAATCTTTTCGAATTTCAGGATCTTCAGCTTTCTTTTCGAGCTGCAGTTCATTTTCCACCGATGTCTTCTGGGGCTTCCATTCCCTGGCTTTTTTCTCATGTGATACAGGATTTACAACTAGCCTTACACTTTCTTGAATCAACGCTGCCAGCCTGTTCTCATCAATGAGCATGCGCTTGTTTGGCACGGCATTCCCATGAATTTCAGGAAAATCCTTGCTAGGCGACTCCTCATCATCAGATAAAGGGGGCAGAGAATTGTTCTGTATATTCCAGTTAGTATACTGAGGAAATGAACATCAATGTAGTACCTGGGCTGTACCTGAATGTGTGCCACTAGTGTTAGCCTGTTTGAAATCCCCCAATGCCCTTTCCACTTCATCAATGCTCTCAATTTTGGCCTCGGTTTCAATGGATTCCATTTGGTAGAGCTTGATGGTTTCATTGCATGAGAGCCATTGTTGGAGGCATCGACAATTGTTTCATCAACATGTATGGGCAGCCTAGCAATTTCATGTCCTTGTACTCAACTGTGTTTCTGCTGAAATGTTGCTATCTCGTCTTCCTTCTGAGCCTAGGAAAAATTTTCAGTATCAGGCTGAGACTTCGTGTACCCATATAAGCTTACATGAAGTTTCTGGATTTTGAGCATCAAGTTCATGATGTCTTGATCTTTCTTCCTGAGCTCTGTTTGAAGCATTTCTTCCATACAGGGCAGCATCACACACCTGTGCAGCTCTATCTCTCTCCTGTATTTCGGCTTTATGAATCTCTTCTTGCCTTTGGAGAGTCTCTTGAAACCCTGTCTGCAAGCGCTGTTCATAGGCCTGAAACAGTCCGTTTTTCTGTGCCAACGTCTCTTGCAGGATAGTCAATGTCTATGCTGCAGTTCAATGGATGTGAAGTGCCAATGCAGAGCATGTACCTTCCGATGATCTGTGGCTTCTTGCCTCAATTTCCGAATTCTCGTGTTCGAGTGTGTTTTTTCTTGTTGAAGTTGGTCCCGCAAACTGCATGAATACGCAGTCTCCACAACTTGCCATTTACTTGGTGTGTCCTGTAGCAGGTGAGTATTATTGATTATTGTATATGAGGTATTGTTAACTGTTGTAATAGGTCTTGGTGATTTCTTCGATGGTTGGGTCGAGTCTATGTTCATAGACTTGCCCAAGTGCAAATCACCAAACTCGTCCTCCACATGCATTGATTCACTCGGGGAGTCTTTGTGATCTGATACACATAAGTTTGGATCTATAGGCAAAGTTGTGGGGTTTTATAAAGGTTCGGTCAGCTCTGTATGTAAGGCATATGCAGCTGGCTACCTCTGCAGAATATATCTGTATCTTCTTCCACCATGGATAACTGATGCTTGATGTATAAGAGTAGATTGTTATCACTCAAGTTGACACCCTTGTGATCAATGGGTAGTGAACATCTCATTCATTGACCCCTCTTTTATGGACAACTCTCTTACTACACCATAATAATTGGTCTTTCTTGTTCTCTATGAAATTTGAAACTTTTGTCATGCGCACATGTTTTTCAGTCTCAGCTCTAATACAAATGTATGAATAATAAAATCATCAGAAAATGTGCCCACAATTAAAAGGCAATAATGTGAAGTGTGACAGCAGTTCAACGGCAATCACACAACAAGCAAACTAGTTCAAAACCAGTAACCAATCACACAATTGAAGTACACAAGAAGCTACCTAAACCTCCTGACCCATCGCATTGAAATCCCTGGTGGCTTTAGTGAGCATCATACTATATGCAAACTCCACTACCTGCTTCCTCACAAAAGTGCCCCACTTTCTTTTATCACTTATGGGGGTCTCTTGTTCTGGCACTTTGTATGCCCTTCGCAAATCACTGAGACGCAGTATGGAGCGAATGAGAGCAAAGGGGACCTGACACTCAGAACTGTCTGCCATCTCAGCTTTGGTTTGAGTATCAGACTGTAAACAAAGCTTCAATAAACAAGACAATCATCCAGAGAAGAGAAGAAAGTCACCTGCTTTGTAGCATGTTTCTCAAGCATCATCCAAAGCTCATCCTCTAAATCTTGTGCGATCTCACACACAATTGCAAGCTCAGCTGCAATATCATCCAAATGATGGCTCTTTTTGTTTGTTCTGTCAAACCTTGATGCAGGTGCTGGGATGATCATGGAAGGTGCATGCAAAATGGGTGGTAGAGGAGTTGTGGGAGGAGGTGTGGGCACCACCAAGGGAAGTGTGGTGGACATCAGATTGGCCATAGACACACGTGTATGGAGTGCTTGGAATGGTAGAAGATGATGTGAGTGAGACGACATGTTGCGACTGGCCATGGTGGTTGAGAACAACATGGTCATAAACAGAAGCTTCAGAACTAACCTTAAATAAATGCATTATTATGTAATATAATCTGTACCTTAATATAGTAAAATGAACTGAAATTGTTCACCAATAGATGCTGTGTGATACCTAATTGTCAAGGTTGCAGCTTCAAGAGAGCAAATTATGTTACCTATCCTGATATTCCAAGTAATCACCTGCTCACATCGCTCCTTTGCACCAAGAATGGTAAACAGCCAGACTGTCTTAATCCCTACATGAGAGGTTAGTATAGAAGTTTGAGGTGATTGTATCCACTTCTTGACAGACCTTGCAGACTTATGAAGTCAATCTTCAATCACACCTCTACTCAGCAAGTGAACCCAAGTCTTGCCAGGTCGCCATGCCAACATGCTGCATTACTCACACAAGTGCAGTTCACTCTCTGTTCGCTGAGAGTGTCTTCAAAGGCACAATTCTTCAACCATATATACATGACTGTGTAGTTCGTGTACAAGAAGGTCCTCACATATATCGTTTTCCTATTTTCTTCAAGCGCCATTGCCGGTTGCTGGTCAACCAAACACTGCTCAAGGGGAAAAATATTGCCTTCCGTGGAGACACTGTGGTAATGAGAGTTGGTGCCCAGAAACATTTGGTGAACATGCGAGGTCATGATAGCATTTTGTCCGATTGGTTGATTTACCGGTTAGCATTGCTATTTGAAACATTGAAGTTGCATTGAACGTTACACCTATTTGCAAAAATCGTGAGCAACATACAACAGGGTCCCTTGCCACAGTATATAGTGTACACCAAGTTGAATGAACACTGGAATCATCAGGTCCATAATCATGTAAAGTAGTTATCCAGAATGTTCACACATAGTTCTTGTCACAAGTAGTTGGCCATATGATTTGATACAAGTCCACAAAATTGTACAAATGTACTTTGATTTTCTATGTCTTCCCACTGCCATCTTCTCCTCCATTCGGCAAGAGCAAACTGATGTATACTTTGGACGCATCTTGACGAGGTCCATGACTGGCCAGCAGCCGTGGTAATTAACGAGCTCAGGGAAGTCTTCAAGTGCCTGCATAAAAGCAGTTAGTGGCCAATACCTGGTAGAATATAAGGACAAACATACAGCCATGCAGACAATTCTGAGAAGATTCATGCTCTGATTAGCATAGCTCTTTGTTGTGTCCAAATGATTCTCAATGAGGCAGTACACACACTTCTGAGAGAGTTTTTAGAATTCAAAAGTAAATGAGAAAAAAAGGTTACTTACCTTCAACCTACTAAAGGCCCTCCCAGTTGACCACAACTTCTAAATTATATCCTCCACGACCTGGTCTACCAGGCTCCCTGGTGGGTTTGGCTATCTTGGCTTCATCTGAATCATTGGAGGAATCAGATTCGACGTCTGATGTGCTGGAAGAATGCCGGTTGTCGTTGTCGCCACCACCAATAGCATGAGTTTGGAGAGTACAGGCTTTTGATTTGACATCTGATCGTTTTGCATATGGTGGCTGAGCGCAGTGACTACACAGTTTTTTTCGTTTCCGTTCAATCCTTTGCTCCTCCATGGGTAAATGGTCTAGCACTGGACTGAGTGGCTTGTAATGATGCATTGTGACGAGTTCCTCATGCACAACAATAGTGGGTGGACGATTAATGTTATAAAAAAGGTCAGTTTGAGCTGTGAGTAAGAGGAGAGGTGGAGGAGGAGCGCCAGGGTCAAAAAAACAGCGACCATCTTGGAGGATAGAGCCATTCACAAAAGAGGTGTAGTTGAAGGGGAGAGGCTACAAGAGTGTCCTTATGACCACGAAGGGGGAGATATCCTAGTTTGGTAACGAATTCCCACACTGTGTAATAACAAGCAGATGATTGTATTGGCAAAGTGATCAAATAGCAAGCTGATGACCACTAGTTTTTTTATCTGCCCAAGAGCAAACTATAAAGGAAGTAGATTGCCTCGACCATCTCCAATTTATCCAATGCCTCAGTTCATAAACAATCTCTCACTTCCTTCCTTAAATGACTACCAACTTCATGGGTGCATGAGAGGGCATACAGATGCCATACATGCCCTTGCCGTTGCTAACAACGGCACATTACTAGCCAGTAGCAGTAAGTTCTTCTTCATACCCACAATCGACTCACCGGGGTACCAACCATGGCGAGTTGGGAAGGGATGTATGCGGATGGCGGTATGAAGGATCCGACACTGAAGGCAAACAACAATTTTCCGAGTCAGAAAATCTTCCAGAAAATCTTGAGAATCTGCCATGTTTCCTGAAGATTTTCTGGGGAGAGAAAACTGCTGACAAACCTATGGTTTTTAGAGAGTTTTCTGTCTCCAGAAAAACTTCATGAAATTCTAGAAATGTACCCCAGAAAATTGTACAAGAAATAGTTGCCAAAACTAATGATTTTCTGAGTCCAAGAAACTTGGAGAATATTGTGAATTTCCACAGGTTTTTCTGTAACCAGGAAAGCTTGTGAAAACCTTGCAGAAAACCATGGTTATTTAACAGTTTTCTGATCAAGGAAACTCCATAAATGAGTTTTTTGAACCAGGAAATTGTCAGGAATCAGAAAACTGTTAAATAACCATGGTTTTCTGCAAGGTTTTCACAAGCTTTCCTGGTTGCAGAAAAACCTGTGGAAATCCACAATATTCTCCCAAGTTTCTTGGACTCAGAAAATCATTAGTTTTGGCAACTATTTCTTGTACAATTTTCTGGGGTACATTTCTAGAATTTCATGAAGTTTTTCTGGAGACAGAAAACTCTCTAAAAACCATAGGTTTGTCAGCAGTTTTCTCTCCCCAGAAAATCTTCAGGAAACATGGCAGATTCTCAAGATTTTCTGGAAGATTTTCTGACTCAGAAAATTGTTGTTTGCCTCCAGTGCGCAATGGCATACAACTTTGGGATGATTACACTGGAGCAGCTCATGTTTCCACAGCCTAAGACTGTCCATGAGTCCGGATCAACCTGTGAGTACCTGTGGGAATACTTGTGGGTTCAGATCCCATGGGTAATGGGTACTCAGGCCTGAAAACCCACATGGATCTGAGTATAGGATTGGGAAATTTGTTAAATACCCGTGGGTACCCAGATTCATAACATTAGATTTTAATGAGTGTAGTTAGCTACCATGTGTGCATAATTTTGACAATTTATTTTATATTTTTAGCTAATCTATTGGGGCCTGTAGAGGCCCCACAAGTTTTGCCAGCACAGCAGCTGGAGCTTACACTGGGGGCATGAGCAGATTTTTAGTGTAAAAAATGTGATAAAAATGTGTTTTCCTTACAGATTATTCATTCACTGTTCTGGTTGCAAAATCTCCCAAAAATGCTGCTTTTTTATCAAGTTTTCAGACCTAAAAATCTGGTACATATTTCACATTTATAGGCATGGGAAATGGATGTAAAATGTGAGAAATAATGAAATCAATTGTTGATTTCATGCCACAAAAATGTAAGGACAATCTTGGTTTTCATTGACATTTTCAACAGAAAAGAACCAAAATTTATCCAAGATTTCATAGTAAAAAAGGTGAGAAAATTAGTAAAATATATGAGATTCTCATGAGATTTTTCAAAACTATTGGCCAATGAATAATCCAACATTTTTTCTTTAGTTTTTGCTAGGAAAAACCTGATGGATAAATGTTTATCCCTTGGATAATCATTCACCCATAGGCAATATATAACAAGTTTTCTGAACTGAAAAGGCAATGAAAAAGTCAATGGATAAGAGTTTATCCCTTGGATAATCACTCTGCCATAGGCAGAACATTTACCCCATATGGCAGAATGATTATCCAAGGGATAAACTCTTATCCATTGACTTTTTCATGACCTTTTTGGTTCAGAAAACTTGTTATATATTGCCTATGGGTGAATGATTATCCAAGGGATAAACTCTTATCCATTGACTTTTTCATTGCCTTTTCAGTTCAGAAAACTTGTTATATATTGCCTATGGGTGAATGATTATCCAAGGGATAAACATTTATCCATCAGGTTTTTCCTAGCAAAAACTAAAGAAAAATGTTGGATTATTCATTGGCCAATAGTTTTGGAAAATCTCATGAGAATCTCATATATTTTACTAATTTTCTCACCTTTTTTACTATGAAATCTTGGATAAATTTTGGTTCTTTTCTGTTGAAAATGTCAATGAAAACCAAGATTGTCCTTACATTTTTGTGGCATGAAATCAACAATTGATTTCATTATTTCTCACATTTTACATCCATTTCCCATGCCTATAAATGTGAAATATGTACCAGATTTTTAGGTCTGAAAACTTGATAAAAAAGCAGCATTTTTGGGAGATTTTGCAACCAGAACAGTGAATGAATAATCTGTAAGGAAAACACATTTTTATCACATTTTTTACACTAAAAATCTGCTCATGCCCCCAGTGTTATGTAGCTCCGCTGTTTGTAGGTCACGTAACCTGGTGAACCTTGTTTGAAATGAAACAAGGTTCACTTCGTTAGGTCACGTGACCTCCAAAGAACAACAAACAGCGGAGCTACATAAGCTCCAGCTGCCGTGCCGGCAAAACTTGTGGGGCCTCTACAGGCCCCAATAAATCAGTTAAAAATACAAAATAAATTGTAAAAATTATGTCAACCTAGTAGCTACCTACGTCTGGTAAAAGTGAACGTATTATATACTCGCGGATCAACCCGCAAGTAGTCGGAAACCTGTGGGTTCGGATCCACGGGTTCGGATCACCCGGATGCAAAACCCATCCGGATCCGAGTATAGGGTTTTGAAAGTGAGAATACCCACAGATCCAAGTCTGGGTGATCT
>MU134417.1:94088-110283 GCA_015039355.1 Ramaria rubella | reverse complement strand
ACAAGTATGTCAGGACATCCTATAGTTTTCAAGTAGACGGTAAAGGATAACAGAAAGGGTACTTATCTCAACTACTAATATACATTATGAGGGTGCTGATCTTTTAACAAGTTTGAGACAGAGTCTATGTTTGCCCCTATGAGGCTACTAGTGATCCACCACCACCAGTCGAAGGTTACCCAAAACACCAGAACCAGTAACGTATCTGTAACATATGGGATACTGTTCGGTATACATACGTCATCAAAGAACTTTAGGACTTTATAACTACAAATATTTGTATGGGCCAAAACTTCATCCTATAACTACTACATTAGTGTCGTGGTAATTAGGTCGGTAATGGGATGTAAATCGTTACCGTGACCTCCGAGGATACCGATTTTCGTCGTGCTCTAAGAACCTTAAACAGTTAATTTCGGGTAAACAACACTCAATCAGAGGTAAAGTTCGATAGACTGACGTTGTTACGACGAAGTGACTAGTAGGTGTGTGTGTCTACTCATAGTAACGAGTTCAGGGTCGTAAGGGTCACGGGTCAAAATAAACCTACCCCGAGAAGAACTACTAATGACATACTGTCCGACTATCTAGACTACCATACTGGTTGGGGTCTTCGTGTATGAGTTCAGTATTTCAGACTCACATCATGACTTAATGTTTACTTCCACACAAAGTTAGGTAAGTAAAGACGTAAATACCTAAGGACTGTATGAATAGAGAATCAACTTCTGTGTACGTGTGAGACGACCACACCGTATCCTACAGATCCCGTCCTGGGTAACTATGTGTAACGTGTATAGACAGACGTAGAGTGTGTAAGTTGACGGGAGAGGGAGAGGAGACTTGTAGGTGAGGTATAACGCAGTTGACGGAGGACATGTGGGGTACGTGGTAACGAATGTAAGAAACCGGGTCACTCTTCGTCCTTCATATAACATCCACCATAAACCTTAGACTCTGGTTTAACAGAAGGGTCCACGAGACCTACGTCGCTCTTGACCGTACGATCGTACCGAAGTTGATTTTTGGTTGTATTCTGGTAAGTCGTTGAAGACCTCAGTGCCAAGTCAAAGTTAAACGGTAAAGTTCCACTGAAACTATCAAGGGTCAGTGTTGATAGCAGTGTCAATCAGTCATTGTCCAACCGTGTCACACATGTATAAAAATAAAAATAAACAACACTAAAATAAAGTAATACAAAACCATACGTTCTTACTACGTCGAGAGACTACTCCGTACAGGTAACACTCAGTGTACCAGTACACTGGTTTGTAAAGTCACGTTGTTAAAATTTCAAGCATGTGTTTACAGTTTAGTCCACTACACGTTTTCTGTTGTTTGTCACACCGTATATTTTCTCGGAAAGAAAGAGAAACTCATCACGACGGACGGAGACCTCCGTTACTCTAAGGTTTTATTATTTGATGCACGTTTCTTAAGTCACTTTTCTTTAATGTATATCACTAATTGACTGGAAAGTCTCACCAATTTCAATTGGTTTCAACGGCGATGTCAACGTTGGTAGGACACACAAACTTACGTCGAAGTCGGAACGGGTCGTTACGACGTTGTATCTAACACAAAATGTGTCGGTAGGAAGTACGACCACCTAGAGGTTTACACATGGAATCATACACGAGTAATCACAAGATACCAGTACTTTTGGTACCAAAACTACATCTTACTTGATTTCTTATTTCACAACACTGTGAACATCATAGGTTATAAGTTACGATGTTGACAATTAATAGTGACGAACTACGTTTTCATTATACAACCTCGAAACCAAACAGTACAGTGTCAGTGTTTTACCAGCTTTTTGGAAAACACTACAGTAGTACAACACAACAACGGTCGTGAACCTCAAACAGTACAGTGGTAGTGTTTTTCCACTACAGTTTTACAGTACTCATAAAAAATAATTACAGTCGAGTCTCGACCTTCACTCTGACCGGACTTGGATTACCGTAACTTTAATAAATTTACAGAAGTTTTCTGTACACTAAACGCTTCTGTAAATTAAACCCACCTACCACACTACGTTACAGAATATGTATCTAACTACAGTAGATGTTCTTATTGTCGACGTCCCTCAACTAGGTTACTCCGTAACTTTCCGTAGAGTACATAAATTGTGTAGACGTGTGTATACTTTCAAATCCACTGTACGTGGAGGGTGGAGCGGCTCACAGGATCCGTCGCTGAGGTGTGTGTATGTCTGGTGTCGTCGGAGAGTCCACAGACTACGATCCAGACATGTGTGTATTCGTGCATCAACGTGACTGTGTCGGGTTGGAAATCTGTACCTCTGTCAGTTAGTATTGTAGGGGGTTGGGGCAACCTTCCCTCCTTATCTTATAGTATGATCACCAACGAAACCCATTCCTGTCAGACTTTGTCCTCCTAGGAAATCATAATTCAAAAGTACAATAAGGGAGGTGGTGCTCAAGAGTATGTTATTGTCCCGAGAAAATTGCAGCAGAATCTCTGAAAAAGACACCATTGATGTGGTGGTCACTGAAACCCAGATGGAGCATCAATAATAGACTAAGCCCGTGTGCTAATTTGAGATTTTTGTAAATAGAAATTTTGAATGATCTTGTCATACCATGCACTAGTAGATTTTTTTCTTATTCTATTGCACTAATTCTTAGGGATCGGCACGGGTAACCCTTGGGTATCTCTCGCCTGACCCGTACCCAACCCAGTAGAAAACCCATACCCGCATCACAGGTATGGGTTTCCACAGGTTTCCTGTGGGTTAAACACAGGTTACCATGGGTGCTGTGCATCCTGGGTCACCTGGAGATCTAAGGTTTTTTTTTGAATTTTTATTAATTTTTCATGAAGCTGGCAGCCCCATCCGTGGGCTGCCAGCTTGTGTGTACTATTTCTGAGCTAATAAATGTTATTTTTAAAATATTTATTATAATTTTTCCAGGCCTGGGGGGGGGCCTGGATGGGTGGGAAAATTGAATGCAGCCCCAAGCTTTTAACCCCAGGGCTGTTTGTAGACACTTTCAGGTCACATGACATGAACTTTAATTCACAATGTTCACAAATTAAAGTTCATTTGCGAATTAAAGTTTTCAGGTCACATGACCTGCAAGCATCAACAAACAGCCTCGGGGTTAAAAGCTTGGGGCTGCATCCACTTTCCCCACCCATCCGGGCCCCCCCCAGGCCTGGAAAAATTATAATAAATATTTTAAAAATAACATTTATTAGCTCAGAAATAGTACACACAAGCTGGCGGCCCGCGTATGGGGCCACTGGCTTCATAAAAAAATTAATACAAATTCAGAAAAAAACACCAGAAAAATAGTACCGGCTTACCCGTAGATTACCCAAGGGTATGGCAGGTTTCAGATAATCAACACACACCCAACCCATGTGTACCCTTACCTGTGACCCCCACGGGTTACCCATACCCATGCAGATCACTACTAATTCTTAGCTTATTTCATTGGAAAACGAGTGAGAAATTGTGTTCGCAAGGAGCAAATGTTCATGTGGAGTCAAAAACGACGCACACCTTATGTAATGCAAACAGCTGTAATGTTGGAGCTCAGAGCTGCAAGTGGGACTGGCTTGAACCTAATGGTGTTGAAATTAATTGAATGTCTTCAGGAGACATGTGATTTGCAAAGACATTTAATTTGGGTGGATGGTGTTATGCAATGTCTTAGACATAGATTGATGTCATCTATAAGAATAACAGCTGCAGGGAGTTGGCATTGAAAGGCATCTCACATGTTTAACAGACATGCACACATATGAAAATTTATGTAACATGCACTTCCCAAGCTACCAGAGGTCAAAAGAAGATCCTATTGAATCAGGTTTTGTTATACCTCTCAATAACAGATATATGGCCAGAATAAGCAGGGAGAGGTGGAAAGACCATTCCCTCTTGTTTTGGAGCTTGATCTGTTCTCTTGCCTGTGGTGTAAAGTAGGTAGCCTTGTAACTGCATATAAACATCTTTCACAGACTCTGCCCCTGTATAATTACAAAATTAGTACAAATAGCCACTTTTGTGACAGCACTGGCTGCTGGAAGGTTCACAAAAACTACATCTGCTACATGAGCTAAGCTGTGGCTGATGAGATATATGTTTGAGAATCCTTTAAGACAACCCTCCCCCCCTGTGAGTCTGAAAAGACAGCCAGGGTCCTAGCTGTGAAAGCTATCATTTGACCTGGGCAAGTAAGGATTTTAGACCTACCAGTATGCATGCTTTGGAAAACAACTCTTGTAATCTGCTTTGAAACATCAGCATAGAGTGGGAGAGGGCTGAGTGTCCTAGGCAGCAACTCCACACACACAGAGACAACTGCACCCTCCTTTTGCCAGACACAGCCCTTGCATCCAACCCATGGAGGACTTTAGGCTGCAACTCCACACACACAGAAGCATCCAAGTGTTTAATCCAAGATTCCAAGTCCTGCCTCAAATTCCACCACATGATCACCCAACTCCTCCATTCCTTCAGCACTGCATGATCTCAATGGTCAACTGTCTCACCTCTGTTTCAACATACTATGGTTTTGTCTTGCTTCCTGCCATTGAGAAAAAGATTTGATGGTCACATGAGTGTTGCTTGGTGTCATCACATTACGGTCACAAAATGGTTGAAAACATTTTGTGATGTTGTCAGGTCATGTTATCACTAGTGCTTGAATTAAACAGGATGGGAGCTGATGTGATAGTAGTTTATATCTGATCTACTCTTGGAGATGGGTGTGGGCTCATTGCCATCCCCACCATGTGGGCATCACTGGTGCACTGTTTGGTGTGGTGTGGTCGCCATCTTGAGTGCACATTGGGTGTCATGTGGTATCATAACCATCACTCTGGGCAGTTCTTGACACTTTGTTTGGCATTCATCACATGTGCTGATGGTGGCTGGAGGTTGAGCTGCTGCAAGTGGTTGTGACACCTTTGTGCCTCGATGCTCATGAGCCACTCAGGTTGCGCAAGCGTGAGCAAGCCCTGGATATACATGGTGCCCAGGAGCACAGCAGTCTGCACATTGGTGAGGTGTGCACGGACAGAAACGAGGATGGAGGGGATGGGGGGATGGGAATTGTGAATGGGAGGGCAAGGTGCATGCAGAGGGTGAGGAAGAGTGGGGTGGGTGCTGTGGAGTGTTTGGGGAGGGGCAGGCACAGGGACACCATGAGGGTTGTTGCCATCCAGGCTGGTAGAGTATGCACTCTGGAAATTGTATGCCACCCTGAAAAACAAGACGGCAATTGAGAGCAACATAAAAATGCATGTAAATATCAATAAGCGCAGTCTTGTCCTTGTGCATTCTGAAACTCATCCTTATTCCTCTTTGCTGCCTAGAATGGTTAACCAGGGTAAAACACAACTCAACCTAGTTGGTATAATATACTTTGGAAGTGACTATTTTACAAAAAGAATCATAGATCACCTGGCACCACCGAGGGCATGTATGGTTTCATGATGGAATTGCTACAGGAAGAACCTGTGTATATGAAGGACCATTCAATGAAATATCAAAGCAAGACTTATGGGCAAGGAGATGGACAAAGACTTGTGCTATCATTTATGAAAACAAGGCATGAATAAAACTGATATATTAAGGTACACAGACACTCTCTACCAGACAAGTAGGCTGACAGAGAAGATGTGAGAATTGTACCTGCTGGGTGCGTGCCGCGGCCCACTTACTGCTAGTCTAACAAATATATCTGTGGAGTCTGAAGGCTGTTGTGCAACAGGCTTCTTTTCACACCACCAGCTCCAAGCATTCCAAACCTTCCATGAGGTGTGGTGGTATGACACTGCCATAGAATGAATGAATATACAGGCACTGCATAAATAATATAAGGGGCACAGATAATTAGCGAGACAGGGGGTAATACTTGATGCATACTGGCACTGTGCTCCACAGATCAAGAGCAAGAGGTCAACCCTGTAACCATTCAAATATAATGTGACATGTACTACACAGTGCTGCCATCCAACCAGTTTTCCTCCCTCATAACATGGACACAGAATAACCACATGTATTAGACAATAAATATTTGTTATATTCATATAAATAGATATTGAGAACTTAGCAGGCTGTAGCCCAGATAAACATGGACAATGAAGTGGCAGAAGTAATAAAGAGTGAAGTTTATCATGAGCATGCTTGTCCTCACATTTCAACATTTCTGATATATGATAATCAGAAAAGACCTTCTTTGATTATGAGGCACAGGCCACTATGAATGATGAAGACATATGGGTAAAATCCCTTGTAATTGAGAATGTAATTGTAATTTTTTTCCCACAGTACTGATGAAATCCAGGATCCCTTGGACCTTTTGAAACATGGATGGCTACTTCAGAAGTATGAAAAACCACCAATCATGATGCTTATGCAGCAATACGGCCAGGGAATGGGGACAGAAGTAGGGTTCAGACTGCAAGGGATATTGGTAGACATGAAATTACCCCTGGTGCATGTGTAAGTGTGTGTCTGCATACCTCCAGGCCTTCATCCAATTTCCAACAGATGAGAAAAAAATATTTGTGGGATGCATCAATATGTTACGATAACAGGCCTTGACTGGGTTGTCTTCAATAACAGCATCAAAGCAATATATGCATTGCATGATTTATATGGAAAACATCTCAAAGAAGGAGTGGTAGATCAATGGATGGCCTCTAGTTACCAAAATTACCCCACTGCATCATTCTCTGCTAGATACCTCTCACCAAAATCTCATGGGGATGCTGTTGCCATCAGCAATTTGGTAGAACCCTTAGGACTCATCAAGAAGTGTGATGATCAGTTTGTATACAACAAAAACAATGTGGTCCAATATTACAGTCACAGGAGACCCAATGCTGAGATGAATGCTCCAGTGTGAGTTGTTAAGTCATATCCCCCAATGACAATACTTATATATACTGTAGCTATACATATGAGCCAGTGGATCCTGCCATATTCCATCTGGGACACCTTATGGAATTGCAAGTAGCTTTTTATCTATGACCAAGCAGAACCAAAGGCCATTGGTTCTTTGACTCCACCCTATGTTCTATCAGTTTGATAGATAGCAGCATAGACCAGGTGAGTCTTTGCAGTCAGGTTCTTGTGATTAAATTTAACATAGTTAGGCATTTCTGAAGATTAAAATGGACAAAGGAGACTATCACAAGCCCCAATTTATGCCCCCCCCTGTGGGCTAAAGTGTGTATCAGGCATCCAGACACTTGAAGATCAGCAAGTGGAGCTTGCATACAAGAAATGCACCAGTTATCAGTACAGGATATGACTACAAACTCATGAAAGGATGCAATGAACACTTCCATGGAGGTAGATACTAGATAGAAGTTCTAAGACAGCGAGAGCATAATGAGTTAGCTTTATGATAAAAAAATCTGACCAATAATACTATGTGCTACAGTTCCAGGATGTACTGAAAACATGTGTCAATTTTTTTTCACCTTTTTTGTTTGGGTGTGCCACTTGTAAGGCAATTGCCCAGTGCAAAACCAAAGTCTCTTGTTATATATATCAATGCTCTATGAGGCATATAAAGCAAACCCAGGTGACTATAAAGGCCAGCAAACCTCCCCTCCTCATTACAAAGCTAAACTGACACATTATAAACCTTGTGTGTGAACCACAGTCATTCCAAAAACACACAAGTGGACAGACACATAATAAATTGTGTCGAATGCAAATACTTACAGCCTTCACACTTCAAATGTATGTATATTATAATTATATGGAGTGTTATACTAAATTAAATAGGATATCATGTGAGGTGATATGAAACTGAGGTAAGTAAGTATAGCAGTTGATCAGTTAATCCACTCAGCAACCATATGCGGGACGATTGACTTGTGGATGGCAATGCAATCATGTGACCATAATCCTGACAGGATACATTGGGATACTGGTGGCAAACAAAAAAAAAAAAAGAAAAAGGCAATGCAATCATGTGACCATAATCCTGACAGGATACATTGGGATACTGGTGGCAAACAAAAAAAAAAAAAAGAGAACAAAAAAGAGAACAAATGACCAAGGAAGTTGGAGAGGAGGTGTGCCCCCAGACAAATTTGGATGTTCCCTGTCAGTGATTGTCGAGGGCTGGCCAGAATGGAGGTCACAGCCATTGCATTGTACCCCCGGTGACCCCACCAGGACCCCAAAACTTTTGGAAAGCCTAAATGGAGGCGTGTTTTGTGGTCCACTTGCACAGTTTTCTTATGTAATCTGTGGACAAAAGTGCAAAATCCCAGATTATTGTGGGAAATTGTGCATAAATATGATTATTCGAAAGCTGAAATGCTCCAACTGGTAAAAGCCGATTTTTTCCTTTGTGAACTCAGGGAATTGGAATTGGCAACCATATGACCTGGATTTGTTCAAGAAGAACAGCAACATTCCCTCAACTCAGACTGTGGCTACACCAAATGTGGTAAGGTTCGAGAAAAAATGTCAAATAAAATTCAGTGGGATGCACTGTTCAAATACAATATTTTGGGGCCAGATCCTCTCAGGAAACTAAAAGTTTACGAAGATATGGTGGATAAATGTATCGGTATATGTAACAAGGATAAGGCAGCTGCGAAGAAAAGAGCACGATGGAAGCGTGTCAAGGTTGTTAGAAAAAACGGGTGGCACGAAGGCCTGGTACAAATACGTGGGGGGGCTAAACTACACGAGTACGAACTTATATACTAAATTTACATTCACGTGACCTATTACGACGACTTGACGTCGCTCGTATTCCAACAAAGGTACCTGTGGAACTCTCTTCCTGGTGTTCTAATTAGGAACGTGGGGTTCCATTGTGAAGGAGAAGATGGGTTGATGTGAGTATTATCTGCGCAGATGAGGATGAGGATGCTAAACGTTAAACCGCTGAATTTAAGAGACTCAGCCGAACCTCAGAACGAAAATTGTCCGGAGAAAGGATTGGGGCTTCAGGTATCCATGTATACTGTATAAAGCTTCTTAGTAGACATGCTTTACCATATTAAAGCGGAACTACATATTTCCGTCACTAACTTGAAGTGACTACGGCCGAGCCTGAGATTGAGACCTTCATGTTACCCATCTTCAGGAGCTATTTAGTTGGTGGCACGATCTGCCATTAAAGCGACGATTCGCGCACTTTCCAATCGACCTCTCATGTACTCCGATATCGCGCTCATCATCATCATAGCGAACCAGATATTGGCGTACTATCGTGGTTGGCCGAGGTGACGGCGCATTACCTGGACTCAATCAAGGCCCAGGAGGCGTCCCATAATCGCACATCGCCGTCGAGAACTTCGCCGCAGGCAATGCGAAGGGAGAGCGTGCCAAATCGTGGAGCGTAATCGCGGTCCCATGGCGGGAGGTGGATGGAGGCGATGGATTTTGCCACCCATTGACACCCATTTTCGAATCAAGTACGCAGCTAGTCTCAAGAGTTGTCTCACAAATTATGAACTCGACATGGGTGCAGAATGGTGCTTGTGTAGCAGGTATAATAAGCAGTATGGCACATCAGCTGAGGTCGATGTTTCAACCCCGCGGTCGGCCAGCACCCGTGGGAACAACCCAGTGGAACCCCCGCAGCGCACAGCCTCTCGTCCACATCACCCACCGCACACCTCCTTCCCGCCCACATGCGATGAGCTCCGTCACAGGCCTCACCCGCCGCCGCGTCGCCCCCTCCAATAGCATCTCCGACAACATCCCCGGCACATCATCATCCACCCCTTCCTCATCCACCTCTACCCCTGCACCCGCACCCCCAACAGCATCGGGACTCCACGGACACGCGGGCACAGCGCTCGAGGGCGGGAACCACATTGCGTACGATCCGCGCGATTTGGGGGCCGATGTCGATGAGGACGGCGGGAAGGTGCCGAGGCTGACGATTTTGGAGGAAGTGTTGTTGTTAGGATTGAAGGATAAGCAGGTAGGTGGTTCAGTATATTATTCGTGTTGGGTTGGACTCCCCTGTGCGATGATTTTGCGTGGATGAAATGTGGATGAGAGCGTGGTGATGCGATACGATGCCATGCGAGCGCACCATCGTCGCTGCAGCAGCTTTCTTTCCAGCCCCAACCCCGTTCTATTCTTTACCCATAACTAAGACCCTCTCCAGGGCTACCTCTCTTTCTGGAATGACAACATCTCCTACGCACTCCGTGGCTGTATTCTCATCGAGCTCGCTCTCCGCCGCCGCATCGCCATGGTCCGCGACCCCGCCCGCCGGCGCCTCCCCCTCCCTGACCGCCTTATTGAAGTTATCGATGTTCGGCAGACAGGCGAGACAATCTTAGATGAGGCACTTAAGATGATTAACACGACAGAGGAGAAGATGGGTGTGGGGAGCTGGATTGATCTTATGAGTGGTGCGTGTGAACACTGTTGCCATTCCCACTTCTTCTTGTCCATTTGCCTAAGCACGTCGCTAACGTCCCCGGCAGGCGAAACATGGAATGTCCTCAAAATCGGCTTCCAGCTCAAACAGGTACGCGAACGCCTCGCCAAAGGCCTCGTAGACAAAGGCATCCTTCGCACCGAAAAGCGCAATTTCCTGCTCTTCGACATGGCCACGCACCCCATCGCTGACCCCCGCACAAAAGAGACCCTCCTCACCCGCGTGTCCACCCTCCTTACCGCACGCACCACGACAATTCCACCGCAGGCGTTGGACAGAGAGGGCGTGCAGGCAAGGGTGGGGAGGGGAGTCGCGTTGGTGTTGGCGGCGTATGCGGGGAGTGTGCTGGAAGGGGCGTTGGGGCGCTTAGGGTACGAAGAGAGGGAAGAGGCATTTGGGAGGTGTGATGATATTTTGGCGGAGTTTTGTTGTTGGCCGTTTGGAAGTGCGGTGGGTATTGGTGAGGGTGGGGGACCTGTGGGAGGGGCACAGAGGAAGAGAGAGGGTGGGGCGCGGGGGAAGGATGCGGTAGGGGAGTTGGTGAGGGCTGTGAAGCGGGAGATGAGGGAGGAGGACGATGTGTGCTACGAGGTTGTTGCGACGGTGTTTGAGGTGTTTAGTCGGATGGACAGTTTGCTGTAGGCGGCGTGGGCCGTAGGCTTGCTTGCATTGGTACCCTTTCCCTCCGTTATTTCGCTGTCCTGCTCCTGCTCCTACTCCTGTTTATGCCCGTAGCCCATATCCTCTTTGTTGGTCCATGGATAAATAAAATAATATTTGCATCGTGTATTGTCGTTTTAGTTCACGTTATAGCTCTCGTCTGCACTGCCTTCAAAGTGGTCACTCTTTTAAGCGTTTATGAGAGCATGCAGAACCTCGCAGTATACAGTGTACACTGTTAGTGAATTAATGACCATTGGGGCGACATCCTCACAACAGTACCAATGTCGTAATTAGTGTCGTATAGCGTTCACCCTCGGCTGATAATGCTTACCTCTGACGATCGACTCGGATACTGAATTACTGGGAAGATAATGAATGGTATGCATTCTCCGAGTCATTATTGATCTAAAGATTATAAACAAAGTTTCATACTGCAGAGTGGGTTGGAAAAGTTTTTCGACGCGGAGGACCTCGCGATTCTCAAGATTCAACTGCGCGGGGGGGTTTGTCTATCAGTAATATGGAATTGGAAGAAATTTGGTCCTTGTTGTGAAAACTGCCGCTCGTCGGGAGGCCTGGATTGTGGTACAGTGTCCCTAGCCGCTCCACTGGCAGGCTAAAAGGTAGCCTCGAGCTAAGCTCAGAAAAATCCTCTCTCGCCCCTACCTTTCTCTCATTTTCGGAACGAGCTCCTCATTGGGAGACTGCGTTCGATGCGGCCCCTGACATTATGCAGTCCATGATAGGGTTCCGGGTTACGATTCCCTACGTAGCGTTAGCGGAGTTAGAATCGTTCGTGCGCAACTTTCCGCAAATTTTGAGAACTACGCAAATGCAGGCG
This sequence comes from Ramaria rubella, assembly GCA_015039355.1. NCBI lineage: Eukaryota > Fungi > Basidiomycota > Agaricomycetes > Gomphales > Gomphaceae > Ramaria > Ramaria rubella. The sequence goes on along the minus strand of MU134417.1, from coordinate 98,364 downwards.
TTACTCCCGGAAATCCGGCGGATCCGGCGGAAATCCGGCAGCCTGAAGGCCTTCAGGTGAATCCCTGTAGGCCCGCAGCAATGATCTGAAGGTCTACAGCCCTCCCTCATGCCTGTAGGTCTGCAGCGATGATCCAAAGGGCTACAGCCCTCCATGATTCTGTGTAGGTCTGCAGCCAACATCTAAAGGCCTAAAGCCCTATGTGGTTGCATGCAGACCTGCAGTGATGCTGCGAAGGGCTGTAGGCCCATGCGGGTATATGCAGACCTTCAGCCCTCACATATATCCTCCTGAAGCCCTTGGTGGCATTGTGATCCATCTTCAGCTCTGAAGGTCGGCACAGCTAAGAGTCTGAAGCCCTTTAACTAGTACTACATAGCGGGCGGTATTTCCATTACATAATCAAAAAACTCAGTGGCCTGCGTGTCTCCGTATCATGGCTATAGACCTGCAGGTGAGCTGTCTACCACTATAAATTTTTTTGTTTGTCTGACCCAAATAACCTGGCATTCCTCTTTCTTCCTGTCTACCTTACATCCAACCATTTACGGATGTCCAGTACTCCTCCGCAGCTTTGCCCAGTTTGCAAGATACAGCCCCTTCAGCCTCCAAAGCTATGCACTGGATATCACAACCCAGAGAATGCTGAGAGAATGTACCAAGAGGTATGTGCAACTTTTTTTCTTAGCCGCATGACATCTCTTTCATATCATGCAGTGTGCAGGGAACACCCGTGATGCACAGGTGGAGTGCACGGGATTTATTTCATGTGATGACCTGGAGCCTCCTTCAACCACCTCATCTGCTCGTACTACACCTTGCGGCGGTATCCTATGTTTGACGTGTGTTCGAGCTCTGCCACGGAATGAAAAATGCAGTCATCTTCTGTGCAATTCTGACTGTGATGCATTATTTGCATCTAGAGCCAATTTTCATACCTCCTGTAAGGCTGCAGGCCATCAAAAAAGACAGTTGGACACTGCCACCCTCACACCCTCACCCATGCGACAACGCCCCATGGTGAAAATATTTCCTCGATATCTCCCTCCCCATCAGCTGGCCCCTATGCACAACTCCTCAGCCCATATTATCAGGCAAAACTCATTGGGTTGGATGCTGAGAACCATGCCGAATTGGCCAAAGAGCAGATTTGCGAAAGGGACGTGAAGGCAGACAAACATGTGGTTCGAGTGAAGTGGTGGCAACATGTAAGTATAAGAGATCATAGGTCGCGTTTGTGCACTAATGAGAGCCATTAGGATGGCTGAGCCAGTATGAACTTTCATGTGTCTGCAGATGATCACAGCAAATTTCTTCTGGTTTGATGTGATGACATTCGGAAGCTGGTGCCAAACTGTGACACTTATGAGTATTTTGACAGTGAGGAGCATGAGTGGTTAACAACATCACTCGCAATATCTGTTGTCCCGAAGGCCACACTGTACTTGCGCAGCTGTGGAGTAACTGTCTGTGAAGGATTTGACCTTTTAGGGAAGGGCACGCAGGAACATCCACGACTCAATGTTCAGGACTCAGTGGGTGTGAAGAGTATGAGAGCAATGTATTCCTTTCACAGACAATGGCCCCAATTGTGCCTTTGTTTCAATTAGGTGTGTGACTAAGAATTGACATGGCGACATTGAACTCATGGTTATGGATGTTGGCAGAGGGTGAGAACAGTGCATCCCAACAAAAGAGGGCGAGATCACCCTCAATTGAGGTACTGGAGATGGATAAAGAACCAAATGTTTCTGAACGGTGCATATAAACAAAAATGGATGTATATTGCTCGAAGCTCAACCTCTGATGGACAGAGGTCCAAAAACACATAGACCCCTGGCAGCACTCCCTGTGGCGCAAGCTAGGCAGCCGACATCATCCATGCAAGTGGATACTGTGGTGACACCTTCATGCGACAGGCAAGTTTATCATCCTGTGTGGCCACCCAAGTATGCAATAGACCTGGATCTCCTATTCAAAGGAATGGCTGTTTGGCGTCAGAGGAATATGAAGAAGCCAGAGGCCTGGGCAAAGGTATTAGGGCAGCTGCTGGGTGAGTATAAATCAAGCACAATTTGGGATATGGAAAGGGTGTGGGCGAGAGTCCCTCCTGATGTGTTGAGTGCCACAATTGAGGCTGGAACAGATGACACAGGTTTATAGGGGCCATTGGCTCAGAGGTTCTGGTCCAAAGGGATTTAATGTAATTGTCAGTTTATTGGTTCACTTGATCATGACCAAATACTTGCATGTGGGTGGCATTCTGGCAAACAGGCACAAATACCCATCACCATGCAAACTTTCTCTCCAGAACCATGAGTATGCCTGTGACCCCAGCCAGAGTGAAATTGACATATGAGGATCTGTATGTAACGTGTTTCTTCATTCACAGCAGCATCTTATGATATTTGTTAGCAAACAGCTGTCTGTTGAGACCATCAACGTGAGTGACTTTGTGAACTGCCAGGGGCTCACTGATTGATGGGTACATACCACCAGCGATTAACATGTTTGCAGATGGGGGTGAAGACTTTGTGGCCATCACTCAAGACACAAGAAGAGGCCATTATGAGGGCCATGGAAGAACCTATTCTGGTGGATTGGGATGCTGTCCAACATGATGCTGTGGTTTCATCCAGAGGGAACATGACCAAAGAGTTACTCATTGACAATGTGCTCCACATGGAGGTTGCAGGGAACCGGTTCCAGATATGCTGTGATTCTGTAGGAATTGGTGTATTGCATTGTGATATCTCACTGATGATGTGATTAGTCAGGCTCAGTAGCCCCACTCACCACACCTGGGGTGTGGGGGAGTTCAGACCTGTCTGAGGTTCCTGAAGAGGATCCCAAGGGTGTTTCCCAGGGATCTCCCCTGGGTGGCCCCCGTAAATCTATGGTGGCTGGCTCAGGGATTAAGTCAATCATGGAAGACCTGGAACAGTTTGCAGATGAAGTGGGGGTGTCGGGGGAAGTCTATGTAAAAATGGTTGATCAGCAGGATGGGGACAATGGAACCACCAACAGTGAGCTGGTAGTCTTACAGTTGGATATCGGATGCAATGCACGGTTGCAATATTTAGTTGGAGCGAAAGAATTGCTCAGTGGGATTCAGCACTCTAATTCCAGGATAATGGGTAAGTGACCTAGTAACATTGCTCACGACAAGCTCACCACTGCAGTAACCAATAGGATCAGCCAAACTTAGGGTAGTAACCAATGAGTTTGGATCTCCACTTCACATTGTCTTCGTCTGTTTGACTGGCATGGAGAAGGCTGTCCCAGCATGTGACCCTCAGGACCTGGTCATTGACCAATACATGGGCCAGTACATGTTAAGGCTTTATGTTGATCGGGTGTGTATATGTGTTCATGACAAAGAAGTAAGAGTACCTAATCAAGTCTGGAACAGTATGTTGATATGTCCATCGAACCCCTCAAGCATGCCCATGCATGTGCTAGGACCAATGATGGCAGCCTCTAATCTAATGAGCGAGCCTCAGAAATGGTCAGCGGCTCTCAGCAGCCACCCAGCAAGACCCATCATACTGAATGGAACACCAACCAAGCCCACAAGAGTATCCCCCCTCTGAACTCCATGGGCAGTGGGGTGACTCATGGGAAGGTTGACCCCATAATCAGCACACTGGCAGCTTTCTTTGATGACAATGACCTTGTACAAGAATTGCAGAGACGCAAACACAAAAAGAGCACCGAGAGCAAGGGATGGTCTGGCCCTGAGCTAGCACTTGTGGTCAATGTGGTGCGTGAGATGAGGCGGACCCCCCATCCTTATGGCAACAGGAAGACCATCACAAAGAGCAAGATTGGTGAGTACCTGGGCCACAAGGGTGACTGGGTGAGCCAGTGCATCACCGCTGCGGAATTACTGGACTTATACGGCAAAGGTGGGGATCATGAATGTGAGGCTGCCATGGAGCTTGTCACAGAGGGAGAAAAACGCTGGGGAATCACCAGCTTCAGACATGCCTTGAAGGCCATTGATGAGTCATGGAAGAGACATGACATGGATGCTGACAAGAGTTACGGTGGCGATGATGATCAGAGGAGCACTAGTAGTACTTCGAGCCATGAGCAGTAGGACACCAATATTAAATAGCTAGTGACACACTGGTATCTAAAGTTAAGCTTGACCATGCAACACTGCCTCTGGCACAATGTGCGGGACCCAACCCTTACGAACCAACTCAGAGACAATGAACTGATTACGGATGGCAATCATTTCATCGAGTTAGAAGTTATACCTAGGATCCTC
>MU134417.1:39053-78570 GCA_015039355.1 Ramaria rubella | reverse complement strand
ATGAGATACAAGGCATGCACTGCTGCTGATATATCATTTTTAAAAACATTAGTGGGGTGGAAGACCTACAAAAAAGGTCAAGCTGAATCAAGCTAGGTTCCATAACATATCAATCATTGTAGGGCCTAATGCACACCGAGATAAATACAACATGTTGGGGGTTGGATGCTTTGCAAATGACACCAAGCAACCACTCCATCATTTTTACTCCATGGATACTTTGGATTCACCCAAGATGAATGAAGATAACCATAGAAACATTTCCAGAGCAAGAGTGAAAGATCCACGAAGAGCATCCAATGTACTGAGTCCTGAATTACAACATGTCATGTGGAATCTCCTCATGAAGCAAGTCAGCATTGTGCAGGAAAACTTTCAATATGTCATGGCATGCCCATACTAGTGAAACATAACATTGCAACACCATGCTGTGTAACCAATGGTGCTGAAGGAACAGTGGTGGGCTGGAAGTGCTCAAGGCTTACTAAAGATAAGAAAGTCTTAGATGTTTTATTTGTCAAACTAAACAACCCCCCTGTTCCCATTCATCTTGATGGTCTACCTTTGAATGTGGTCCCCATTGGTCGGCTGCTCAAGATATAATATGTTGTCTGCCAAATGATGATACTCTAACCATTACAAGACAACAAGTACAAGTTTTGCCAAACTTCTCCATGACAGATTATGGATGCCAAGGCAGAACTCAACCTAATAATGTAGTTGATTTAGGGGGTTGTCTAACCCACCAATCATATTATACTAGCTTGTCAAGAAGTGCATCTGCAAGTGGAACAGTTACATTACAAAATTTTGAGCCAAATAAAATCATGGGTGGGGCTTCAGGATGGTTGAGACAAGAATCCAGAGAATTGGAAATATTGGATGAAATAACCAAATTGAGATATGAAAAAAAGCTGCCAAGTAATATAACTGGAGACAGAAGAAATACAATAATAAGAGAGTATCAGCTTTGGAAGGGAACAAGCTTTGTACCCAAACATGTGCATGCTGCACTATGTTGGTCAAATGATGATCCTTTCCCATTACTAGAAGTGACTAGAGATACAGATTGGTATATTCACAATGGAGTCATAGATGGACATTCAATTGAACACAATAGACTACAAACAAAGAAGGTGAAGTTATCACACATTGAATATGTAACTGCTCAAGGCTCTAAGCCATTACTACATTTGAGTCATGATTCAGGAAAGATAATGAAAACTAAGAGGCTGAATGAACCAGAAGACTTAGATGACATGCCAGTGCGAAACAAGACAAAAAAATAACAGTTTATACAAGTAGGGCAAGAGAACACCAACCCTTTAGGAGTACAATGGAATTCTGCCACATCATCATGTGCATATGATGCCCTGATCATGATTATGCACACATTAGGGAAGGATAATAATAATATGGCATATAATACCTATGCCTCACACAACAGACATTGGCAATTGCTACACAGTAGCTTCCAAGAGATAGAAAATGGAACAATCTCTTTGGAAAGGGCTAGAGATCGATTTCAGCATGATTTCCATCAAACACATGCTCGTAATTTTCCAATCAATGGTGCATATACCAGTATTGATGATGTAGCCCAAGAAATGTTCAATCTATCTGTCCCTGTGATGGAACTGAATAGGTATTGTACATCATGTGACCTTGTATCGGCTCCTCAAGCTGGAAACTCTCTGTCTGTAATATGTGACATAATTCATTGGAGCAGAGGTGCTTCATTGGCTGGATTTAGAGAATTACCTGGAAATCATACAGTGCAACAGTGGTATCAAGTATTGACAACAAGGAGAAATACAGCAATAAGGTGTACTTGTCATAGAAGAATGGTTGAAGAAAGAGCATATGCCAAAGCTCCTGAATTGGTAGTGTTCCATATTACAAATGCACATATGATTGAGATCACTCACAATGTGGTTACACAAGATATACATAACCACCATGAGTTCCTAGCATTATCTGGCATTGTATACTATGATGCAATTAGACAGCATTTTGTTGCCAGAGTCATAGGCAAGCAAGGAGACATATGGTATCATGATGGAATAAGCACAGGACAACAGTGTGTATTTGAAGGGAATTTGTCATTATTTGACAGTACACAGCTTCAAATATACAATGGACATGTAGAAATATCTGCCACTTTGCTCATATATAAGAAACAATCCAGTTAGGTTTTATCATGCATGACAGCACTGTGTTGCCAGGGGCATATAATGGAATAAACACATGACAAAATGTGCAATTGAAGGGAAATTGTTGACATTTAATTGCACACAATTTCGAATATAAAAGGGACATGTGATTTGCCATTCTGCTTGGATATTTACATACTTGGAAAAAAAAATTAGCCACTCTGCATATGTACTTATATACATGAGTTGTGTGGAATGGATCACTGCTGTCCATGACAAAGCCAATTCCCATTTTCTTGTGCTCAATGTATTTAATAATGAGTGACTGTACCCTTGGCAGTATGCAGCACCATGTTTACTATTGAGTAGTCCTTCCAATGCCATGGTGCATGAAGATTCAATTGTATTGTTTCATATATATACAGAGAGTGGGTAATATTTCCATTTGTTGCTATTTGAATATGTGTGCTGTTATGTAACTGTTGACAACTTTGCCTTCAACTACACATTGTTGTTGTGTGCTTATTGCATCATGTATATCCATTGAAATATAGTGTATATATGTATCTGTGCTACATCTGTATTTGGAATTCTCTGTCAGGATTGTACAATTATACACCATAATACAATGGGGTTACATGATGCAATAAACACACAACAATGTAGTTGAAGAGAAATTGTCAACAGTTACTGCAAATGTGTTCAGATATAAAAGGAACACGTGGAAATATTTTCCACTCTCTTTATATATATGAACCAATTGAGTTGAATATTCATGCACCATGTCATTGGAAAGACTGCTATATAGGAAACATGGTGCTCCTTACTGCCAATGGTACTATGATACATAATACTTTGAGCAGAAGAAACAGGGAATCAGATTTGTCATGCGTAGCAGTGACCCATACCACAAGTTGCTTATATCAGGATAAGGAATGCTTCATAATGTGATGTTGAACATCAGGGTCAGCATTCACGGACTGATAGGTGTTATATCTCGTCATTGACATCTAGCGATCAGCATTTTCAGATGAGTAACATCTTGGACAAGCCTCTGGAGAGCCGTTTCGGATAGTAAGTGACTCATTGAAAGGGAGCCAACATGCTTAACCTTTTTATCTAGTGTCTCCATGCTACCTGGTGCTTTCTCTGCCTACCGCTACAAGGTTATCCTCGGGCGCCCTCTTGAACAATACTTCCACAGCAACCACCCTTGTGTGTGTGTGCTATTGTAGTCTCATATTTTTATAAGCCTCACCCAAAGTACAGTGGCCAATCAGCTGGGATCCAAAGGTATGGCACATATATTGTGCAAAAAGTCTTGCGGGATTTTGCTTGAATTTTCATACATGTTAGCCAGTTCAGCTTAAATATGACCACGGCTTTGTCCCCCTCATATCTAGCTTTGTAGCAATGGTATGCTACAGGTTAATATAAGTTAGGTTTGTTATACAAGTTCTAATTGATGCACCAAGATTCCCAGCATATTTTGTTGTGTCACAGACCAACTCGGCTCTTTAAACAAGGAGTCCCTCTTTAATAATAGTTAAGTGATCCTCGGTACCACTAACCCTAGATCCAAATACTAGTTAACTAGTTAACTCACTATTTATTATTATTACTGGAACACCGGTGTTCCGGCAATCTTACCATATGTGTGGGTGCGGCTACGACAGGCTCAAGGTCACACATCATGAAGCGAGTGCTGGATGTGGCTCCATGGGCCATGGGCCACAGTCCAAATGGCAGCTACTGTAATCATGACATTAATCTATGTACAGCCTCCCTGTAGGTAGAAGTTCCCCAATCAGTATCTGGAGCTTGTAAATCCATGTCTTTGAGTAGCTCAGCTGCCTCAGCCAATTCTTTGTCAGTTTCCATCGACACCCTCGATGTGGGATGTCCTCTTGGCGATCGAGTTGAGTCAGATCCTCAGAGAGCTTATCGGTAGGCGGCACACGTGCCTCCGGATCTACCCCATATTTGGGGTCGTTTGCATCTGTCGAAGTGTCTCCTGGATCTGAATACCAGTAGCCACTATTACGAGCCTTCATTTTGCTTAGCTCAAAGAGTGCAGTGGGAGTTTTATTCCCAGCTGTGCGAATTTTGTGTAAATTCCAGGCACTGCAAGTATGGTCCAGCAAAGCCTGAATTTGTGATTGATATATGAGGTAGAGGGCTGATCAGTGCATGACATTCTTCATATCCAGGCTGCCGTCCGCTTCCATATCTTGAAATATTCGCCAAAAGACTTCAAGTGTATCTTTACAGACATCTCACCATACACGTTCAATACGAACATTTTGCGTGGATCTGTATTTGAGATTTCAGCTTGTAATAGCATTAGCGACATAAAAACTGACCTTCCATGAAGATATGCATTGTGCACTTCACTCCAGTGCTCAATCATCTCTTTTTCAATGCCATTATTCTCCTTGCCAAAATCTCCCAGCATATGACTGGGCCACCCATAAAGTTCAACAGCACATAGGAATACTTCAGTAACTGTCGCCAACTGTTTATTTGATGTGCAGATGAGATATGTGAGAAGGCGTGAGTAACCATCTATGCAGCCGTGTACATAGAAACCCCACGGTTGTAGCTTCTCATTACTGTCTTGATGCTAAAGAGTGTTCGTGCCGCAAACTCGGTAGATATGTCTTCTAATGACACCATTCCATCTAGTTTGTATTAGAACAACCTCTTGTTGAAAAAATGCCAATTACCTTATCAGTACACTAAGCACATCTACACGGCACAGGCTTTCTTGTACCCTTTCACGAGAAACAAGTATACCCTGTGCCTTTAGATGACCTAAGACAATGGTCTGGCCAACAAAAGGATGTTTGACAGATATTTCTGCAATTAACTCATCCAGCTCGGCGCGTCAATGTTGGTATGTGCGGGGCATGCAGTAGACCATCCGTTTCATCCGAAATGATTATAAATTATCCTTCGTGCAACACCCATTGCATCTGCAATGGCTTCCCAAGAATTCCCAAGATCATGGAGCCATTCGCACTCATCAAGATCAAGCTTGTTATAAGGGCAACCTCTGGGGCTAGTGGAATATCACACTAGAGCCTGGCAGATGGGAATCCAAAGTATATAAGTTCAAGGAAGGCTACAGGCAAGGATACATACCTGGCAGATGGGAATCCAAAGAGAAAAGCCTAAGGACTCCCACTGCCGAGGCGACTACTAATTAAGGAAAGTCTCCAAACTGATTGAACATTCTGGGTGCTTAAAACGGAAGTCATGTGACCTATGACGTAGCCCAGGTAGGTTCCAACTTGCACATGTCACCAGGCGCTTAAATTGCGAATAGAAGTGCCAGTTGTAGAAGTGAGTAGGAAGGAGGAGGGGGGGGAAGGAAATGGGAATATTAGATAGAAACAACAGGGAGAAAAGAGAGATAAAAGGGAGATGGGGATAGAAAGGGTGAACATGAATAAGAGAGGAGAATAGGAGAAGGAGAATAAAAAGGAGCAGTACCAGGGGTTCCCCTTACACTTGTATTTTGGATGACCGAAACCAAAAGACTGTACCAAGGGTGGGGGAGCCCTTTCAGCAGCAATAGCCAGTCCAGAATCTTCAATGTACCACATTAAATCCAAGACATCTATGATCATTGTGTCCACAGATTCAGGTGGAAGATGTGGATCAGCGACATATTGCAGTACACATCGAATCCCATAAAGCTGACGAACTGTGCGCTCTATGTCTTGTAGCTCAACATTCGGCACAGCATCAGCTATACGCTGAGCTTCCTTGATAGCATGCACAGCTTCATTGAGGAATTTCTGAAGCTCATCGTTGTTATCAGCCATGGTAGGGAGCCTTGTGATTAAGCCGCTTGCAAGATATGCACAATTATAACATTGCCTCGTGGTTTTCATGTGTTCCTTGAGCTTCGCACATGTAAGCTTATTATAGAATTCAAGTATTCATCAGGCGTCAGCACATTCTAATGCTTCCGAGCAGATTAGTAGTAGTGAAAGCTTTATTGGAGTCCTTGGTACAAGTAACAACACATGTTTGGCTTCAATTCAGGCCAACACAAAATGCACCTAAAACTGCTCAGCGCTGTATCTCTCTTTGAAGCGGGAGGATGTAGATGGGTCTGTCAGATATAGATGGAATCGCACAGTAGTAGCGTGCGGAGAGCAACCCAAGTACGTGCCAGGCGTTCGAGCGTACGGTCAATCAGTAATCTACTTGAATGAGGCATCCCCATAAAGTCTATATATTGTAAGTTTCATAAGATGTGGGACTATCGATCACACACCATGTTGTTGAGATGTAGAATGCATTGTGTCGTGTCCTGCACAGAATCCATCGCAATGAAGGTGTATCCACATGAGCATTGTGTCTTAATAATACTAATTATGAAAAGTCTGTTAAAAGGCAGTAAAACGTGAATTACCTTCCAATCTACGATTAAGTGTAATGGTTTGTACAACACCAAAACATGAAAATGCAGTGTGTAAATCATCCTCGCTGATGGACAACTCCAGTCCAAACACCCCGAGCATTGACGAAGGTTGAGGGAGCTGCTAAATGTAAGCAGAAAGTTGGTCGAAATTTAAATTGTGTACCAGTGGATGTCCACATGATAAATGGGGCATTGGCTGTTGCTGCTGGAAGTAACGGCCTGGGAGACCACTGGACTTGTGAGATGATCCAGTAGATGGATGGCGCCGAATGTTGCAATTGGACAGCACTTTGGAACTGGGGTGGTGGTGATGATGGATGATGGTGGGCAGGCAGTTGGACTGCAGTGGGGTATAGAGGCTGGGCTGCCGCGGATCATATGTATGGGTAGGAATGGTGCCAGCATTGAAGGGGGACCCCGTCAGGAGTTGATCGGTGAGGCCAGAGTCAGATAGGAGAGCGATAGCTTGAGCAACCCGAGAGAGAGAGCTCAGGCTGAGGCTGGCGGGTGGGAGGTCACAGTTGAAGTCCCCTGATACTCTTAAATTGTGAATTATGTACCGGTATGGTCTATTAAGATCCATTATTTTATCCTGCACTACCTAACAGCGAAATGTCAGGGCCCAATGAATCTCAGATCCAGCTAAACACGTACAGGGTGAAACGGTGCGTCTATTGTGTTTGAGTGCAACCGTTAATGTAACTATTGGCACAGTGAAGAAATACAAGAGCAAAATTAGTAAAGTGTATTTACCCTGTACCTGTTGTATTTGAATAGCATATTCGAGGCTATAGGCCTGGAGCACAATCCAAGGACACGTTGACCATGACCATCAAACTGAGAAGCGCTCTCAGTGAACTTAGCATTCACTGAGGTGCATATGACTTTTTATCTACAGCACCAGTAGACACGTATATAGTCACTCTTTTATAGGTAATTGTCGTAGTACATCTCGATGAATTAAACTTACTGGTCACTGAGTCCGAGTCACTCTTTTGTAAACAATCTGCTATATTTGCTACAGTACCCTATTCGCACCGTAGAGTACATAATATACTGGCTTTGTTGACTGTGACGAAATGGTGGCACTAATTACTTACCGTACTTACGCTAGCTTTCTTTCATATCGTACTAAGCGATGCACTGACCCCTTCGCAGGTATCAGTTGATTGTTACGAGTCGGCTAAGTCCCAATCTGATCTATGGTGCTCTGAACGAAGCTCCCCCAGAGTCCTCGATAGGTATATACCTAGATATAAAAATGTAAAGTACTTCAGTGGGCTCAACCTAGTATTTACTACAAGGCTTGTCTCTACTGTACTGAAAGGTTCTCTCCATGAATGACCATGAGACTAGCCTCGAAAGTTGCGGGGTTATAATGTTACAGCCGGATTGAACGGCAACTGTTGTGGACACTGGAGAACACGCAATGGTAATATTGTAATGGTATACCATTTTTGAATGAATATCTGCAAATGTGGGATACTGAAATGTGTGTAATAATTGGGTCCTATGACTCCTATCGGCATGTCGGTGATGCATGGCTCTGTCCTGCTCTGAGGGCTGAGGGCTCCCTCCACCTTGGGGAAGGAAGGTTTGAGGGCATTTCTAATAGTTCAATATTGCGACACAATAAGATGATGAGAAAGGATAAGTCTATTGAGAAACCCCCCGTGCGAAAAGAAACCCGGGGTTTCTGCAAATGCTTGTTCAGAAACCCGGGTTTCTCGATAAGAAAGTCTTGAAGATATGACCCAGGTCCAGGCACCGGTCAGGGTTGATGATCTGCAGGATTAGATGAAACGACAGTAGAACCTCCGAAGAGCTTGGAAGCCACCCAGATATATGGTACCGTAAGTCTGATGACTCTGATCATTTTGTGCATGTACGGTACCAGAACAATTCTATGCACTACCGACCTCTAGCTGCGTTACAATCCTCTCGGTGCTGGCATTCTTTGTCATCTTGTCTCTCTCGATGAACATCATAGCAGCACCAATGGTTGTGTCCTGCTTCTCCACACAACCTGCAATGATTTTAGCACCACTGCAGGTATGGAGGTGAGTTTCTTGCTGGGTTTTCTTCAGGGCCCTCATGTTGTGATTCCTGTAGAACCGGAATAGGACACAGTCGCTTCTTCCCACCTCCACCACACTCGGATCCTTCGATGGCAGAGGTTAGGCGAGCAGTCCGGGGACAGCCTTTGTGCTGTGGGACTGGTGGATTGCGGATTGAAGGGTCTGGGTTGAGCCCTTGAGACCGGGCAGCACTATTCCAAGGTAGTAAGCATATTATTGACCATGAAGAGATAATCCTATGACATGTCTCTAGTTTAGATATCACTCTGTTAGTATGCCTAAAGGTCACTCCATAAGGCGCGAATCATTGCTAGTTGTGTTGCTACTGTACAGCGCTTGCCATTACTCAAACAGATGTTTCTTCGATGTTTTCATATGATTTGACTGTCAAGTCAAGGAAACCTACATACCCAAACCTTCATCAGGTGTGAACCACCTGGTTTGAGCCCACCCGGTTTCTTGCGGTGTGACATGCAAGACCTGGATCTGGAGGCCTTCTATGGTTTTTGACCATCAGGTCAGCCATGACAGTTCCACAGAAGGGTTGTTGTCTGTTGTCGTGGCCTGACCTGAAGCTTTGAAAGCCGAAAGCCTCCAGATCTCGTGTGTCACGCTGCAAGAAACCGGCTGGGCTCAGAGTCACACCAGGACACCCAACGAAGGTTTGGATGCGTACATCCACAACCATGAAATAGCTGAGATAGTTGTGGCATGTTGACTGAGTCAAACAAATGCAGGCTGGACTGTTACCGGCTGTCATTGAATATTTAGTGGTATTCAAGAGTTTAGTGTCATTCTGCATTTATACAGATTGGTATACCTATCCTATCCTGGTGGGTGAACCGACCCTTTTTGAACTTTCTGTATTAAGTTGCGTGAAGTTCATAAAAGTTACATTGATGGGAGAAACCCTGGGTTTCTTTTCCCACAGGGGGTTTCTGGATAGACTTATCCCATATTTACTCTCATTTTAAACTTTAAGTTTAAGATAGTTTATATCTTAACCTATATTTGAAGTTTTGTCCAAGATGTTGAACTAATGCACATTTGAAATATTCACATGGGTTTACAGCTGTTTCGGGTACATAAGGCGGAGTTTGAAATATGCTGAATAATCACAATTTCACCACTGCCAGGTATTTTGGGTCTTCCTCCTCAGCCATTGCAATCTAAGCCTTAAAACTTTGGGATAATGGAGTTATATATAATTTAATAAGCCTTGTCCAAAAGACTTCTGTCAAATGCAGTATTTAACAATGAGGTCTGGCAAGGTAGATTACCCATAGACAGACCAAATCAGCAGATATTCTCCTGATTCTTTCTGATTATATGCTAGTAAATATATATACTGATAAACCATGGGATAAACAGCCCTTATGCATTCCTCTTTCATTAAGCACAGACTCTCTCTATATGCAGACATTTACTGTTTCTACTAAGGCACCAATGAGCATTTATAAAGCAATGCAACTCTTTAGATTATGAGTATATATACACTGGTGTATAATCAGGAAGAACCAGGAGAATATCTGCTGATTTGGTCTGTCTATGGGTAACCTACCCTGCCAGACCTCATTGTTAAATACTGCATTTTACAGAAGTTTTTTTGGACAGGGCTCATTCAATTATATATAACTCCATTATCTCAGAATTTTAAGGCTTCAATCACAGTGGCTGAGGAGGGAGACCCAAAATACCTGGCAGTGGCGAAATTGTGATTATTCAGCATATTTAAAACTCCGCCTTATGTACCCGAAACAGCTGTAAATGTTTGGGCAAACTTTATATTTCAACCAAAATTTAACTTGCCTCATAAATATAAAGTTTAGTTGCAATTATATGTGGATTTAAACTTTATATTAAAAGATAACATTTAAACCTAAGTTTAAACCAGGTTTAAATACTGAAAACCCCGATGTGATAGTGTCACAACATGCCCATAAGGGCTACACCACCACTGGTAAATTGCTCTTTCGCCGCAAACATTTGTTTGCAAACGGATAAAAATTGACTACCAGGCTTTGTGTACAATACAGTTGTATAACTGAGTTACAGTATGTTCAATAAACCGTATTACAAATTGTTACCTAAAACAAGTGACTGGGAAGAGCTGATCCACTGTAGGAAGGCTTGGAATGTGGACTTCAGATCAATCCTTTAAAATGGAGCCCACAGAAGTTTCCCAGTGCCTAATTTCTCAGCTGTGAGGCCCTGAGGATTGATACTGCCAGTCAAAGGTATCATGGAGCAGCAGAATCACTTCACAAGGTGTTATTAGTGATTTAAGAGCTATGAATGAGCTCAATTTTTTTTTCCAGGACCCGTGTTGGATTACAAATGTCTGATAACATTTTCCCTTTCTTTCAGTTCAATATTCAAGCTCTGACAGATGCGATGACCACCGCAGTGTCCTCATTGAACTATCTACCTCAATGTTGCATCGAAAGCACTCAATATCACCCAAAGATTGTTGTGTCTTCATGTCGCCATAATCCCACAAACCATGGCTGCACTGAATGCAGAATGGCTTCGTCAACCCAGGTGCAAGGTCCTCGTCAACAAATGTCAATGTCGTCCAGGTAACCCTATATCCCTTTGACATGAGTTTATTCCTATCTATTTCAGCTCTGCTGGACCATCTTCACGCCCCCAACAGGGACCAAGCCCTGCCCCGCCTCGCTAACAATGGTGACCCAGATCCCATGACGCTTGTTCTTCCAGGCCACCTGAAGCCCCTTGCAGCTAATGGAAATGGAAATAGTGAGGCGACGGAGAGTAGCCATGACTGCCTTGAAGAGAAAACACGCTCATGATGACATACTCCAATGTGCAAGCCAGGGATACATTCTATGACTATCACTGTGGTATGGTTATCAGTCTCTTTGGTATGGGTATCCGATGTATAACAACTATTCATAGCAGTGCATTGAAAATACAAGGACTCTGTTTATTGTATCAAGCATCGAGCACCAGTGTAAAAAGAGCCCCATGCGGCCATGATCACTAATCGATATCAGCGCCTCATGACATCGTGCTACACCGGTAGTGAGCGTGGTGGCATTGTTGTCAAGTGAAAGGGATTCTCTTCAGTCCCTTTGGTACCGGTACAAGGTCCCTTTCTCCCTATGGCAGCACCGTCAACCCCATCCATCGAATCTAATAGTGGTACTGTCAATTTTCAGACAGTTCTACAAAACATGTGGTGGACGAAGTGAGCATCAAAACGAAGGTTCTGTGACATTTTGCCTCCCGAGTATTAGTGCGCGTGCGGCGTGAACTAGGGGTGTGTGGACTCAATGACATGGGCTGGTCTGGAGTCCCCTGACTTTGAATCCTGCAGTGAGCCACGCATTAGGAGTCTAACTTTGGAGTCTAACTTTCTTGCCCAAAATCATCAGCATTCGACTCTGCATAACGTTGAGCTCTGCCCTGTCACCTGGCCACGTAGTTGCGGTGGCTACAAAAAACACTCAGTATATCCTGGACAACCATAATTGCTTGTTGATACCGGTAGGCACTCACATGTTGCACATGTTTTAGTGAGTTTTGGAGTTACTTAGTCACGGAAACGAGAATATTACTCCCAAGAGTTAACTTGGCAAGCTCTGTGTTGGTGATGTTGAAGGTGTGTTTGTGATCACATGGAAATGCGACAGAACTGCAGTGGCTTAGGTAGTCTTGAGCTCTGCAGATACCAATGCCAATGTTGCACACAGCGACGGGGAGGGTGCTCAGTAGTAGCAGCCCGCACTGCCACCTAGGAAGGCACATGTTACTAATGCCCTTACGTTATGTTACGTATTTAGGGCCAGCTTGTCTGTGGACGAGCTCCCAGTGGCTGCGTTGCTCTCAAAGTTAGAGGACTAAAGCTCACTCGGGACAGCAAGAACCTTCTCAAATGTAAGTATACAAGTTCAAAATCAAAACAATGTTGCAGGCGATGCACATGAATTATTTAGAAGTGTGATGCTACCGGGGACATGTGAATGACATGGCCTTCAGCTGAGTAAGGTTTTCCATTGACACGGAAGTAGCAATGATGCAATAATGTCAGCCTTTTCAATATTTTTCATTCACGAAGAATGCAAATGCCCATACATAGAAAAATGAAAGTCTTGGAGAGAGAGGCAAGGGAGGTACCATTGTGACACTACTGAGCCTGAATCACCAATTTCATTGTACATAGCTGTCTGCTTAGGTAAGTTAAACACGGAAAATATTAGAAACGATCCTTATCTATCAGCCCCTTGATTTGCATTCCGACCAGCTCTAGGAAAACTTCGAAAAAGGCTAAGCATAGCAACCCATTCAGAATAACAACAAAAGGTACTTATATAACATGCCATTGAAGACAAGGGTCCCAAAATTGAAGCTTGTTGATGATCGTGAAAACCGCCACTGCTGGGAGCGGATCACTGTCCCCAGCTGATCTTAGAAAATTGCAGAAATTATACCGCCTCGAACCACCAGGTTCACTAATGCACCCTAAGAGAAAATCAAGTATGGGCTGTGCTGTGTGTGAAGGGGCGGTGCACATCGGTCGAGGGACTTGGTTGACGTTTCAAAAGGCACAAGTTACGTCATGCCCTTCTTGGAAAAAATGTATGAAACTCTCAGAGTATCGTCATAAGTAAAAGGCATTGTCTACCCAATACCCGCGTAGTAAAGTCGTCCATCAGAACCTCACTCAAATCTGCGAATGGTCAGTGGAATTCCTGGGTTTCAATGCGTCGATGCGAGTTACAAGATGACCCAAGGATAGTAGAGCTTCTGGAAGAGCTGGATCTCATGAGTGGAAGGTACATTGGTTATATTTATTTTTGGGACTCACCTGTATGTTGGCCAGCTGCTAGGTATACAGGGAATTCATGCATTATTCGACGTGGCTGTTGGCAAATGGTTTTTATTGACCAAATTTTGGTTCACGCTGTGTCTTTCAGCGCTCTCTAACACCATTTTAGATGAGTAGGCTAAGGTGGACATATGGCAGTGCTTCTATTACAACAAAAGGAATTGGCACATCGGTGAAGACACGCAAGCATGAAGCCGCTACACAATGTCGAGGTGCACGGTTCAATTGTATATTAGTGCAACTTGGCCCTGGTCGCGGTGTGAGGCGAAGTGGTCACTCAACCTTGAGTACAGCCCCATCCCCCAGTCCACCTCACCTCCCCACGTCTGTGTTTGGCCTGTAATTCCCTCGGAAGCGATGTGATTGAACGCATACCATTAGCTGTCCAACTAAACAAACCACCAGCACTATAAAGTGTGAAGGAGTAGCGGTTTTCTTTGGCAGCAACCGGCAGGTTACTATGTGTAATAGATGCAGAGGGGATGTAAAAGATGTCCCCCGGTGCAACCTTCCATGTGACCCCTGCCTCACGAAGACGAACCTGACCACCACGATGATAGTTGAAGTTGCCAAAAACCATGACGCAGCAGAGACCGAATGCTAGATTGTGGTGGTCCCTGTGCTTGAAGCAAACTGATTGAGGACCGAGGTTAAGGGTAGCCGCCATGAAGGGGCAATTTGGGAAGAGTGATTTCAGTAAGGGGTCCGAAGCCAAGAGTTGCAGTGCATTTTCTATCATTTGCAAAATCATGCTGTGATGAACATATCTACGAACAACGGGGGCTTTCACAAAATTCACGGATCACATCTAGATTGTGTTTGGTATCTTTTCTTGACATTGGCTCCTGCATGAGTGAAGTTAAATGAGCAAACACACGTGGCCCCTAATATATACTTGCCGTCTGGCCCCCACCAAATGGCACTCCAAAAGTCATAGTATAAAAACTGCTGCGACTATGGTCAATCGATCCCGCTGTGAAATGATAGTGTGATGCTACGTGCTCCAAAGCCGAAGTGACTTGTTCAATGGCGGGCTGAACATTTTCAGGGGGGGGATTTTGAACGCGTATACAATACCACGTTTATAGACAAGGATATCTTGTTTTCTATGATGCTGTAGTATCAGTGTTAAGCAGTATATGGAGCTAGTTAATAGTACCTGGGGCGATGCAGGATGTAGAGTTGGGTGCACGACCTAAAAATGCTGGCTTGCTATGTGGCAATGTATCTGTACTTTCCAAAGCCATATAAGCCTACGCCTTGGAAACTTGACGATCGTGTAGGAGATGCCCCATAGGGACGGCAACCCTCTGCTCGGCACGGCGCTTGGAATGCTTCAGCACATTTTGAGACTGGCAAGTCCCTGACATCTCCTTAGTACCAGGTGCGTGAAGCGCAGGCTCATGTGGAGCCTTCGTAACACCATGCAGACCTCCAAGTTGTTGTTCCACACACTTGTCTGTGGGGATGTAGGATGGACGCAAAAGGAGGGGCTTCCGCAGTTGAAGCTATAATAGGCAGAGAAAGGTAATAATAATTGGATCATGTATTAGTGAGTCAACCAATGTGCCTGGGTACTGCAAGCCGTGGTGTTAGGCAGGGCTATCACTGGGGTTGAGGGGTTTTCTATACCAATATCTTGAATGGAGAAATTCGGTGTGAACCATTGCTGAGCCATAACCTATAAACATACTGTGATCCATAAAAAGCTCATGAGTCAGCTGTTGTGTGGCTCACCATTGCCAGTGGAAATTATGAGTTTAGGTAGTATTTTTGTTTGAGCGCACCTGGTGCCAGGTGAAGATTGAATGCTGTGGTACCTAGAGTTCCCACGACTAGACAGACCCCAATCCCCTACCCACAATCTCACCGGGATTATTAAAGAAGGCCCAGTGAAAACCCACACTGCTCGGGTCCGTCACTGGGGTCTGTCCGGCTCTGTCTGGATCTGTTCCCCACTGTTTTTACGTGCACCACAGCTCTGGACAAAGAATATAGAGAATTACAGATGATTTTCTGGCTCAAGCTGTCTAATATACGTAGTAGACAGGTTGTTTGAAACTGCCTCAATATGATTTATTTATATACAATTTATTTCCTGCTACCTGGGTGAAACCGCTCGAAACTGCTCAGAAAAAAGATCAGTTGCACTGACCCAATTTGGGCCGCTCTGCTCCACACTGTTCACCAGGCCCCCTGCTACTGTACTCGTCCTCATGCTGTACTTGTCCCAATAACCGCGTGTCCCACTCAATCACCCCGCTCAACACGAAATACGTATGAGATAATCCTGGAATGAGGGCGAAACTGGGTTCACAGTGGCTGCAAACTCACCTGCATTGCAATGGTCGAAGCTGAGCGAGAACGTTATGCAAGCGTTTCCGTGTGGCAACCTCAGGAGGCTTTTGTTCTTGTAAACAGACGTTTACTGTTTATTCTTCTAATTTCAATAGAAGAACACCACAGTGTGGCTGATAGATCATA
This sequence comes from Ramaria rubella, assembly GCA_015039355.1. NCBI lineage: Eukaryota > Fungi > Basidiomycota > Agaricomycetes > Gomphales > Gomphaceae > Ramaria > Ramaria rubella. The sequence continues at coordinate 62,568 of MU134417.1, read as the reverse complement.
GATCTATGGCATTGATAAGGAATTGAAGCCAAATGTCTAGATCCAGAGAGGATACAGATACGTCTGGAGCCACAACCAAGGGCCCAGACAGGAGAACTGAGTCTGCCCACGATGTGGACAGGCGAATGGGAATGCCGATGAGGGTAACTAGTCCTCATAATACTATGATGCCTGTAGCTTCCAACTCTAGGAGTCGAAAGCGACTATCGGCAGATGCAAGAAGATCTGCACTGGAGGAATCAGAAACGGACGAGATATCGTCCGTTAAGAGAAAGAAGAGAACTTCGACTAGGTCGAAATTACGATTGTCTCTCGATGAGTCGAGAGAGCTGCCAACGAGCGACACAGACAACTCGCTGGGGTTGCGAATGTCACAGCTCCCGCTGTCGGTTTACTTTTGGAAGTAGATCCAAAAGACAGTGGGTAGCGGTGTCGTCGTTGCACGGCTACTTACACTGGTGTTCGGCTCAGTGCGCTTTGCTATCAGCAGCAACAAAGGTAGAATGAAGACGAAGATGATGACGTAATACGTTGATATAAGTGTAGACGAGATACAACAGCAAATGTCACGTGATTGACAAAGCTGGCCTTGACGTAAACATAGAAGTAGTAGACTTAGCAGACTTAGACTTGAGACTTAGATGAGTGAATCCAACTGAAAGAGGTGAATTGGGGTACACTAAGGTGAAACAGGCCTTATATACATGAGCAGAACAACAAACGATGCGAGAGAGTATGCCATACAACGATGTCGTCAACAGCAGACAGGAGAAATGACTAATGGCGAGAGGCAGAAAACCAAAATAGGAAGATGGTTTGTGAGGAAATGGAAAAATGAGTCAGGTGGTTGAAGAAATGAATGAAAATGTGGCAGCTAATTTGAAATAGAAGCCAGAAATAGAATAGAAGTGAGTCACAGACAATAGACCATGTGGAACAATTGGATATAGAAGTACAGCCAAGAAGCGAGTGAGTCAGGTGATGAAAATGAGTCATAGCCGTCCAATAGGATTCCAGTTGCTTGTCAAATATCTCCGAAGATGAGTAAGTGAGTCATGTGACTTGATGACGACTCAGAAACATGTGAACCAATCACGACACTTGGATATGAATTTCCTTCAGAGAAGGAACGAAGACGAGTCCTGCTTGATGAAGTCCTTAGGCACATAACCGTAGCAAATATCTGTTCCTGGTCCGTGCTCTTTGATGTACCAGTTATTCCTGAGGACGATACGATGCCAACCATTCACTGGTTCAAAGTTTGGGTCAAAACTGATGACGTAGAAGGGAGCATGGAAGGTTTGATCAAATACCCATATGCAATCGTGAACGCGATAAGGAGGATATGAGGGGAATATTTGGTATGGGCCTTCAGGAGATTCAACATATAGAGGATAGTACCGACGATGTGTGACTTGTGGAGGATGGACTGGACAAATGAACATCAAGGGGAGAACATCGACTAGGAAGTTCAATGCGTGGCCCAACGCATATGTCTGTCTTGGCAGTCATCTGGAACGAATCATGGGATGTGGTGGTGGCAATGCTGGATAGCATATTGAAAATAGAATCGATGAAAAATAGAATGAGTGTGGAGATGATGTGTCTGGCGGACTGGAGGTAGCACAGCAGATGATGGTCTGGCAAAAGCTGATGATGATAGGTGCGTGTGCAGTGAGCGTCTTTTGTAGTGTAGTAGGCGCTGTCGAGTATCATGCTTGTCACCGCATGTCCAAGAACATTGCAGATCGTGAAGTTCACTGTCCTAAACAGGGATGATAGAGCAGGGGTCGGCGTGCTGGGATGAAGAAACCCAGTGATACAAACATACAACCGGACATATTGCCCAGATGATTATGGCCCTCAAAGAGAGCCGTAAAAACGTAGGCACTACGTGGGAAGTGAGCCAACGAGTGGCTGAGGCAGCTCGTGCAGCGGATGAAGCTGTGAACCAACTCCAAGAATTAGGAGATGGCTATAAGGGCAACCTCTGGGGTTAGTGGAATATCACACTAGAGCCTGGCAGATGGGAATCCAAAGAGAAAAGCCTCAGGACTCCCACTGCCGAGGTGACTACTAAATAAGGAAAGTCTCCGAACTGACTGAACGTTCTGGGTGCTTAAAACGGAAGTCACGTGACCTATGACGCAGCCCAGGTAGGTTCCAACTTGCACATGTCACCGGGAACTTAAATTGCGAATAGAAGCGCCAGTTGTAGAAGTGAGTAGGATAGAGGAGGGGGGGGAAGGAAATGGGAATATTAGATAGAAACAACAGAGACAAAAGGGAGATGGGGATAGAAAGGGTGAACATGAATAAGAGAGGAGAATAGGAGAAGGAGAATAAAAAGAAGCAGTATGAGGGGTTCCCCTTACAATGGCATGGAACTGTTAATACAGTCCTTGGAGGAGGAAGTACAGGGACCTTTGCGAGGAAAGGCCCCTGAGCATGGCAACAATATCAATAGGGATCGTGAAGTAGACCATGAGGCAGAAAAGGCTCACAGGAAGCGAGGCAGACAGAGGATGCCACCTCTGTCTGGGGCGAGCACCAGAAGTGGTCCTCGAGAACCTAGAGTCGCGATAGAGCAAGACAGTGTCAGTACATGCTGGCGTACTGAGGAAGAGACAGATCATGAGCTAGAGGCTCACGATAGAGAAAATATCTGCGAAGGAATTTGCACATCAAAAAAAAACTTATAATGAGCAAGAAGTGCTCAAAGCAGTGACCCAACAGTCACTGCAGGAGATGATGAAGTCTGACGCCGATAGTGTCAGTACCACAACTAGCATTCATGTTAGTCTTGAATGTGAGTTCGATCACTGGGATAGGATTGAACAAAAAGCAGCACGATGGAAGCATCGTGCGCTAGAGGTCCGTGCTAAACATGCAGATAAATTAGTCGAAGAAGCATATACTGTGGGGGCTCGAAGGCGAGGCCTTCGATAAACTGATCGAGTCTGCGAGAGTAGCTCAATCCGTCCTCAGTAGCAGCTATAGACTGAGGGATGCGTTTCTAACAGCTGACAAACATCGACCATTGTATCAGATCGACAAAGACATCATCGATCCACCAGTGCAGCAGGACGTGAATACTCACGTCCCCTGGCCACACAGGCAAATACAAGCAATACCGTGTGTGGTATCACTGGCAGTCACGGATCCTGCACAAAGGATTCAGGAGGCAGGAGGATATCCATCTGCATATGTAGATGGAGTCGCCAAGATGGTGTGAGCTGCTCTTGAGAAACACAAGGACAGCGAGCCAGACAAATCCATGCTTTCCAAAGCCAGAGTAAAACTCCCTCACCCAGCAGAATATGCTGGGAAAGTGGATCTCGAAGAATTCGAGAACTTCATCTCAGGGATCCTGAGATGGCTAGGCATGAATAGTCTATTGGGACCGTCCAGCACGGAACTCCGATCAAACTATTTAGGCACATGCCTCAAGGGCAAAGCATTGGAGTGGTATGCTCGAAATATCAAGCATCATGATCGAGTCGTGATCGACTGGACCCTGGAAAGTGCAATCGCTGGGTTACAACAGCGATTCCTTCACGCACTCATGCACAGGCATGCGTCAAATAAGTTTGATACAATTGTGCAAGGGACCAGAACCGTTTGGGAATTACTGAACGATATTATGAAGTATGCTGTGCAGATGATACATCTGCTGGATGAGTATACGATCCGCAAACGGTTCATAGCAGCACTTAGAGAAATCATGAAGTCTTAAAATTAGGCTATACGACAGAATTCAGTTCAATAACTGAAGTATATGAAGCCGCAAAGGTGGTAGAGGATGCGCCTCGATATGACATAGGGTCGTGAAGAATGGAACCTAGCAGCACTCATGCGCTGCAGGCAAAGACAACATCGACAATTAGTCGAAATCAGGCTGGGCCGAGCTCGTCCCGAGCTCCCAACACGGGAATTCGTCCTACTGCGAAGCAGATGATATATCGTCTGCCTAATGCTCGACCTCAAGCCAAAACGAGGCCGAGTATACCCCAAGCAGGGGTACAGGCTACGCAAAGAGCTGGAGCTATCATCACTTCACATCCTTCGCAAAAACCTTCTGGAGGTTCAGGGGGTCAGGGACATAGCACAAAGATAACATGCTACGAGTGTGGACAGGTCAGGCATATCAAGCTGAATTGCCCGCAATGGAAGAACAAACCGCACATACCAGGTGCACGGTTGGAAGAAGTGGTTGAGCACTCAGGGAGTGCTCAAGAAAGGAAGGAGGAGCCACAAAGTGGTGAACTAGACGAGCGAATGGACATCCAAGACGACCATGAGAGCAAAATTGGCGAACTAGTCGCTGATTAGCAGCCAGAGATTATGCCCTATCAATGGGATAATGACGACGATACGAGAACGCAAAGCTCGTATCAAGCAGAGGGAGTACGTCTGCTAGAAGGATCGTATGAAGAAAGGTGGCGCATATATGCGGTGCAGACACCAACTATCACAATCAGTGGTGGTTTAAGCCACAACAATGACTTCTGTACACACATGGGAGTCATAGACAGGACCATTGAGCCTGTCTATGATCATCAGTTCAGACCACGTGATAAGATGTGCCCCAAACGGGCGTGTATAGACAACCAAACAATCTCTGGATATTGGGAGATTGGTGGAGTCAGAGCTGTCTATTAGACAGCGGGTGTGAGGGAGTTATGCTCTCTCCATATTTTATACGAGCTGTAGGCATCAAGATGTTCGAACTCGAACGTCCAATTGGTCTACAGTTAGCGTGTGTCGGCAGTAAGTCAACCATCAACTATGGAACGCCCACCAACATTCATTTTGGTGAGTGTAATATCGAGGAATACTTTGATATAGCAAACATAGATTATTACAACGCAATACTAGGAACACCATTCCAACGTAAATTAGGGATATCCCTTGACTTTAGAGGCGAGGGATGCATCTGCATGGGAAAGGAAGAAGTTCCAAACCATGCGAATGCCTGGGAAGAACAGCTGGACAATAAAAACCCAGCTGAACATAAGACTCAAATCGCAAGTCTTAAGCCCAACCTAGCAAGCCACAAACTGTGACTTGCAATTGGCTTTTCATTATATGTGGAGCCACCAACGAGCTCGCCAGATGGGAGGTGAGACAAAGGAAAACCAGAAAAACATTGACGTTGGTCCAATCGACCAATGTACTGACGAGATTGCCAAAGGAGGTACTGGCTCCAAGCAACTGTTATTGATGACTGAGGACTTTCCCAAACTCAGGCCAAGATGGGAGCTAGAGTACGCAGACCTCTTTGGAGGTGTGCCATTAGAACTTCCTCCTTGGAGGGAGATTAACCACGAAATTAAGTTTGTGGATGAAACCAAACAGTTTCATTATCGACTACCAAAGTGCCTGGAAGCACTTCGAAACGAACTGATTGACCAAAGTTGACCGGTATACCACCGCTGGTGGGTATCAGCATCAGTATGTTCTGCAGTGCCAGCGCTATGCATTCCGAAGAAAAACGGAAAGCTCAGAACAGCGATAGACATACGCCTACACAATGACAACACGGTGAAGGACATTACGCCCTTCCCAGACCAGGATACGATTTGGCATGACGTAGCTCGTGCTATGTATCGATCCAAGCTTGACATATCCGATGTGTACAAACAAATACGTGTAGCCGAGGAGGACATCGACAAGATGGCCTTTGCGACTATATTCGGTCCATTCAAAAGCTGGGCTGGCGACTGTAATGCGCCATCTACATTTCAACATCTCATGATGTTGATTTTTCGTAACCAAATTGGTCGATCAGTCCACGTATACTTGGACGATATATTTATCTATTCAAGCTCTATAGAAGAACATGAAAAACACCTTCGACAGGTGTTTGATATTTTACGTGAGGCACATTTGTTTCTCAGCTGAAATCAATCCAAGATCAATTTGTATTCGTCTCGTATGGAGTGCTTTGGTTACAGAATAGATGACAAGGGCATACATGCCGATGTGGATAAAATGGAGAAGGTTCAAGGTTGGAGAAGACCCCGAACATTTAACGAAGTCCAACGATTTCTAGGACTTGTGCAGTATCTGGCACCATATATGCCAGATTTGACGGTGTATACAACTCCCTTATCAGGAAGTGTGTGCAATAACAGGACATTTCAATGGATGCCCTTGATGGATAAGTGCTTTGAATCCATCAAAGTGCTAGCATGTAAGGCTCCAATTCTGAAGCCGATAAATCATGCTAGCTCAGAACCCATTGGGGTTGTGACCGACAGTTCCAAATCTGGAGTTGGGGCAGTTTACGGACAAGGTCCGGACTGGACGACTTGTCGTCCAGCAGGATTTCTATCAAACAAGTTCAGTCCTGTGCAACAGTGTTACAAAACGCATGAGCACGAGACGATTGCTATCCTTGAAGCACTTATGAAGTGGAAGGATAAGCTGCTAGGTCGCCAGTTCACACTGGTGACGGATAACAAAGGTCTCTAATACTTCAAGACACAACAGCATCTGTCTCATGACAGGTGCACTGGTGGGAATTTCTCTCCAGATTCAACTATACCACGGTACATGTACCAGGGGTGGAGAACAAGGTAGCTGACTGTCTGTCGTGCTACTACGAGAATGACAAGCAGGGTGAACATCACCCAGCAGAAGAATATGTTGACGCAGATGCGTGGCTAGACCCAGAAGGAGAATTTCTCCCAACAGATAGATTCATAGAAATACGAATGGCCGCAGTGTGACGGTTGCAACGATTACAAGATGCAACAGATCAGCGTGTCATAGACGCGCAGTGGATGAAGCAAGCAGGGGAAGAACCTCCCACACAAGTGGAAGGTAATGAGGAGGACGATGTACTACCTACAACATCAGGTGCAGACTCGGAGAGTCTATGCTCACATGTAGAATGTGAGTTTGACCTAAAACGAGCCATAGCCAATGGCTATAGAACAGATCCAATACTCAAGAAAGTGTTGGCAAATCCTGGGGCTCACCCTCGATTTGGGGTGAGAAACAGACTGGTTTGGACAAAGAACCAGTTCAAGAAAGATGTAGTGTGTCTTCCCCAGGAATTTTTTTGCAAGGGGAGGAGAATGGTCGAGATAATCATCAATCATGCACATAGAGTAGTTGGCCACATTGGGCAATTCAAAACCGACAAGTACATCAGGTGATCGTACTGGTGGTCGGGAATGGCAGCCGACATAGAGTCATTCTGTGGATCCTGTGCAGCCTGTCAGGCTGCAAAGAAGGACAATAGACAACCAGCAGGGTTATTGCATACCCTGCCAATACCTGATAGACTGTGGCAGTCTATTGGAATGGAATTTGTTGGTCTATTGCCAGAATCAAAGGGTCACGACTATTTCCTGGTCGTGATTGACAGACCCACGTCTATGGTGCATTTAGTTCTAACTACGATTAGAGTGACTGCGTGACAAGTTGTGTGGTTATACCTCAAAGAGGTAGTATGCTTGCATGGAGTACCTGACTCAATAATATCAGATCACAACTCCAAATTCACCTCCATATTCTGGAGGGAATTGCAGTGTATAATGGGCACGAAGCTGCTCATGTCCACAGCATTCCACCCACAGACAGATGGAGCGACAGAACAAGCAAATCATTCTGTAGGGCAAATACTCTGCACGGTAGTGCAGAGTGATCAGAAGGATTGGGCCGAGAAATGCCCAATGGTAGAGTTTGCACTGAACAGCTCAGTCAGCGTGACCACAGGATATGCACCGGTCAAATTGAACAGCGGATACTTGCCCCGTATTGGGCAGGTGCTATCAGTATGGAAAGCAGGACTGGCCAGCTCCTCCAAAGCCGTCCGAGCTATAATTTTAGGTGAGGTTCGTCAGCAGGTATATCGGCAGGGGGTCTAAGACCTCGGAGACCATCTGAGCAATATACTTATGCTCCTAGTTACCACTTCGTCACAGTGTCGATAAGGAGGGCCAGACATTTTGTTCAAGCATTGGCTACAGGTCACGGTCCCATTAATACTACAGAATTGGTAAGTCCTTTCTCGCTGTCTTCACACTAAGTCATTAAGTCTGAAATTTAACTGGTACCTGTGTAAGTAGATATTTTATAGGTATGTAGTGTGATGCTGTGTTTTACCATTCGAGGTCTGACATAGGAGTTTCGTCATCCGAGAATGGTGCGACTACCATATCCACCGACTCGGTCATCTGCCTGGCATGTACACTGTGCACAAGTGAAGATTCACCCACCACCATATGACTGTCACTGACTCTCTGCATAGTACTCCCTTCAGGGGCCCCACCCATATAATAAAAACCACCCGACCCCACCACCGCATTGCCATTGTGCAACTCCTGAAGTCACATAGTTAGTGGAATCACAGGTTGCGCTTCAGGGCCTTCATCAGTGACTGTTGCACAGGCAGCTGCTTCCAATGCAGCTGTTGGTTCATTCACATAGATATCTCTAATTTTGACCAGCATATTGCCAAATATTCCCCAGATAGTCTCGCGTGAAATTGATGGACGGCTGACAGAATGATATATTCTTTCGGCCAATTGTCCAAATGCAGGGGGCACAAGGATGAACATGGGGTCATCAGAAGGGGCATAATGCTCATGGACCTGTTGGACTGCTTCGGGTGTAATTCCAACCTGTATATAAAGTACCCAGATTACGCAGGTACTTAGAGTAGCAGCAGGTTGAACATACTTTGAAGTCCAAGCTATCATACATGTGGGGGGCTTCGAAAATCAGTTGAGGACGCCCATGGGGTAAGATTTTGTTTTTATCAGCACGTTTTGGGGCAGTGTTGTGCGAGTCCTTCAATGTGTCAAGTTCAACTTGCAACCAAGGAATGAACAGCCAGCGAAACAATAAGCTGGAGCAAAAGCCTGAGTTTCAAACATAGGATATAGTTGGCTATGTAGTCACTAACACATCCAATGGATCATTGGGATCATACCACCCAGCATGAACACCATCATCAAGCAAATCTTCAAAACCAGGGGTAAATCGGCGTTGTAATTGAGACCACAAAATTTCTGGTTTAACGTTGTTGTGTTTTTGCATCCAACGGTGTTGTCTTGTACCCTGCAACAAAGGATCAAACATGTGCCAAAGGGTTGTATGTCCATTAGCAACACCATAATTCTCAGATCCAGGATCACTCTGGGTCACCAGAGGCATGGCTAGAGAAAATTTTAGCCATGGTCATTTATTAAATAATTTCACTGAAACACACCACCAAGTTCTTGTACAGCCTCTAAATAATAATGCAAGATGAGTCCAGGATTTTTGTTTGTCCACCACACCTGTAGCCACAGGATCTTGCCGCTGTAAGGTTCTACCCCAGTGTGCAGCTATAGGTGAAATCGTTTCCATTTGTCATGTTGATCTATTGCCCATATATCATTCACACCGGCAGCCCAGAATCGCTTGCGCTTGAGATGTCAGGCTTTTCTTTCCTTGATTCCTTCAGGCTCATGAGTAAGAAAAAACTCTTCTATCACCTTTCTAGCAATTGATTGAACACTTGAGGCCAGTTTGGTCAAGGGATGAATGAATGACATACCATGACACCTTCACACCCTCTTCACGCAATATATGCAATTTCATGTCACGCATCCCTGCTTTAGGATAACGTGCACGAACATGCTGCAGAGCATGCAGTGCAGAGTCCAGGTCATGGTTCTGTTGCCATATACTCTGCAAGCCAAGCTGCCCACGCATTTTTTTCAAGCTCTTGATTCTAATACAAGATCAGTGGTGGAGGTGTCCTGTGTGACAGTCCATTAATACTCACGACAAACCATATTTTTCCTTGTCTACATGGCGGTCCAACAAATGTTTGAGGATATCGGTATCTGCCATCCCCATCTCATAATACTTCAAAATGCTAGGCCCAAGCTCCTCCAATGGTGCTAAAGATCAATAACGTACATTTATTTTCCTGTGCAGTTAGGGCAGGAGCAGACATACGACAGGGCTTATGTTGGTTTGAATGCCTAGTAAGCATTGTAGGACTAACAATGTGGGCACCAGGGCTGGCAGCGCTCCCTGCAGGTTTTCATCGCCGAACGCTCACTTAAAAAGGCCCATATTTTCTGGGTCATTCTGGCAGCCACCTGGGTGGTTGTATAGCTGTGTTATTCTCTCACATATCGTATCCACAACAGCACTGTGTGCCATGGCGGCTCACCCTAGGCCTGGGATGACAAAACCCATCTCTGACTTTACAGATGACACCCCAGTCTTCCTTGCATGTGAACGGACTTCGTGTCCAAACCGTCAACTGCCTCCAGGGGCCAAACGACATCCTGTAAGCAATCCACAGGGGAAAGTCCGATGGTACTGTCAGCTGTGCTATCAACGTGTGTGTGCAGCACCAACAACATATATGTCTGGTCCGTCATTCCACCCAAACCACTCATTCGTTCACGATATTCACAATATGTAGGTCCCATTGGAGCACAGAGTCTTTCGGTGCTCCCTGCTCCAGCACCAGGTCCCTCATATACTGCCCATCCGAGTTTAAACCTTGCAGCTATCCGTGAGAGCACAAATGCTGCACAATGCAATGGTGAGTGGTCCAGCTTTCCACATGCTGGTTCTGGCAGGCTCACCACAATGGGTGATGTTCTGTGACAGCTGCTGACTCTAATATTCAAGCTGCCACCACTGGCTCCATCCGCAGGATTTGAGGTCCACAGCCGTCCATCAGCATTATTTGTAGGACACAGAAGTATGAAGCCAGGTGTGTGATTCCAGCCAATGTATGGATGCCTGGTGGCTCAAAGAGTATCAGGCAGCCAATTGGATATACATTAAGTCATGTGTTGTATTCACAGCAAAAATCTGCATTGGCCGTGCTGGCTTATCGGAGTCCTGAGCAGCACATTGTCATTCAGGCACAAATGATGTATGAGGTTCCCAGTTGGGCGAAACCTACACTAGTTGCAGTATGTGATTCCCTGTTTCTCATGCTGCAACGCCATCACCTGATGCATGACAGAATATACGTGAAGGACTTACTCGCATCCTGGCACATATCGGGGCTGTGGATTTGAAGCAACACGTACACAGCAAGCTCATGCCAGAGTTTCTCACAACGCATGGGTATGAGATTTCCATAGATAAATTGCGGTTTCGCAAATTGGACACATGGGAGAACCTTGATGAGGCCGCACCTGATGTTGACGTGATTTACCATCACTTTGAAAAAGCAGGAAAGAAGCCTGGCAAAAGTCTTCAAGGCAAAAGCCTTTTCAGTGGTGCTAGTGATTCCTGCTAACCTCTGGGCCAAAATTGAGATGCACATGGAAGAGATCAAGGCTCCGGTCAGTTTTTGACCAGACAACCACTGTTTAAAATAACTCACGCAGATGAGCACAGGATAATGGTGACCACGATGGCACGAATGTAACCGATGTACCCGGTGTGCCACTTCAACCACCGAGTGCCTGGGTCTTGCATTCCAGTCATACGTTATGGAAACCCCCCTTGCATCGGACATCGTGCGTGAGGTCCTAGGGATCACAAAACCAAGTCAACCACTGAAGTCCGGTGTGGGGAGTGCTTACACTGGAGTCCACTCCTCACAAAGCCATAATGACGCTGCCCCCCAGTCTGCCATCCACCACTCTATTGATATCCAGAATCATGTTGGGTGATTGACTCACCATGTGGAGGTAAGATATCGGCCTCTTTTCCTGATTGTACATAGGGATTCACATCTGTCCAGTGGTACAATCAAGAACTGGACATTGCTCTAAACGCAAGGCAGAGCAACCATCCCCAGGAGTGCACAAATGCGGAGATTGTTGGGATGACAGGCCCTCGGTCACAAACCCCCTCACTTGTGACTGCACCCAAGCGCAAGCGTACAGTGAGTATTTGAGCTCAGTTCGTACCTATTGCTGAACCTGTCTCCCTCAGGACTCCGAGATCAGTGGTACCCTTCACACACCTCCTCCAAAGAAAACTTCCACCTCACTTTCACAGACAGTGTGGCGATCTCCCGACCGTAATGCTATTTGTAGTCTCTTAACAGACCATCGGTCTGACGCATTGACACGATCATGTATGCAATCTATCATCTCGCGAGTCTCGTATTGTGACTTCCCTATGGGGTCATTGTACAGCAGGTGAATTGTGCCAAGTCATCGAACTATTTCCCATTTTTCGCACTGATTTCAATGTATTACTTGAATCACGAAAGCCATGCATTGATTTCAGCACTGGCGCATTGCATGGTCAACTCTATACCAACCCACTCATCACACTCAGAGAACCTGGGTCTCTAAAGACGGCACATCCAGGTCGCCTCACTCTTAATAATCCTGGGTGGAGTCTAGAATATACCCTTGGAGAGCTCCCAAATCAGCCAGTGGCAGTCAAGCGTGCTCATTATACAGAGTGGTTAGATGGACATAACAAGCTTAAACGCTATCCTGCACAGCAAGAGATCGCGCTGATGACCCGTGAGGGCGATGCCTTGTACTGGGTGATGTTGCTCATGGACATGGTTTATCGCTTCGTGAAGAATCACGCCAACCTTTTGAAAACCCCCTGAACACCCCTCTGATTCCAATTCCTGAGGTTAGTATGCTCTTACGGTACCTTGCACGTGTTTGTTTACCACAATGAGGCACAGGTTCACTTTGTCAAAGCAGGAGATGCCATTAGCCGTAATGCCGATGGGAAGCCTACGAAAGCTGTCCTCATTGAAGAACTTATCGACACTGATCAGGAAGACTTTCACAAATTCGTTCACAATGGCTCTGCGCTGCCATTGCATACAGCCATGGATCCCGACTATGAATTGACCTGTTTCCTGTGCTTCGCACAACATGTGCAGTGGACGAAAACCAGCGGATTGGCATTTGTCTTGGATTTCCAAGGTACGCAACAGATGTTTCGTCCCTAAGTGGTGAATCACTCAGACCGCTGTAGGGAGTGCTCAGTTCCTGTCAGATCCCCAGATCATGACACACCCATAAGTTTTTACCCCTCATCTAAGAGGTCCTGAGGGCTCAGTGGTTATTAACAGGATACTCAATGCGCGGTTCAGTCAAGGCAATCTCGCCACCACTTTTCGAACATTTCCCGATCAGCACCAATGCAACCATTTTTGCATGTTTTTTGAACTTTGCAAGCCAGAGGTGTTCGAAGAGGACCCTACATTCTAACATTTACACAGAATAACCTCATCGCACGTAAGTGGTACACTTGCGTTGCCTCACCTTCGACGGTTCATGAGATATCTCAGCATCCGGGACTTTACCACTTGTTTTCAGCTATACCCCCGCATGTCAACACTTCCGTTCACCTGGTGGCACATACTGTTTCATTCCTCAAGGTCTTCACCTCAGGCTGCATTTGAATCTAAATGTCAAGACCCGTTCTTAAACTCTCGGTTTCAATTTTCCAACCACTAACATTCTTTCAACTGATTTAAATGTCCAAGTTTGAAATTTAATTTCTACCGGCACTGTTGAATATAGAGTAGCCCTCTGAGTCGATCTTTTCCTTATAGTTTACCATTCCTGAACCCTCATCCTTAATTTTCATCGGCCCTGCGTTTGAATACCCCACAGAGAGGCATTCGGTTGTGGCTTACATTACATTTCGAATAAATGACCTACTTATACGCTGTATGGACTTCATACAAGCTCAAGCCCTCCTTATCGACACTTGGTAATTAGGAGCATATACTGCTCAGATGGTCTCCGAGGTCTCAGACCCCCTGCCGATACACCCACTGACGAACCTCACCTAAAATTATAGCTCGGACAGCTCCGGAGGAGCTGGCCAGTCCTGCTTTCCATATATCAGTGGATACTACATTTAGAGGAGTGCGGCAGTTCGCACAACAAGCGTTGTGCAACTTGATTGATGCTCACGATGCAATCATCGTGAGCCAAGTACAGCAGACAGACACTGCTAATACCAGACGCCGTCAAGGAATGACATACGAAGTTGGACAGCTAGTATATCTGTCTACAAAGAACCTGTCCTTACCTAAAGGACAGGCAAAGAAATTGGTACCCAATTATATTGGGCCATACTCAGTTATAGAAGTGGACAATTCCAGTTCTACGGTGAAACTTGAGTTACCCCCAGAGCTCACGGCTCGGAGGATACTACCAAAGTTTCATGCAAGTCTAATTAGACCGCATATACCTAATGACAACGAACGATTTCCTCGTTGTGACGTAAATTATATGTACGACTTTGGGAAAGAAGACAAACCAGAATGGTTCGTAGATGAGATTCTGGCTCATCGCTGGACTAGTAACTCCAAGCTGGAGTTACAAGTAAGATGGACATTGGGAGATGTCACCTGGGAACCACTCTCTGCATGCAGAGAGTTAGAAGTGCTAGATGCCTATCTAGAACTAAGGGGAGTTAGGAAGCCACTAGAGCTTCCTAGTCATGCCTCATAAGGCATGAGAAAGAGGACGGATGAGTCCTTAATAAAAAGGACTCAACACAAACATGATTCGTGTCAACGATTCGCGGGACGCGACGACGTCACGTGAACGTAGTCGTGTGACACATCGGGTGCGCTCACTCTGATTTTAAGCGACGATTTTATCACCGCTTCAAGGCCTTCTTGCCACCCACTACCACACTCGCACTAGTGCGAGTGTCAAGCGAATGTCATCCATGGACGCCGAAGCGTCCCAACACACCACTCAGCAGAGGCACTCCCTAGTGCCTCTGAGCGATTCGCAATGCTCCAAAAGGAGCAACGCTGGACTGTGCATGGCATCAAGGACACCATCGCCATCGTCCACTGCGACTCCTGTCCGGAGTGCAACACGTATGTGCAGCATTTGCTGCAAGCTGCAAAAATGCAGCTCATCGACCCCCAAATGTGTGACATCGAACGCGCATTAAAAGTGGCCTGGCCACCTTTGCTTGCCGAGATGGCACGTCCTTTTGTTAAGGACGCGGTAGCCTCCTATAAGGAGGATATATGTGAGCTCAACTCAGAGCTCGACACGCTTCGCGCCACCCTTGATAAAGAGAGGCAAATTAATCGCGAAATGGCAGATGAAATATCCACTATGAAGTTGGCGCAATCAGCACCGACTATAATCAATCTGACCTTGTTGCCAGATTCGATGACGAACTCAGTGAGTCCATCTACAACCACTACTGGAGCCTCACTGGGAGGACCCACCCGATCTGGTCACAGGACCGCATCCAAACAGTGAATGCTGGCGGCACCTTACCCAGCATCGCTGCATGCTCGCATCGCCCCTGCCATAGGCGACCCGCCTGCAATGCAGATGGGATTCTTACCTCGCCCTTTGGGCAAGGCACCACACCCCACTGTGGTGCACACCAGTTGTCGACCCACTGAGTGGTTCAACAAATGCCAGCTCAATGACCCAAAATTCGTTGAGCAGCCCACGCTTGCGCGTGTGACATTTGCCCTGTCGCGCAGCACCATGCAGCACGCTATCATTAAGTGTGTTGATCACGAGCAGCAACTCGCTACTCAAACACCAGCGTTCGAGATCACACATGATACGCCTCCCAATCTCAGGGATGCGTTGCGCACGATCGAGTACTCCTCCGGGGAGTATCACCCGCCATCCGCGGGAATGGCAACAACACCCTCCGACTGGAGGATGTTGATGTATGGGTATGGCTTAAACTCATTAAGCCAAAGAAAGACAGCCTGGTCTTTCTTCAAAAGCTAACGGAGCTGTTCACAGTCCATGGCCAGTGGGCCAATCTTGCCAACTCAATCTGGTGGCAAGATCTATCGGCGCTGCTATCCACCAGCATCGATAAGGCGTTCGAGTGGAAACACCCCCACGAGAGTACGACTCTCGAGGAACTAGCCCAACACAAAGGCCGGACATTCACCGGCCTTCATATACCCATGCCCCCTCGCCCCCCAGGCTTCTGGGGAGCGCCGTCGACTTCGGACGACGATTTGTCCTTGGACGGACGCGGTGGAGGGCCTCCCCACTCGAAGGCACGTACGTACGTGCCGACAACGGAACCATCCGCCCTGTCTGCCACTCACCCGGCATCCACTACCACAGCGGACGATACTACTATGGAGTCGACCCAGCCGACTCCCTGTACTATGACAACACCGTCGAAGTAGCCGCGCAGTCATCATCGACTACGCTCGCACCTATATATGCTGATCCACCATCAGCATAACGGTTCCCAAACCTGCCTGAGGTTTGGTCTGTGGGGAGGGTGTAAGAATGTAGATTCTTAAAGTAGCATATATGCTACTATTTAGGACATATAAGTCACCAGAGTGACTTATGGGGTTTGTATTATATAAGCCGCCCACAAGGGGCGCCTGTGGATAGTGGACAACTATACAGTTGTCCACAAGTAGATTACATAAGAAATACTTGTACTTGTAACCACACCGTCGCAGACACCAATAAAAACTATTGACTCAGTCTGTTTGTGTGAAACAATAAAGAATCTTACAGATATGACATAGCTTGTCTGTGGCTTTCGCAGTGTTGGGTGTGACATGGGATGAGCAAGGCCTGTGCCGCCTGCCCAACCCTGCACTGTCGAGAAATGCACTCTCTTTGCTCTTCGAAAGCTTGACTGGTTATGTTAGTCCACCACCCTCGCTTCCCTGAAGACAAGGTTCAGCGGGTAGCAGAATGTGGTGTTGTTGCATGCAAACCTCTTGATCGTAGGACCCTCCTGCCGAATCAAAAGCATCCTGATACCCCGTTGTCAATTCATGCGCGGCTACCTGGCCAAATGCTCCATAGGTTAGATAAGAGGGCCTTTAAAGGTTAAGCATAAATTTGACATCTGGAGTTGACGTTGAGGATGCAGGTAGGAACAAATGTCTTGATGTGGACGCCACAGCGCTCAGGCTGAACAAATTGACGGCGTTGAGAAAAGGTTGAATCAAAGGGTACTTACAATAGGCTGGGCAAGCTGGGGAGACTGGCGGTGAAATGAGAAACGGCGCTTTTAGATTAGACATGCACGCCCTTTTGGTTGCCAAGTGAAAGCTATCTCCGGGGAGCTGGAGTAGGTAGGATGCCATGGCGGGCAAAGGGGGTACGCGTGGGTGGGAAGGGCGCGTGTGCGTGTTGTCACACGTGTCACATGTGATCACACCGGTTTTGGGTTAAGTTCAAACGATTCATTGCACCGTCCTGCTTCACCAACTTACGAAAATATCTGCAATGTCACAAAAACCAGCAGCCGGGTTCCAATGGGCCAAACGAATTCTGCAAAAAGAAACAGAATAAACACGTATGTAGGAACAGCGGGCTTGAAAGCGAAGGTGATCTTTTGCATGTACATAATTAGTAGCTGCTTGGATAAATTTGATTGCTGTGGTAATAATAGCACCAAAACAACTAAGACAAGCATGTCGTACCGCAGGCCAGTGTGCGCATAGATTACAAGTCGAGCAGTGTGCAGTGTGCACGTACGTACGGACGCGTACACACATGCTCAGTTATCGTATAATATGTTCGCAATAATATACGTTGTACTTTTGTATCTAACGTTATGAGTATGTGCACGGCGATACGTTGATCACACAGTTCTGAACAGAGGAAACGATTAGATATCGTTTAGATCTCGGGGATCTTAGTGTCTACCAGAGCTGAACAGTGATCTACATTTTAACTCAGACCCGAACAGATCCTGGGCCACAGTGGGGGTTTTCGCTGAGACCCAACTAATGGACGCAACTCGATTCGTTCAAGGACCGGGTATAAAAATTCTGTCTCTGTTTGAGAGCACATCCTGGACCATTCTGCGGTGACAGGCGCCGGCGAACGTACTTGGGAAGAACCGGGGGACAACGCTATAACAAAGCAAAGGAAAACATCCAAAGCTGGAGTCACCGAAAATGAGGGCCGGGTGGCAGCACATCAGGCATCGCAGATCAAGGGGAAACACATTGAGGGAGATGTGCGTATCTAGTGAAGTCGTGGTATAACTTCTTGATTGATTTATTTGGGCAGGTATGTTCATGCTGCGGTGACCACGGGAGCCTAGTGGTTTGTGCCCGGTGCCCCGTCGTCATCTGCATGGCAATCTCTGATGGGGAGTCAGGCTGCCTGCTCGAGCGCGAGATAAACGAGCTGTGTCCAGGGAACATTGAGTTTCTGTGCCCCCGGAGTTCACAGCAAGCCGGCAAGAGCTTCGATGTGGGTCTTCACTCCTCTTTAGGTGCCATAGTATACACAGTTTCATTTTTCTTATCAGTTCACGCTACGTGCCAATCATAAGACAAGATTCATTTGGCATCGGACTTTTAGGCCACTTATTCTGGGGTGTCTGCTGCACGGCAATCCCGCGCATCACCCGTTCCTACAAATCCTCGACAATACAATGACAGCGGAGTATAGCCGCCACTGGAAAGATGGGGTGAGTGGCTATACAAAAGGCTCAAAACAAAAGCAAACAAAACAAAACTTGGAAAAAAAAACTACAGATACATGTTTCCCGTCAATCCATGACAAAATATGGTCCTTCTCAATCAGGAATAAGGCTTTGCCATAAATACGCGGTGGAGAATGATGACGCCGATCTTGTGGTGTGCCTTGACACAGATTGTGATAGCAACACCGGCAACCTAGTCGCTTTCACAAATGAGGATGGCGGCATCTCCACTTCTGTTGGGAAGGTGAGATCAGTTGGATCCACGAAGGGGAAAGGAACTAACAAACCCTGATCGCCAAAAAAAAATTGCGAATGTCCTTTTCCTTCTTTCCAGCTCATTGATATTTATATCGAGAACGCAACGATCTCAAAGGTATCGAGGCGAAAGGGCATCGTTCTGATGACCTGTGGCGGTGCCACGACTTGCACAAGTGCGTTCGACAACCTCTGCAATTACATGCAAAGGTAAGTATTTGTGTTTGGGCCAGCACCACTAAGCTATCTGATCTGGATACAGGGCTGCCTTCCAATTCCCCATTGGGTTCACCGCCCCCAGCATTATCCCTGGAAACGTTGTGCTTCCCCTTGTTGCCGCAATCAGGCTAATATGCCCCTTCGACACCCCACCCCTTCTCGCTGTTGAGGAAACATTTGGCGGTGGTGGGCAGGCGTTGCACCACAGCGGGGTCGTTGTCGTCACCCAAGACGAGGCGAAGAACATCACTGCCAATGAGTTTGTTTATGGCCCCCCCGGTTCTCTCCCATGGGGCCTACCTTCCCCCCCTTGCCTGAGATGTGCACAGCTTGGACGCCCTAGCAACACGAGGCCCACGCGCGTGCAGAATGAGACCAATCTTCGCCGCGTACAATTTCACTGCCCGCCTTGTTCACTTCGAATTCAGGGGTACATAGAGCGCCTGAATGGGTGAAGAATAGCACGCTCAATTCCATCAATCACCACTACATCCTTCCCTTTCCCCGCCCGCCTTGGCCTCCAACACGACAGAATGACACAGGTTCCCCTGCCATAAACTGGGTTCCGAAACAGACGGGCCCCATTCCCACCAGTTCACGGGAAGATCTGCAGGGGGTCGAGCGGGCTAAGAAAAGGGCCAAGCACTGCGTCAGGCCCTCGCCCTTTTTTCTTCATGCCTTTATTTACTTTGGTTTGCTACCTCACTAGACTGCAAAACAACACTAGTGACGGACAACATATCACGCAGACCTAATGGCTCTACTACACCTCTTGGGTTGTTACAGCGATGGAATTTCAATGGGTTAGAGTCGAGGCTGAGTGAGGTAACATTGTCTATATTTACGTGGGTCCTGGACCCGTATTGAAACACACAGGTCCTTTGCCTAATATCGCATGCATTTACATTCACGCACGACAGGGGTGTTATGTGAACTGTAACGAAATCCCTAGCGATTCACAAGAAAGGCCCTTGAAAGCATGTGACGTTCCACAACGGCCGATCAAAAATTCCTCACTGTAGAAAGAGAACAAGCTACATAACGGCTCCGAAGGAGCTATCTCGAGAACAGTATTAGTGACCCCCCTCCATATTTGGAGGGAAGATGCGTACCCATGAGAGCTACCCATTCACGCCAAAAAAAAGATTACTTTTATTGTTTAGCGCCCAGTAGAGCCGAAAAACATGAATTTTGTCCGGGCAAATTTGGTCGAATTTTGAAATTTTCAGATCATCCCTACATAGGGATTATCAGGGATCCTCTGACACCTGATATTGGTATGTATTTTCATTGTCAGATTGTAGATGAATTAATGACATAAGACCTAACTGCGTTCCTTGGACCTCTGATTCGAGAGAATTGACTTTGATGAGGATGGCGAGGTATGCACGGTTCTGCGATTGGGAGAGTGTCTGCGCTGGCAGGCCGATCGCCTCGAGATGAATAGGTGTGAACCATTGCTGAGCCACCAAACGCACTGCCATCAGGCCCTCAATTTCAGTTGCTTTATGTAATATTTAATGTTTTGATGCCGGCACTTATGGGACAATTTACCACCATACAGAATTGCTACTAGTAGTAGACTCGCATTGGGCAACTAGGATTACCACACTGAAGGCGCCGTTTAGTAATCACCACGACATGGGGATATGCCCCTGTTTCTTCTTCGTCTAGTTGCAGGCGCTGTTCCTTCACCAGTTGTTCACCACCTTCAATCAAAACTTCCTTCAACCCCCTGCGAGCGGAAGCTGTTGCTCTTGGTTCAATTAAACCTGGTTGACTATGGGAACGCACAAAATGGGAAAAGTTTGAGACAGAATACTCGGTTTGGAAGAGATGAGTGGTCGTCAGAGAGTTAGATGGCCGGAATGTTGAAGGAAAGAAATTTCCAACCAAACACTCCTCTAAACAGAGGGTGGTTAGGAAAGGACAGTGAGTGAGCAGGTCATCTAATTTGTCGGGGTGTCTAAGCCAGACACCGCGAATGGCTAAGCGGCGTAATTTGGGGCATTCTAAGTTGAGAAGGATTTTGAAGGGTTGCTCTTCAAGGTTTAGCGAGACATCTCCACCCGTGGGTGTGAAAGCAACGCATTCTAAGGAGGGTGCATAAAGGCGCTCGAGTAAATGCTGGGCCACTTTTAACTGTGGCACGCAAAGATGCAACTCCTCGAGAAATGGTAAATGTATTTTACTTTGTGCCTCAGGAGTTTCTTGGTCAATTTGGAAAAGGAATCGCTTGTCTTTCCAATTTAAAAATTGGAGATTAGGGCATGCATGGAGGATGTCGAAATCGGCAAGCGGCGCAGGTCCCCATAGCCCCCCATCTACTACGCATGTCAGGCGGCGCAATGCGGGAAAGGGATGTTTAAAAAACACGAAACCATCCCTGCGTGTGTTGAGCGCAAGAAGGTTGGGGGAATTTATCGTTGGTGTGGGCAACTCCCCCTCTAATAATGCTTCGGGGAAAGAGAAATACTCCAGATTTGGTAGGTCGAGGGCATTCCCCGTTCCCAGGGAATATAAAATGTCACGGGCATCGCATTCTCCCGCACAGAGTAATCGGAAGCGCGCAGAATTGGCTTGAAGGGTCTCTCCAAAGAGCTCGTGAAACTCTGGGATACCAATGTAAACCTCAAGAAGGCAAGAGTTGGACAGGCGGAACATCTTCTCTACGTGTTTATCGTCCATGAAAGCGTTGTCAAGTGATATTGTTTCCCAGAGTCTGGGCGTTCCGTAAAGAACTGTGCTCCAATAGTGACAAACGCATTCAATTGTGAGACGTATCTTATCGGGGGGGTCTGAACTGTCCAAGAACGGAGGGGCTCCTTTCTCCATTTCTTCAAAGGATATTCTAGGAATTGACTGATAAAATATCTCTGCTAGGATTTCCCGTGGAACCCGCCATATCGGTGGTATCAAACCAAATGATGCGGTGTATACAGCGCAAGGCGACCGTTGGAAAGTGTGAAGGGCTTGCGGCTGCTCGACCACGGTCAATGGGCCACCCCCTAGAGTAATAAAGGTCATAATTGGTTCAATAATGTTGAATTGGACGCACCTGGGATAGGGCTTGTCATGACAAGCTCCGAACAATGAAACCACTTCACGCTAAAGATCAATATATATATATATATATATGTGACTTGCATTGCCCTCACCTACCAGGTCGAGGTCGCGGTATCGGCGGCGGAGTTGGGTGGATTGTAGGACGTGATATGTGTCACATGTGACATTGACCGGCGCACTTTCAACGAAGGGAGTCACCTGCCGATGATGATGAAGTACATCACGCCACTTGATCCCCATGTCGCAACTATCCTAAGGTAAACAATGAGAGCTTTCCGTTGGGGAATGGCCTCCGCCCCTTCTGTTTCAAAGGGCGCCTTCCATCACAGGTTGAACGGCGTACAATTCTAGGGAGAAGCCGTGAAACTTCCTGGTTTCAGGTCACGGCCTTGAACATTCAAAAAGTTCAGCTCAGTATAAAACCTCGTAACTTATGTAATCCCGTAGCGCGTGCTTTTACATAACTGCGTGAGGCATTGGGCCCATGTGGCTGGCTCGTTGTACAACTTTGTGGGTACATGAATTCAAACAGAGTCAACACCCCACGTAGCCGTATCACTGTGATCTTCCACCACTTTTTTGCACTCAAATGGGAGGCAGGTCTCCCACTTGCATTTTTATATTCTTTCCCCATCAGCGCCACCTGATTGGGTTGCTTCTTGACCACTGTGAAAAAACTGCGAGCCCTGGAGGACGCTGTCAAACCGTCTGGGGCTTCTGCTCAGGCTCCAAGCTATATATAGTGAAACACGGGTGATTCTGCCCCAGTAAGCCAGACATGTGCGTTCACTGGACATTACAGTATCAAGGTCCTCGAACAATGCCTCGACCGATTCACCGTTGTAGCCTTTAGGTTGGTTTTTTTTTTTGGCTCCTACTATTTAGTACCTAAAGCCTGATAGCCAATCATGTTATTTTGCGCGTGTGTTTGTTTGTTTTTTCTTGGACACGGTTGCCGTGACTGCGACAGTTCAAGCCGTTTAATTTTTTTACCCCTCGCAGAGGCACGAAGCTTTGTGGATTGTGGTCTAGTTGGAACGGCACGCCGTGACGCCACTCACATATAATATGACCCGGGCGGTTGGGTGGGATGATATAGAAGCTGGGGTGCTTGGACTGAGGAACTAAATATTGGGGATTGCATTCGCATCACACGTAACGTGGCGGTGTTGCGGTGGAGAGACGGCGTGATGGGGAAGCAAGTGGATGCTAAGGGAAGTCAGGTGCACCCTCTCAGTCTCAGATGTGAGGCGAGGGAGTCGCTAGCGGCGTAATAGAGCAACAAGACAGCGCCGGCGCTGACAGAAAAACCCTCTTGACCTAACAAATGCGAGGCGCAGAGTCACCGCTGTTGGCGCGACCGAGGAATTGCAGATATGCCCCTCACCCCCTCAAAAGGTGAATAAAGAGGCCCAAGATGATCGAGATTGCATAGATGCGTTCCCTCAGCCCCACAGATGCGAGGCCGCGCAGCCATCGTCTTCCCGCGACGCGACCAAGAATGACAGATGCATTCCTCTCGGCCCCACAGGTGCGGGGCCGTGGAGTCGCTATTCGCGCGAGGAAACAGCTCCGTGAT
>MU134417.1:8903-39028 GCA_015039355.1 Ramaria rubella | reverse complement strand
GAACAAAGCACATAATGTGTGAGTAGTGATATTAGAGATGGATCAGTGGATGGTCGTGAGGGATATTCAATCACAAAACCATCCTTGTGACCTTGATTACTAGGTCAGGCACCGCATCACTGTCCGTGATGTGGAACATCACGCTGGCATGTTCTCGCTCCTACATCCACATCCACACTGCAACTGCCCAGCCACAACCACCTGGATGCCACACGCACGCCAGGGGACCCTCAAAAGGTCCCCAATACTTCTTGGACTGCGTGTAAGCTGTGCCATTGCGTGCTGCGACATGCGCGCACCCCGGTGGTAGCGCATGAGTGAAACAGCGCCGTCCTGGAATGGACGGCCCACTATGACAGCCTACCACTACTGTGGACGAACGCCACGCAGGGGGGATGTATCTCAGTACAACCAACTTCCCCCCTGCCCCCCTTTCGCGCCATCCCCACACCACGCCAGCAGTCAACACCCAGGCCCCCCAACCACACCCCGCTTGCCCCATACACACCCCTGGCATGGTGTGGACCACCACACCAGTCATTGACACCCAGGCCCCCAGCGCTACCCTGCCCCCTGCGCGCCATCTGCACCCCACAACACCAGCTGTCAACATCCAGGCCCCCCAACCATGCCCCGTCCCCCTCCACGCCATCCACTCCCTGGTGTGGTGCTCCACACCACACCAGCTGTCAATGCTCAGGCCCCCAGTGACACCCCACCCCCCTTGGCGGTATCTGCACCTGTTGGCGCCAACTGCACGGCACCACACCAGCTGTCGACATCTGGGTCCCCAACCACACCTCGCCTCCCTTCGCGCCATCCACTCCCTGGTGTGGTGCTTTTCAGCGTGACGGCGGTCAACACCTGTGTGCACACCCCCCACCCCCAGGCCTGCACCCTAACTATGATCCCAGGCCCTGCTAACCAAGACCTGCGGGTTTAAACAGGTGGTTGCGTGTCACAGCGGTTCCAGGCAGGGCGACTTGTAGATAGCCCTTACCCCCACCACCCTCCTGCCCCTCATGCCATCTGTGCACCCCCACTGGGTGTAAATATTCACAGTCATTATGATATTTGCTTATGTATTTTAGTTATGTGTAAAATAGACAATTTCTGCATGAACTTGAAAATGCCAGCTTGTGGGTGCAGTGTGGTCACATGACTACTATCCCAGCTAGATGGTGACAAGATACCATGATCACAAAATGGCAAACAATTTAAAAAAAATTTTTGAGTACCTAGGAAGTTGTAGAAGTCAATTACAGAAGTGTGTTGATGTAAATCCCATGTCTGGGATCGAAGGTGCTCCCAAACCAAGCGAAATGAAAGTGCCAAAAAAATGGTCATTACAAGTAGAACCCCATGGAGACCCTAGCCCATCCTGAGATCCAAAAAGGGACATATTGCATGCTCAGCTTGTAGGGAATTCTTATGTGAACTATGGAGCCAAATGCATTACCCCAGATTAGGGTTGGGGAAAGGGGGATGATCGTTTGAAAGGCCAAAATGGCCCACAAATAAAAGCCAATTCTTTCCTTCGTAAACTCAGGGATCGAAATGTAAGAATTCTAGATGGTGACACCTGTTCCTGGCGCAGTTGTGTGGGAAATGGTGTTCAGACAGTGTCATCCATTTTGGGATGACAATGTGACACTGGGATGTGTTTTCCACACCTGCTGGACAAGAAACAGGGAGTTGTGTTCCAGCAGGTGTGGCCAGTTTCTGCCAAAAAGCACTTGAGATTTCCAGATGGTGACACCTGTTCCCTGCTCAGTCGTGAGAAGAATGGTGTTTGGACAGTGTCATCCATTTTTGAATGACAATGGGACACATGTCAGACCGGGATGTGTTTCCCACACCTGCTGGACAAGAAACAGGCAAGTGTGTGTTCCAGCATGTGCAGCCAGTTTTGTGCCAAAAAAGGACTTGAGGTTTCCAGGTGGTGACACCTGTTCCACACCTGCTGAACACACTTGCGCATTTCTTGTCCAGAAGGTGTGGGAAACACATCCTGGTGTGACATGTGTGCCACTGTCATTCAAAAATGGATGACACCATCCAAAACCATTTTTCTCACGACAGAGCAGGGAACAGGTGTCACCATCTGGAAATCTCAAGTGCTTTTTGGCAGAAACTGGCCACACCTGCTGGAACACTTGTGAAATGGGCCACTGCTGTGCATGACATGAGCCAATTCCCTTTGGTTTTCTCAGTGTATCTAATGATGTTCAATAGGACCCTTGGAAGTGTGGATTTAGGATCAATGTTGTCACAGGTCTACCTGTTGAGTTACATTATCAAGACTTGTGTAGGCATTATTCATTAGACCATTGTGAGCATGCATTCTATTAAAAACCTTGTTGTAATCAATCCCTGCCCCTTTCAAAGGTAATTCTTCCATTTTTCTACTTCATGGAAACTACTATGCAGGCTGGCAGCAATTGGGGACACATTTGACATACTGCTGACCAACAATCCATAGATTTAATCTCTGATAAAAGTTTCCAAGTCAAAGTTTGGTTATACCAACTTGGTAACCCATTTTTATGAGGAAGTTGGAGTTATGGTTAGCAGATGTTTTTTGCATACAGTCATGCATTTGAGATTTAAGACAGCTTATATCTATGTTACAATATGTAGAAATTTGCATACAACCTATGCTGCAAGTACCTGTACATGATGTACCCATGTGCTCCAAGGGGCCATGAATATCAGACTGGCTAAAATGTGATCAAAGTCACTTGGATGCATTTGAACCTTCCAAATTGGTAATGTAGGTGCACATTGTGAACATGTTTTTGTGCAAGTGATGGTTACATACTCTGTCTTAGTATTCAAAATATGAATACTATCACCAGTTGTCGCCAGGTGAAGGGTCACGTCAGCAGCAAGTCGCACAGCCACCTCTGCAAGCCCAAACGGCCGAGTTGCCACCATCGCGCACACAATGACGAAGGCAGCAACGCAGACAGAGTACATCTTGTCGGGATACATGTTGTCAGGAGTGTAATACTGGGCCACATTGACGCTGCCGCCTTCACCGCAGCGGGTATCACAATGGCTGCTCCACCGCAACGACACAAGCTCACGCAAGGGGTTGCAGTGCAGGCCATACGTGCACGACCGCCTGCCACATGCATGTCCTAGGAGCACGCAAATGCGCTTGACGTATGCGTGGCGCCACCACCTACACCATGCCACAACCCCTGCACACCTACGTGCTGCCACATCCCACACACCATCCCAGACTACCACCCAACCACAGCCTACATCCGTACCAGCACGCACAGGCTGCCATCACACCCACTCCCCCCTACGCCATCTGCACACCCCACCACCCTCCTTCCCCCTCTGTGCTTTGTGTGCACTGCTGCCGCCCTCCCAGGTCCCTCCGTGCCCTCTGCGCATTCCCGTGGCCCTCTTGGCACCCTCTGCGTCTTGTGCGCATGCCCGCTGCCCTCTTGCCCCCCTGCGTGTCTTGTGCGCATGCCCACCGCCCTCTTAGCCCCTCCGTGTCTTGTGTGCACGCCCGCCACCTTCATAAACCCATCCATGCCCTCCATGCACCTTCGCCACACCTTTGCCCCTCTTGGCCCCCCGCGCGCCCTCCCACCGCCACCCTTGTGCACCCTCCTTGCTTTGTACACACCACCACCACCCTTCTAGGTCCCTCTGCGCCCTCTGTGCATTCCCACCGCCCTCTTGGCCCCCTCCGCATCTTGTGCGCACACCCTCACTGCCCTCCTGACCCATTTCAGACTCTGCACATGCCCCCACCGCCTTTCTAGACTACTCCATGCCCTCTGCGCACCCTCCACCACTCTCCTCCGCTCCCACTGCACCCTCTGTGAACTCCAGTCCACACCCTAGTCACCCTCCGTGCTCTGTATACATTACTGGGGGCCTTCCTAGACCCTCTGTACCTTCTGCACACTCCTGCCGCCCTCCTATGCACCCCTGCTGACACAGTCCTTATGACTTTTGCTTATGTACTGTAATTATTTGAGTACACAATTTATTCATGAACTTGCAATTGTCCAATGGAAAATGTGAGTTTTGACTTGTAAGTTTGATTTGCCAGTACATCTGCTTGTAGACACATTGTGGTCACATGACTACTATCCCAGCTGGATTGTGACAAGATACCATGATCACAAAAACAGCAAACAATTTTAAAATAAAATCTGAGTACATAGGAACTTGTGGAAGTCAATTACAGAAGAATCTCTACATAAATTCCATGTTTGGGATCAAAGGTGCTCCCAAACCAAGCAGAATGAAAGTGCCAAAAAATTGGTCATTCCCAGTAGAACCCCATGGAGACCCCAGAACCATCCTGAAATCCAAAAAGGGACATATTTCATGCTCAGCTTGTAGGGTTTTCTTATGTAACCTGTGGACCCAAATGCATAATCCCAGAATACTGTGGGAAAAAGGCAATGATCTTGGGAAAGGTCAAAACACCCCACTAATAAAAGCCAATTATTTCCTTCGTAAACTCAGGGAATTGGAACTGTTATTTCCTTGAATGCAGTTGCTGTATGAATGCCTCCTCAGGTTCATAAACCTTCCACTTCCTTGTATGCTTCAGAGGAGCAGTTACGGGGAGTGGTTTCATTGTTATTCAATGTTTCCGAGTCCTGGATCAGTGGGGCATTTTGCAATGGGTTGATATCTATTCCGTGAGCTGTGTGGGCCACTGGGTCTTCATCACAGCTACAGGGATGTGTTACTGGATCATTGGCGATGATTTCAGCTTCATCAGGAGTTTGTGTGTACTCCTAATCTCCCGAGCTGGCCTTGGCGTCAGTAGACAATGATTCTGCTTGTGTGCGCGTACACCATCTGTCTTCAGTCGGATACAACCGTATCTTCGAGGATTGCTGGTGGCTGAAGGTCGCCATCTGTTGTAGCAGTTGAAGTGGATTGCAGTAAGTGCTGGGGTATGGGATGGAGATCGGAAACTATATTCCAGGGGCTTACTACAAGTCTGACTGCCTGTGGCACAAGTTTTTCCAGCAATTACGTTTGGGCTTTGTTAGCTGCCTCCAGGTTCAGTTGCTTTCTTTCTGCGATGTGAGTCCGCATCATGTGACTGGGTTTGCTCATCATCATGTATCCTCATGCATGTGGAACATTTCCTCCTGCTTGTGTACATGCCACCCTTCTTGACAACTCTTGCACTTAGCCTTAGCACTCTGCCCGTCCATGATCTGATAAGTCAGACTCCGAGCTCCAATGGATGGTAAAAGGGCGAGCCCGAACATCTAAAGGTGTCCCCTGAATGTCTGAACCACATCAGCTTCACCGCACGAGTTTGAAAATGACTTGTGAGGGTTAAAGTCATTTTTCTACATATGTAAAATTAATCTTGACAAATACCCAATAACATTGCAATGAGGTTAACCTACCTGACCATCAAACCAGTCGGGGAGATTGTCTGTGGGGATTTTCCCCACCAATGGTCCAGTCGGCCCCAGGCTGAGGAGGATAGGCACCATTAGGTCTTGTCTCGAGGGAAAAGGGAATAGGGAGGAAATAATCCAAAAAAAGGCACACGCAATGGTAACATTAGGTTCCTTTTAAAATTTGACAATTTCTGCCAGTACATCTGCTTGTGGACACATTGGGTCACATGACTACTATCGCAGCTGGATTTGACAAGATACCATGATCACAAAAACGGCAAACAATTTTAAAATAAAATCTGAGTACCTAGGAACTTGTGGAAGTCAATTACAGAAGAGTCTCTACATAAATCCCATGTCTGGGATCAAAGGTGCTCCCCAACCAAGCAGAATGAAAGTGCCAAAAAATTGGTCTTTCCCAGTAGAACCCCATGGAGACCCCAGAACCATCCTGAAATCCAAAAAGGGACATATTTCATGCTCAGCTTGTAGGGTTTTCTTATGTAACCTGTGGACCCAAATGCATAATCCCAGATTACTGTGGGAAAAAGGCAATGATCTTGGGAAAGACCAAAACACCCCACTAGTAAAAGCCGATTCTTTCCTTCGTAAACTCAGGGAATTGGAATCACAGGGACAAAAATTGGATCTCAGGGACAATAATAGGTTGTGCATAAAATAAGGTTTGTTTTGAACAAGGTTTTGGGAGTCACGTGACCTACAAAGCACAACAAACAGCAGAGCTATATAAGCTCCAGCTGTTGGCACAACAAAAATTGTGGGGCCTCTACAGGCCCCAATAAATTAGATAAAAATATGAAATAAATTGTAGAAATTAAGGTCAATATGTAGCTACCTACGCCCACTGAAATAGTAAGCCACGGATCCCAAATACCCGTGGGTTTTAGGCAGAATCCCATAATCCATACCCAGATCCATATGGGTATTGCCCATTGGGTACCCAATACCCATGGGATCCTTACCCATGAGTTTTCCCACGAATCAACCCATGGGTACCTGTAGGTTGATCTGGACTTGTGGACAGCCTTAATGCACACATTTATGATAGAGGCCTGAGTACCTGGGTGAAATGACATACTCTGGCACACCGCCAGCGACGATGTCATATGCACAGTGATGCCCATATTGAGCTGTTTCACTCCACCTAGGTACTGTGGAAACATTAGTCTGTACTCCACATTTGTATAACTTGCTGAGAATAACATATGGCAATGAGACTAGAAAAGCAAACTTAGAACTCAATCAATGAGATGTGATTATGACATAAAAATAGCAAGAATACAGCCCATCAGCAAGCCCCAAGGCAATACAGACACAGCAAAAATAGACCTGCAGACCAATCATGTAACTGCCAAGTATTTCAACTAACATATATAGGTGAGAGAGTAGCAGAGAACACACTGAAGCCAAGGGGATAGGGAGGGAGCAGTGAGTAAAAGCCACAGAGGAACTACAATAATATTACTCCATAGTTTTAATAAGAACAGGAACAATATTAAGAACACTTACCACTATTTGAATTGGCAATCCAAGTGAATAGAACAAATAATCTGTTAGGTTTGCATCAGTGAAAGATGAATGAGCTGCACTGTGCCACTGTAGTGTGAAAAGGTCATGACTTACTCCACTGGAAGAATGCCAGTAAGCATGCAAAAAGCAAAGAAAGGAAAGGAACACATACCAGATAGCAGGGCTCAAACGGTTATAAACTTGCGAAAAGGTTCGGGATGTGTGTGGCCAGTCATGTGGAAGGATTGGAACCACAGCACCGTATTGACCGGTCATGTGAATGAGCGTAAGCTTGCATGGTTGAACCAGCAGCGACACCCGACAGACGCATGCACCAGGCTGCCAGGACGCCGTCGTTGATGACGGCGTCACTGTGCGTGGCATTCCACGTCACGCCGGCGCATTATCGCTGCCACCACGATGACGGCCACATCGGCAGTGCGCACCGCCCAGCCACAATCACCCGGATGGTCCACATCCATGCCAGGGGACCCCAATAGGTCCAAGGATTCTTGGACTGCGCGTAAGCCGTGCTGTTGCGCGCTGCAACATCCGCGCACCCCGGCGGTGGCGCACGACCGTATGGCGCCATCCTGGCCTGGATGGCCCTCTTCGACACTCACCACCACCGCAGGCAAACACCGGGCAGGGGGAACGTATGTCGGTACAACCGACATCCCCCTTTGTCCTGGCTAAGTCCCGCAATGCCAACCGCCGCAAACGGCAATCCACAGCGCGGCACACCTCCTCGCATGCCCGCCGCCCCCGCCGCCTTCCTGGCCCTCCTGGCCCCTTCCATGCATCTCAACACCCCACCGCGCCTTATGGGCACTACCGCTGCCATGCTCGCCCCCTCCCCGCTTTGTGCGCACTACTGCCGCCCTCCTGGGTCCCTGTGCGCCCTGTGCGCAGTCCTGCCACCCTCCTGGCCACCTCCTTGTCTTCTGTGCTCCCCCACCGCCCTCCTAGCTCCCCCGCCACCGCCCTCCTCTCCCCTTCCATGCACCCCGCCACCCTCCTAGGCCCCACTGCGCCTTCTGGGCACTCCCGCTGCTCTGCTCGCCCCGTTCCCGCTTTGTGTGCACCACTGCCGCCCTCCTAGGTCCCTGCATGCCCTCTGCACATTCCCGCCACCCTCCTGGCCACTTCTGCGCCTTCTGTGCACCCTCACCTCCCTACTTGGCCCTTCCACACCCTCTGCGCACTCCCACCATGCTCCTGACCCCCTCTGCGGTTTCTGTGCACCCCTGCCGACCTCCTAGCCCCCTCCATGCACTGCTGCTGCCCTCCTAGGCCCCCCTGTTCCTTCACCACCTCCACCACACACGAATGCACACCTTTTGCCACCACCATTGCACCTACACCGGCACCCATGCCCCTACTGCCATCTTTGCCATGCACCCACACCTGCCCACCCATCCATGTGTATTTACCTTTTAGTTGTTCATCACCATACTTATTCATTTTAACATTTGAACCAGTTCAGAACTGACTCATCACTACAGGCCCACAGCAAACTTGGTCTAGGCGATGGTGTAGTGACATGGCCACCTCCCTGTTCTGCTCACTGTCTCGCACCTGTGAGACAGTTGATGATGCATCTGCCATCTTTTGAAGGGAAGGCCCCACAGCCAGCTTGGTCTAGGCAATGGTGTAGTGACGTGGCCACCTCCCTGTGCTGCTCACTGTCCCACACCTGTGGGACAGTAGATGATGCATCTGCCATCATTGCATGATGGGAAGGCCCCATAACCAGCTTGGTGTGCCAACTAGATGGCGCAGTGTCATGGCTACCTCCGATGCATCTGAATTCTATCTGTACACACAGGCCCCTCAGCCAGCTCGGCACCCCTGCACTGACAGCCCTGTAGAAGCTAGCACCATTTCCTAGGGCCTTCCATCTGGATAACCTAGGAAATGGTGCTCCCGCAGCTACCTCCGCCTTGCATCTGTGAGATAGAGAGGATGCATTTGTATCTGTACATACAGGCGCCTCAGCTAGCTCGCACCAACAGCCCTGCTGAAGGTAGCACCATTTCCCAGGGCCTTCCATCTGGATAACCTAGGCAATGGTGCAGTCTTGTGGCTACCCCCCCATTCCACCCCCTTGCACCTGTGAGACAGAGAGGACGTGCCTGTATTCCATCAGTACACACAGGCACCACAGCCACCTTGGTGCCCCCCCGCGTCAACAATCTTGCTGAAGCTGGCTGTTACCCAGGGCCTTCCATCTGGATAGCTGAGGCAACAGTGCAACATAGTGGTTGCCTCCTGATCATCTTGCATCTGTGAGACTGAGAGAATGCATCAGTATTCCATTAGTAAACAATTTTGCTCAGCCCCTGCTCACACTGCTGCCGCTACTGCAATACCAAGCATGGCACTTGATTTCCTGTGAATACTGTGCTGTTTAGCTCTCGAACACGCTCCAGCTGTTCCAGTATATTAATGCAATGGTCACACACGCTGTAGAACTGGCTCTACAGGCTTGAATTAATACAGTACATACCATTCGGTGAATGTGAGTGGCACTGTGGACAACTAATTTCTTAGTTGTACTTTGCCTTAGCCATGTCAATTTTTTTCTTTTGCTTAACATTATTGGCCATAGTACTGGTATCAAAGTGGATTTTGATATCAAGGGGCAAGGTTTAGTATAGAAATGTGAATGTGTTTCTTTAAATTCAAAGATCTTGGTGATAAACGATCACCTTGTTTCCCTGAACAGGTGCAGGTTTGGTCACTCTACTCAGAATCATATGTTCAATGAGCATACATGCATCATCAATGGTGCCCAAAAACAGTGTTCACCTTTGACTGCCATGAGCAGTTAGCACTACACAGACTCAAACATCCATACAAAACAAGGCTCCTAATCTTTTACACATGCATATATATATACCACTATGATATGTCATAAAATTGGAAAAATATGAATATAAATGCACCAACTAGGTGAGACCACCTTGTCAAGCACACAATAAACTTATTATGTTCCAGATATGAACGGACATTGTGAACTCAGTGGTCCATCATCCTCACCAGGATAACCATGGATGGCAATGTGGCACAAGTAATAAAGAGTGAAATTTATCATAAGCGTGCTCATCCCCTATGTTCAACTTTCCTAATATATGATGATCAGAAAAGACCTATAATCTTGGATTATGAGGCACAGACTATGATGAATTAAGATATATGACTCAAATCCCTTGGAATCGAGACTTGCACCCAGCTGGTGAGTTGTGGACGCACAGCTGCTACAGCATGGTCACATGACTACAATCCCAGCAGGATTGTGTTGAGATACCATGATCACAAAAACAAGAAACATTTTTAAAATAAAATCAGAGTACCTAGGAAGTTAGGTAGGTAGATTACAGAAGAGTCTCTACATAAATTCTATGTGTAGGGTTCCAGCTGCACCCAGACTAAGCAGAATGAAAGTGCCAAAAATATGGTCATTCCCAGGGGAACCCCATCAAGACCCCAAAACCATCCTGAAACCCATGTTTCGTGCTCAGCTTGTAGGGTTTTCTTATGTAAACTGTGGACCCAAATGCATGATCTTGGATTACCGTGGGAAAAGGGGGATGATGGCGGAAACACCCCACTAATAAAAGCCGATTCTTTCCTTCGTAAACTCAGGGAATCGGAACTCCTATCCCATCCCGCATTGATTATTCCAATTCCGAATATCCGAAATCCCCCGCTCGCCTCTGGGAAGTCTCAATGCCCCACTTGTCACTGACCCTCTCAGAATAGACCCGACCATCGGAACCCCAATAACCCCAAAATACCAGGGCACCAGAAATCCAAGAGGGCGCAACCCATAAGTTGAAGCCAACGTCTGTACAGTGCCACCGGCCACCTCACGACAAAGATCTTTCCAGCCAACAGGCCATGCCGAGGTTTCCGGACCTATCGGGATTGAAAGAGCTGGACGAGAGGAGTCCAAATCTACAATAATCTCATTATTACGTAAGCTTATGTAAGGAGGTCGAAATTTGGGAGGATTCGAGTTTTATTTTGGTGTGGGCCAGAGCAAAATTTGAGTCACCTCCTGGGGTATCTCAAGCTGCTACCCTTGTACAAATGCCTAGAAAACTAACTAATCAAGATGAAGATTGCTCTGTCAACTATGTGGTCTAGTTGGACCAACAAGAACTTCAGATTGTAATTATGTAAAGCTTACAGAGATGAGCTAAACCTATTATGTAATCCTGCACATGGAGTGAGATGTATCTTAAATGCCATAATAACTTCATTTCATTCCAAAATTCTTGGAAATTGCAGATATTAGCCTTGTCAAGTGTTATTTATCATCTTACACTTTTCTGAGAATGCTATTGGTAGGTATGTAGACACCTACAGGTCCGTGTAATTTTTTTACACAATATCTACAAAGGAAGCTGAAATGCATGCCACTGCAAGGGGATTGTTATAGACATTATGTAATTGGTTATGATCTTACTAAGCATTTTTATAGACAAGGAATTGATAAAATCATTTGTAAATCATTGTAAAAGACTATTTGAAGGCTCTCTGATTTTTCTGGTATTTTTTTTTTCGATTTTTTCCCAG
Organism: Ramaria rubella; assembly: GCA_015039355.1. NCBI lineage: Eukaryota > Fungi > Basidiomycota > Agaricomycetes > Gomphales > Gomphaceae > Ramaria > Ramaria rubella. The sequence goes on along the minus strand of MU134417.1, from coordinate 27,506 downwards.
CTATTTCACTGAAGGGGGTCAAATTTTGGGGGTGAAAAATTCAAAATTGCTCTAGGCTCCAGGGGGGGTTACTTTTCTTATTCAAAATGTCTATTAGAGTCTATATACGGTGTTTCATTGCATTATGATCATTTTTGAGGGAGGAGATGCAGCTCGACATGGCCCTGCCACGGGAGTTGCCGACTTTGTTGCGACGTGACTAGTGGCACTATATAGATCAGTCTTCGGATTTCCGATTGCCGAATCATCTGATATTCCGCGCATTTCCAAATATTGTGATTTTCCGATTTCGGTCAAGGAGAGCTCCGACTACTTCCGACCTCCCGTCCGACCCGGTCCGTAACATTGAGTAAGTATTTGGGACTTGATTGGAGTTGCCACTAATGCTAACTCTGATAAGTAGTACATCGACTTTGGACAATTTATAAAAATGGCTGCTTGATTACATAGGATAGTGTTGCCACAGCTGGCTATTTATGGTTATGAATTTTCAACATATTTGGGAAACAGGGTAAGACGTTAAGGTAGTGAAGGAATGATCACCGCCTTGTTGCAACATGTGCCTTCAAACTCGACATAGTCCCACTGGACCGAGTAACTGTAGTTGTTGGAGAGGTGAAGGAAGATAGCACTAAGGGTTGGTCTAAGGATCGACAGTGTCTTTTGTAGGAGGATGGTGACCGGGGTATGTTGGAGGATGAATTGTAAGGGGTTCGGAAAGCCACGTAGCTTCGCCAATGTAATTAATAAGCCCAAAGGCCTGCACCTTTCTAAAGGCAGGGTGGTGTCACTGGTAGAAAAATAAGTGTCACAGAATCGATGGACCTCGGAGTGGTTATTGCCTTTTAGTCCAAGACCTCGGAGAGCGTGAACATCGAGAGCAAGACTGCACCGTATTCCTTAGCCTACCATCGTCCAAAATTCATCTCCTTCCCAACACTGATGACTCTTCAAGAAAGGGGGACCATAACCACAACAACAGTGTGAGCCCGAGCATCTCCGATGAGTCCCAGTCACATCCCTTACAAAGAAAAAGACAGCACCCTCCCTTAAACCAACCCCTACCACTGAAGGTATGTCTACCCCACCTCTCTAACAACTTCAGTAGCTCGGTCCACTGGGACTGTATCCAAGTCAGAGGAAAACACATTGCGAAGATTTCTTGATCATTTCCTCACCATATTTACATCAGCATTCTAACCAATAACATCTTGACATATTAATGAGATAATAGGAAGGAGGGGATGTGATGATTCAGTTGATTGAGAGGTTTTTATGTATCGAACGGCATCGTCTCTCCCCCGAATGTAAAGTCTACCATTCTGGATCTTGGTCGTGATGTGTCACAGAACGAGCTCGATGATGTTCCAGGAATGGTCCAGGGAGATGCAGCAAGTGGAACCCAGGGTACAGAATAACCAGGAGGGCAACTACTTCGTTATCCACAGTTGGGGTGCCCAGATGGAACAAATTGTGGTTTCTGGGCAGTCGTTTCTGGTACGTAGCGGTGGTCGAGGCTCAACCGCTGTTATCCGGCAGGACCCCTGACTGAAAAGGCCATAGGCCGTTCTAGGCCTTTCGGACAAAAATGACAATGTTGCCAAAATGCCTGGTCCCAATCTGGACAGTCTTAAGAACTTTCATCCGGCCTGAACAAGGTTTGCCGGCGCTTCGCGCTGGCCCAACCTTTAATAACTTAGAGCAGAAATCGATTTTGCAAACCACTTTCTCCCACCCAAAATGAGCAATCGTACCACAATCTAAAATTTGCGAAATTTGTACCGTTCGGTGCGCGTTTTCGCAAATCGCTTCTGCAACTTGCGGTTGCGAAACTGCTATGTAGTTTGAGAAACGGCTCAGAGCCGTTTCTCTGTTCTCTACCGCAATCTATTTTATCCTCCAGGCTTCATGAGTCCCATGCTGGAGTTACAGACACAATACGTGACTCGTCACATTGTACTCTTATCCTTCGAGTCCTCCTTCGCCATGCCCTCCAGCTCGAGAATGAGAAGCTCAGAATGGAGGTGTGATGAGGCCACTTTAAGAACATTTTTTTGGCATAAAAAAAAGCTGCTGCTGTGGCTACCACAAGGCTGCAACCTTCCTCTGTCCGATTTTATATTAATTTTATAATGAGCCTGGGAACATGTGGTGGGAAGGGTAATGATGACAAATATCACGGCCAGCGAGTGCACCCGGTCGTGTTACAAATTCTTATTTTTGCGTGCGTTCGGCTGCAACATTTCAAATAGATCACAGAACCCAAAAAATGCTCCCAATATATGAGGACCTCCTAAACTGGTAACGTTTTGCGGTTGCGAAACGGTTTCTCCGCACCGAACAGGCTCTTAGTAAAGGATTTTGTACATACAGGTTGGAGTAAGATTATTACAAAATCAGAATGTTTGTAACGCACTTCGAGTCAACAACCGAGTTCACAGTCGATTGGAGGAGTCGATTGTTACGATTCGGCTAAATAGCCTAATCTTATCAATCACCGTTGAAGTCCCCTGATACTCTTAAATGGTGAATTATGTACCGGTATGGCTATTTTAAGATCCATTATTTTATCCTGCACTACCTACAGCGAAATGTCGGGGCCCAACGAATCTCGGATCCAGCTAAACACGTACAGGGTGAAACGGTGCGTCTATTGTGTTTGAGCGCAACCGTTAATGTAACTATTGGCACAGTGAAGAAATACAAGAGAAAAATCAGTAAAGTGTGTTACAAAAAACCCTAATGGGAATGGGGAAAAAGGATTAGTGGATCAAGCAACAAGCTGCATGCTATGAACATTGTAATTTTTCTATGTATGTCTGGCTTTGAAACATAGCTGGGCCATATTAAATAAAACAAGCATGTTACAAGTCAGTACACAATGTTAACATGATAGCTTTCCAGAGGATGACCCAAACATTCCCCAACTCAGGACACCTTTATTTGTTTCCAGTGACTCTTTGTTGCTTGAGTGGAGAGCAAGAAATGTGAAAATTATTATGACAAGTAGTGTTGCCGACTCATGACAACTGGTTTACAGGACTCTCCCATGCTGTCGTACACTTACAGTGACACTATGGATGCCAGGTATGCTCGCATACTAGCCATGTACATGGCTATATGCTCCATAATTGAATATTCAATCAAATAATTTATCAATTATTATTACATGCCATCGAGTCTTAAATTCTATTTTAGATACACCATAAATACTGCAAAATAATATGGAATAAGTTTTGTTAGTGACCCCGAACCGCCATTCATCTGTGTTGGCCAATGTGGCTGGTGATCCAGTGAAGGTCACGCTGTGGTTTCTACCTGGTGACTAACAACAAAACCTGTCAGAGTATGCCAATCACTTCAAACCACTAACAAAACTGATTCTATGCTATTTTAGAGTATTTATGGTGTATCTAAAATCGAATTTAAAACTCAATGGCATATAATAATAATTTATAAATTATTTGATTGAATATTCTATTGTGGAGCATGGAGCCATGCACACACAGCACCATAAATACCCTAAAATAGCATAGAATAAGTTTTGTTAGTGGTACGAAGTGACTGACATACTCTGACAGGTTTTGTTGTCAGCCGCCAGGTAGAAATCACAGTGCGACCTTCACTGGATCACCAGCCACATTGGCCAACACAGATGAATGATGGTTCGGGATCACTAACAAAACTGATTCCATATCATTTTGGTACTTATGGTGTAAAATCGAATTTAACACTCAATGGCATGTAATAATAAATTATTTGATTGAATATTCTGTTGTGGAGCATAGAGCCACATACATGGCTGGTATGTGGGCATACACAGCATCCATAGTGTTACTGTAAGTGTATGAAGGCATGGGACAGTCCTGAAAACAAGTTGTTACAAGTCAGCAACACAGTCTTACAATTCTTACCTGTCAAAATTAGTTTTGTATTTCTTGCTCTCCACTTGGGAAAAAAAGGTTCAGAGGCCTCATAGCACCATATAAATATCTATTTATGCATTAAATGACCCTATGGCTATGTATAACTCACTACATTATTTGATACAGCTTGAAGAGCCTGAAAACCTCCAGAGCTCTCTCTGGAAGAGGAATCAGTATGGAAGGCTCATAAATTACATAATGATTGTCATAGATTAAATACACAAAATAGATGCTCTTTGGAATACTTACAAGGCCCATGGGGTGCTGAGGGAGTACCAGAAAGTGTGAGTAGGTGAGGGGAGAAGAATTAGTATCCAGACCAACACCTAGGCAAATTTATAGCATAAAACTCATGTAATAGAAGTAAAAAATGAGAGGAGAGTGTCAGACACAACCAAAACAAAGGCTGGGGGTGGAAGGAAGCATAAATGCACTATTTGACACCTTGCAGGTTTTAATATGCTTCCCCCTTGAACACAGAGCTCCAAGGACAATATAAAAAAACATAAATCAGCACTATTGATAGTTCCAGAGGTAGAATATTGCAACAAGTGGTCTGGAAAAGCAATGGTGAGCTGCTGAGGAGCTGGGGGGTTATAGGAGCAGTCCAGCCAGAGGGGTGTCAAAATAAGCTTGCTGGTTGCTATACAATCATATTTATTGTCAATATCCATATAATAGATGGGTCAGAAGGGTAATAAAGGCAAGGACTCACTGGTGAAGTGGTCTGGATGGATGACCATGAGCACCAGCTGCTGCACAAGCTGCAGTGGACATGATATTTCACATAGTGAACAGAAAAGACTGCCAAGCTAAGTATATTGATGGGGCAACTATCTGTGCTCTTCTGAAGTTTTTCCTATTTTTTCGAGAATATTTGAGGCTTATATTTTAGCTCACTGCCGTTTGCAGTGCTGGCAGGGGGTTGTATTCCATTCACAATTTGTTTAAATAAGTCTATGCTATTGTATAAATTTTTATGATTTTTTTGGTATTTTATTTGCAATTTATCATCAGGAAAAAATGCAATGAGGTGATAGCAATATATAGCCCAAATATCACGCATAGTACGATAGACAAGTCCCCCACTATATAGTGTGCCATAGCACTGCCCTCCCAATTGATAGAATGTCATAGCACAGCAGATGGCTTTATAGCACCATATAGTACCATATAGCCGGTGTCTGATAGCATTCCATAGCACTATCAAGTGCTATACCTGATTGTGCTGTTTCGCTGAAATCTACTCCTCAGTTTCTTTTATTTAAATCAAAGGAAAATGGCAAGGTAGATCAGAGGCAAAATAAGATATTGATATATGTATTTACATGATGAGCTACTATGTACCGGCAGCAACGAATCACTGATACCCCCTTGCTTGCGCCACCAAGTGTATGCTGTTGACTCAAGCATAGGTAGACGATACAACACACCGTGCAGTCATCATCATGCGCCGTTGCACCATCAGTGAGAGCCACTGATCATGCAAAGACGCACCGTTGTTTTCAACTCCATGGTCCTTGTCTGACATCCAGGGTGTGCGTGATGTTAGGGGAAGATATCGTTGTCGAAGCTGCATGTGCGGTATGGCTGTGTTGCTTTGTGTGTTGAGCGGTCTAGAAACAGCACCTGAAACAATGAAGAAAGCGAATATGTAATAAATTCACATACAGCTCTGAGATACTCAATTGTCGCATTATCACTGTCACGAAGAAGCTTGTTTATATATCGATTAATACCCTGATGCTGAGAAGACTGCGGGTCTCGTACCTTGTTGTGTAGAGAATCCAAGTGCAGTGTGCCCAAGTAGAGATGATGGACGTATGAGAAAAACCACGAACATCGGAATTGAAAATATATAAGTCCAAACCACCGAACCAGTCACGTGCGTGTTTCCTAAGGCTCGTGCGGACATACTTCGTGAATATTATAGCTGCCGAGCACAAGTCCAGGTTGTAGCACCTTCGGAGCTACGGTCTGTGCTCTCCGGTTGCACTTCCCCTTTATAATACACCTTCCGAATGGCTTCGCCACTTCCCGCCTGCAGATTTGTCTCGCAGAGTCGCTGCCGTGCTGATTTTCCGCTGACGCAATGTTCACAATCACCGAATAGTTTCAACTACTTGACCCAGGCATATTAGTAGTGCCCATTTGAAGAGAGTTAGAGAACAGACTTACCATGTTATGTAGTTGTGATAGAACAATAAAGACCACGAGTGGGGCGATGAGAAGCTATAAAGAACACAGGTGGGGTGATGAAGAGCTATATAGATGACAGGGAGGGCGATGGTGAGCTATAAAGAAATCCACACGGCGATAAGGAATTATGAGGCCGGATGCTCACTCCGTGTAGCCAAGAGCACCCGAGATACACGTCCGAACGTCTGGCAGCTGGGAACCGGCTGGATTGATGCCCGTCTGGACTAAGAGGCACTGCGGCCTGGGATCCGGGTGAAATCCATCCGGGTCCCACTGTCTCTGCGATCCAGCTGGAACCCAGTTGCCGCCTTGTGGGATCCGTTGTTTGAAAGCCATTGATCTGGTGGAGGCTAGCGGCTTTCCTCCTCCGGTAGTTGATCACATGATGATGTCGCGATATCTTAACACGCAAAGTCATTTCTGCCAGTGGCTATATCTACAGGGAGTGACATCCAAGGTGGCGACATCGCTCATGTTGCCTCCGTTAAGACTGGGTTTTCCACGGAGTGCGTATCCGCAGACGATATTGGCGGAGGTGATCTGACGGTCTGTTTTCCATACTGGCTGAAAAAGGCCTGGAACCCAGGTGTTGTTCAGACGGTCACAACCCCGATCGTCCCAGCCGGTTCCTAGCTGCCAGAATTTTGGACGTGTAGGTCCCAGCAGGGCTACAAGCTGTGATCAGGGCAATCCGGGGATAGATAATTTTGATGCGGGGCTATGCCGCATTTGCAGTTTTTCCGGATGTTATTGGACCAGAATGGCCCAGGCATTGAGCTCACTGTTGGTGACAGTGCCGGCAGGTAGGTGGGTGCCCATGGCGCCGATGATGGAGTCAGCCGAGCGTTGACTCCGGGGATGGGCTTTGGATGACGCATCATCCACCCGGGCGTCACATTGTAACTACATAGTATAGCAAGTAGGTACTGGTTTGCTGATTGAAATGCTGGTGCGGCCAAATTGCACTGATCAGGATAAATATCTTGTGTACAAGGGGCCTGGTTCTATTGCTAGTTAGTTATATTAAGTGTGATGCCCAGGTGCCTTGCTTTGACATGCCCACAATGTCTGCTTGTTTCGGATTGTCGACATCGGACTCAAGATCGGTTTCCTCTGTAGCTTGCATTTGGAGCTCATCTTCGTCATCGTCGCCATCCTGGCCGACGGCCTGAAGAGCCTCTGAATTCTCTTGTTTTTGGTCATGCAGCTGCGATGTGAAGGGGATACCCAGGGACCCGAGCAAACAACTAGGTGAGCTACGCACACGGGCAATTAATATTAGGCATTTGCTGGTTCTGAATATATTCAAAGCTAAAATAGTTCTACATGGCTATGCATTTAAAATTACATTATCCCTGTGTATTCAAACAGCCATTTTTTTTCAAGTTGTCCAAAGTCATTACTTATTGTTAGCAATACAAATACTTACTCAAGTTAGATGATCCTTACGTAAGCCCAGCCGATCAGAGTTTCCTTTGGCTTTTACCATCACGGAGCTGTCGAGGCGGCCCTTCACTTTCCTAGCACCAATAGACTCCGCGGCCCCACACCTGTGGGGCCGAGAAGATGATGGCTGCGCAGCATCGCACCTGTGGGTCTGTGTAAACTGGGTCATCTTGGACCCTCTTGCTTCATATTTGGGATGCATCTGCCATATCTGCCATTCCTCGGTCTTAAGCGGTGGCTCAGCGCCTTGCACCTATGCGGTCTGGGGGATGCAATGACCTGCATTTTCTCAGTCGCACCGGCGCTGTCTTGTATGTCACGAGTGACTACCCCTCACATCTGAGACTGAGAGGATGCACCCATCTTCTCTTGGTATGTATTTGCTTCCCCTTCCCGCTGTCTCTACCACTGTGACACCGCCACGTTACGCCCGATGTGAAACTGTTCCGGATGCAATGCACCAGCATTTAGTTCCTCTGTCAATGTCCCCAGTTTCGTTTTGGTGTAGTCTTGGAGCCATGCGGCCATTATTCTTTCATTCATGTTGCCAAGGAACCCAGTCCCTAGATCACAGGGTGCTCAACTGATAGGTGCTTCCATGATACTAGGTGAGTAACCCGTGCTACGCACGGGCACCCCATTAGGTGTTTGCTGGTTTTGAACATATCCACAATCAAAAAATATATATTTCTACATGGCATATTTGAAATTACATTGTTCCTATGTTAATGTTGCTGTTGGCTGCAGCCAATGTATTTTATCATGGCCAATAGTTCTTCATCTTGAGATTAATCTTCACCAAACTATCAGCTTTGGGGGTTTTTTTAATAGGAAGCTTTTATAGAAGTGCATCGCAGAGCCCCCAAATTATTATTTCACCTCCAGCTGGCCCCAAAAAACTGAGCTGAACCATAAATAGCCCAGCTGCGGCAACACTATCCTATGTATTCAAACAGCCATTTTTATAAGTTGTCCAAAGTCAATGTACTGCCTATCAGAGTTAACAATAGTGGCAACTCCAATCAAGTCCCAAATACTTACTCAATTCTTATGTGCAATATTTGTTGTCACAGCACCTTCATCAAGGTGGAGTGACCAGATAGCACCCTATTATAACTTTGGTGGATTTCTATATTTGCAAATACTTGAATTTTCATTACATATTGAATATCACATGCCACATGGCCTCACTAACACTCAGCAGTTTTTCTGCATTGCTCAAAACCAAAGTTCTATCAAAAGTCAGCAATGGGGGTGATCACAGTTGGCTGATTTTGTGGATTTGATAGGGAATTTGATATTGTATTTGAGCAACCAAGAGTAATAAAAATCATCCAAATCCGACCAGTCAACTCTGATACCCCAGACCCAGAACAGGATTTGGAGTTGATTTACACTCATTCAGCAAATGCACATCTAGTAGATTGATCATAATAGTATACTTGCAATATTTCTAATTAATGACAGTTTAAATTTGAAACACACTTGCAAATCCAGCATCAAATCTGCCAAATTTTCCAAAGTGACTGCAGTGTTTGCAGGCACTTTCCTGGATTTGATGATTTCCTGTCCCAAATCCACCATCAAATCTCCCAATAAATCCATGAAATCAGTCAACTGTGATCACCCCTAATGTGTTCAATGATTTGGTTTTGGACATAGATTGTCTGAATCAGACATGAATTTTCCAATTCTGACTTAGATGTTTCAATTTGGGCAGTTTGCTTGATTCAGAATGATTTGTGTTGGTCAGATTGTCAGATTCAGAATCAGATTGGCTGGTTCAGAGTTAGATCATTCAGTTGAGAGTTGAATCTGCCAATTCAGAGTCAGAGTGGGTGATTCATGGTCAGATCATCTTATTCAGAATTGGAGTGGCAGAACCAGATTGGCCAGATTGCACAGGGATTAGGCCTAAATCTGGGAATTTAGGAAATGTGAGGAAAAGCATCTGAAAACATTGTGTTTCCAAAATGGGCAAGAAAATCGTAGAAAATATGATTGAGACTTTAAATTCTCAAAAGGTTTTTGGAGCTCAAGTTAAAAAAACCTTTTGAGAATTCAATGTTTTAGCTGGGTTGTTGGGCTTTTCAAAAACATATTGTTTTCATTGGATTATCCTAAATTCCTGAATCCAGGCATAATCCATGTGATTGGAGTCAGATTATCAGAATCAGAATCAGAGTGGAATCAGTGGATATTTCAGTCAGAGTGTCCAATTTCAAGTTGGATTGTCAGATTCAGAATCTGTATGGCCAGATTGGTATCAGATTATTTGATTCAAAATTGTACTGTCCAATTCAGTCCAATTCAAAGTCAAATTGTTTGATTCAATCTAATTAGGAATCAATTTAGTAACTTGGAGCCTTGGATTGTCCAGTTCATTGGATTATTTCATTCAAAATCAGACAGTCCAATTTGGTTCAGAGTTGGATTATCTGCTTTAGAGTCAGATGGTCTGCTTTGAAATCAATTTGGCCAAATCTGAGTTGCATTGTCTAATTTGGATAGGCTGATTTGGAGTTAGATTGTCCAGTTCAGAATTGGATTTGCTGGTCTGGAGTTGAATAATTTGTCTGGTTTAGAGTATTGTCTGATTTGGAATTGAGTTGACCAGTGTGTAATTGTTCAGAATCAATGTGACATTTGAGAATATTCAATGCTACAATTGTTAATTATCACTGCTTGATAATTAGTAGTATGTTGGAGTTGGATTGTCTGATTTGGAATTGGACTGGCCAGTTTGTAATTGTCTGGTTCAGATTCAGATGATCCAGCCAGTTTGGAGTTAGATTGTCTGGTTTTGATTAAGATTGTCTAATTTTAAGTCTGATTGTCTGATTCCCAGTCTGATTGTTTGATTCAGACTTAGGACTCAGATTGGTTGGTCCAGAGTTGGATTGGTTGATTTGGAGTAACATAATGTGTCCAGTTTGGAATTAGATTGTCTGATTTAGACATAAGTTGGTGGATTCAGACATGGATTGGCCAAGATTGACCAGTTCAGAGTATCAAAGTGGCTGGTTCAGAATCAGAGTAGCTGGTTCAAAGTTGGAATGGCCAGTTTGGAGTCTGATGGTCTGATTCCAAATCAGATTGAGGGTTCAGAGTCTGATCTTTTAAATCATGGATTAGCTGGTTCAGAATCAGATTGATCATTGGCCTTTTGGAAGTTGGATTGTCCAATGCAAGGAGTGGATTGACTGGTTTAGGTTTAAAACTTACACTGTCCTATTAATATTTTTGCATTTGGCTCATTGGATTCAGATTTGGAATCTCACCTTAAATTCTCAAATGAGAAACTGTTTTATTTTGACACTCAAGGCTGCCTAGGAAGTCTCAGAACCCAAAACCCTAACCCTAAAATTGTCTGGGAAAGCACTGTGTTATTTTAGTGTTATTTTCTTAAGGTGAGGCTCAGGCAAGCTCCAGCCAGGTCCCAGTGGCCTCTCTGATTTTTCCTGTATTTTTCCTGATTTTATTGGGGCTGCTATTAGGCTCAGGAGATCTGCTGACCAATGCTGACAAAAAACACCCACATGGACCCCTCATCGACGTTTTGACTAGTGGAGTGACCCATGCTACACACAGCACCCCGTTACGACTTTGGTGGATTTCTATATTTGCCAAAGCTCAGAATTTTATGCCATGTGATGTTGCTGATGCTCAGCCTGTTACATTACTTGAATAATTTTACACGACCCATGCTACGCACGGCACCATATACTTTGGTGGATATCTATTTGCCAAAGCTTGGAAGTTTATTCATGCTACATGGCCTCTTGGCAGTTATTCTCCATTACATTGAAACTGATTTTCCATGACCCATGCAATGCCCAACATTTTATTACAATTTATTTTTGCCTTGAAAATCTCATGCAACATGGCCTCGCTGACGCTCGGCAGCTTTTCTCCAGGACATACTTGAAACCAACATACTATCAAGCAAGGAATATCATCCACACAGCACCACATTACAACTTTGGTGCTCTATCTCTATTTTCCAAAGCCTGGAATTCTATGACATCTTGAAAATCTCACATGGTCTCACCGCCTCACTAATGCTTGCAGTTTTGTTCCATTACATTGAAACTGATTTTCTATGACCCATGCTATGCAGGACACTCTATTACAATTTGTATTTGCCTTGAAAATATCATGCAACGTGGCCTTGCTAACGCTCGGTAGCTTTTCTCCAGGACATTACTTGAAGCCAACATACTATCAAGCAAGGAATATCATCCACACAGCACAACATTACAACTTTGGTGATATCTCTAAGCTTGGAATGTTTTTATATAAGGAAATTTTCATGCTCTATGGTCTAATGCTCAGCAGCTTTTCTCCCTGATATAACTTGAAACCAACATTCTATCAAGAAATGGCGGATATGATGGATAGTTTCAATAGAAAATATGCAAAACTGTTTTGCACTGCACATTAATTGCATGGTTTCGAAGTAGTTTATTCACATTGTTCGGTATATAAAAATGACCCTGATGCTGCAACTTTGGCTTAACTCTCAGTGATCTCACATGTGACATCATCTCCATTACAGAAATGTTATGATAGTCAGTGGGTCTGAGGTCCAACAGGTGATATAATATACTGGGACTTTTCCTCTGGCCTCCAAATGAAGCTTTTATATTCACTGTGATATGGAAATGCATGAATAAGTAGTCTTGTTTTTTCCAGTAGCTGTACAGTTGTCTGACTAATTCCCACATATAATCTAAGAATTCTATGTTAGCTAATATTTATGACCAATGCTGTTATGTTGGCTAAGCATGAAAATTAAAGTTAATGTTGAACCCAGCATCAAAACCACCTGAAAAGGTTGAAACAGAGGTGTTTTGATTGTTGGATTGTTTTGTTGCTGTTTTAAAATAGTCACTGAAACCACAGCCAAAAATTATTATTCTAATGTTTCTGATGATTTGCATTCCTGGTTTTGGACACAGGTCAGCCAGTTCAGTTTGAGGTTTTTGAATTGGCAAATTGCTTGATTCAGACATGGAAATTTCAGATATAGTTTATTCGAATCAGACTCAGATTCCCCAATTCAGACTTGGATAATCCGTCCAGTTCAGATTGACTGGATCTGCCGGTCCAGAGTTGGATTGGTGATTTCAAATTAGATTGGCCACTACAGAATCGGATTGAATGGTTTAGAGTTGGATTGGAGTTGGATCTTCCAATTAGGAGTCAAATTGGCTGGTCCAGAGTCAGATTGGCCGATTTGGAGTTGGATTGGTGGAGTCAGAGTCAGATTGTATTCAAAGCTGGTTCAGACGTGGATTGTCTAATTCAGAGTCAGTTTTTTTTACTTTTGTATGAGATTGGCCTGTTTACAGTCTGATTGGTAGTCACAGTCAGATGGTCTGTTGCGGAATGAGATTGGTTGGTATGGAGTCAGATTTGCCTGTCAGAGCTGGATTGTCTGATCTGGAATCAAAAGTATAATTTCCAGTGCAAAGTAGAATAATTTGTCCAGAATTGTCTGATTTTGATTTTGATTCTCTGGTCCAGACATGATTCATTCAAGTTCTCAAATGAGCAACTGATTTTTTTTTTTGACACTGAAGGCAGGCCAGAATACAAAACCCTAACCCTACCTGTGAAGACACTGGTTTACAATTGTCATTTTGTCCCAGGGTGAGGATCAGGCAAGCTCCAGGGAGTTTCCAGTGGGCTGCCAGAATATATTTGTATTTTTCATTTTACTGGGTCTGCTAGCCTCAGACTGCTGACCAATCCTGACAAAGTGTGTGGTTTTCCAGGTTGTCAGCACCTAAAAGTGCCCACAGACCCACTACACAACTTTACTATACTTGATGATAATAATCTGTCCAGTTCATATTTGGAGTAACCATTTCAGAATCAGATTGTCTTGTTCAGAGTCAGATTTTTTGAATCATAGATTGGCTGGTTCAAATTTAGTTTAGCCATTTGGAAGTTGGATTGCACAATGCAGCAGCAGGATTGGATTGGCTGGTTTAGAGTTGCTGTCCAGTTCATATGTTTGGATTTGGCTCATTGGATCCAGAGTTGGAATCTTCAAGTCAGATTCTTAAAAGGGAAACTATTTTATTTTGACACTCAAGGCTGTCCAGGAAGTCTCAGAACCCAAAACCCTAACCCTAAAATTGTCTGGAAAAGAACTGTGTTATTTTATTGTTATTTCTTTATGGTGAGGTTCAGGCAAGCTTCAGCCAGGTCCCAGTGGCCTCTCTGATTTTTCCTGTATTTTTCCAGATTTTGTGAGGGCTGCTATTAGGCTCAGGAGGTCTGCTGACCAATGCTGACCAAGCAATGCGCCCACCACCCACTACGCGACTTTACTATATAGAGGATGATGATGATGATGATATGATGATGATGATGATGATGATATGATGATGATGATGATGATGATATGATGATGATGATGATGATGATATGATGATGATGATGATGATTATTATGTGAGTCCCTTTGCCACAGTTGCTGTTCCAACCAAACCATCCCACCACATCCCCCCACAAAAAAAAAACACCAAGCAGCGTATCGCACTGCCGTAAACCGACGCAGCCGTATCGAGCATGTGCCTGTCCAAGGGAAAACAAGAAATAAAACAACAAGATTTGTTAGCGATTCTGACCTTACACCAATAGTTGCAAGCAGGCAGGCCGGAACAAATCAGCGAATTCGAGGGCCTTAAGTGTTACGAGAAAGATAAATTGATGGCGATAGAGCTCAGAGGTATAGATACTCTAAAATCGCTCTAAAGATTCGTTCAAGGAGTTCGTTCGTTCGTGCAGCTGACCATAAGGCACAAGAGGTGAATTCGATACTGGTAAGATACAACTTTGTGGTCCATTTATACCTAAAAACATAGGGGATTGAAACAAACACTATTGGAAGGAAGAAAACGTTTAGTGAAATGGGGCTAGAGAACACGGAACATACGATTGTCGACAAAGATTGTACTTATGAGGTCCGTTGAAAATCGGGGGAATATTCTGAGTGACGAAAACGAAAGTAAAATTGAAAAGTGAATCATACCAATGGCGGTCTAGGTCCAGGGTATCTTGTGGGTTGCCTCTCTTGCGGGTGGTGTCGAGTATCGGCCAAGGAACCTAAGCATGCTTGTTAACATGAAGGACATACGTAGACGCGCATGTCTCCGCACCAACCCCCTTCTCAACGGTGGCCTGAGCAGAAGCCCCGGCGTGTGATAACGCCCTCCAAGGCCTGCACTTTGTCAGGATGATCCAGTCAGGTGGCGCTGATCTGAGCAAGAAAAAAACCTACGTGAAGGCCAGACATTGCCTCACCTCTGCCTGCAAACCAGACCATGCCCTGCGCATGGTAACACGGGGACTATTGGCACATGGGCACCAGAAAGAACTGGCCGGTCTCGGAATTGGGAAAGAACTACGGCGTTGTATAGCAATACAACGTTGCTATACTCCGGGGGACGTTGGAATAGCGCGAATGGTTATGCCAATCGCTAGTTTGAGTAAACGACAGCCTTTATACCCTATAGATTTACACAAACAGCCCCAACTTGCAAACAGTCGTCCGAGGGAAAGCGGAGCAGAGATACGGTCGGGCTGATAACGGAAAGTAAATCCCAGTGAAGACACGCAACACTGTATATTGAAAGTACCTGATAACGGAAAGTAAACTACAACTACAAGTTAATACATTTCGAGAACGTTCGAAGAAATGACTCACTCCCAGTGAAGACACGCAACACTGGGAGAACTGGTAGCTACTATACAACTATAAGTACTACAAGGAAAAGGGGAAGTTTCACAAACGAGGGAAATGACGATAATATGATAAAATGAGCAAGCGGCTCACTAATTTGCTCGGCTTCGCGTTTGGCGTCTATTTTCCGGTGCGTACCAAGCTCGCACCATAACTCAACACGGGCAATCCTACAGAAATCCAGTGAGGTTGAGGCGATCAAGGGCGATCACGGCGATGCAAAATGGGGTGTTTCACGTTAGTGAATTCCGCGAAATCGCTGTCACAGAAATCGATTTGTGAATTACAACGCTTCTCGGAGTTCGTGGGTTTTGTGAATTCCTCAAAGCAGCCCCAGGGCCCCTTTCGCCGTGAATTCGTGCACGGGCTCGGCCGGTCATGAGCCGACTTTGATGATCTCAAAATACATGCTATTTAACATGCTGTTCAGGATCTTCAAGTGCCGTCAACTGCTCTGAAATTAGACGAAGAAGACAACTTTCATGTGGTTTTCACGTTGGGCATGAATTCCAAGTGAATTCGGCCTTGAGTTCGGTTTTATTTTCTGTGATTCAAACATCGAATTTACGACGAGTTCTCAACGAATTTACGCAGAATTCGTCAACGTGAAACGCCCTTAAATGGCACCACAAAAGATGTAGTGTACTAAGATGGAATTACATTTCGGGACGTTCCTGTATTTCTGAAACGTTTTCAGCCTGAAAAATCGATTGACGCCGCAGCGGGGGCCCCCTGTTAGACCGGCTGGTATATGATTTTTCCGCTTGAAACGGCAGCCCATTACAGATCCCAGCAGCTCTGACTGGACTGGGGTAGCGTTTTCTCTGGGATGCAGAGAAAATGTAATTTGCATTACTTGCAATTGGTAGCCGTCGAGGACAGTGGGGTATTGTATTAGAGCGCCCTTGTTCTTTTTCTTCTCCTACTCCCCATTACATTTCCGACCGGCCGCGTCCTGGCAGATGAACCTGTCAAATAGTTTTCTCAGGTGTTGCATGAGGCGGCAGGGTACCAATCACAAACCCTTAGCAACGCGCTGGCCCGTTCCATGTTTCGAGGCTATCCCCTGGGTCTGAGGAGACGAAGTTGTCAGAGAGGTGGTAAAGGCCGGTCCTAGGGCGGGGTCGTCGCGAGGTGGTAACTGGCGCATGTCGGAGGAGCCTGTGCCCGCACAGTTGATGTCACTTTGGCACTTCTCGCTCCTTGAAGGGCTATCAGTGCTTGTTGGCAGGGGGGGCATGGCCGCAGGAGTTCCTTGCAAACCGGGTGCCTCTTTGACGTCTTCAACTAAAAGAAGA
Source organism: Ramaria rubella (assembly GCA_015039355.1). Lineage (NCBI taxonomy): Eukaryota > Fungi > Basidiomycota > Agaricomycetes > Gomphales > Gomphaceae > Ramaria > Ramaria rubella. The sequence goes on along the minus strand of MU134417.1, from coordinate 10,882 downwards.
ATTTTCCCCGCAGCCACACTTGATCCCGTCACACTTTTTGGCAATGACACGATGACGTTTTCGGAAATATAACCGTCGTCTGTGCTGAGATGGGCGTCGCTTACGTTTTCTTTACATAACGACCAGTCTGCGGTGAGAAAGAAAAGGGTCGTCGGTAGTCGTTCTTTCCGTTTCTTTTTATTCCTTTCATCCTGTATATTCTTTTACTTCGTTTCCTTTTTTTCTTCCCCCCCCTCCACCCCCGCTGCACGGGGAAAAAAAGATAAGGAATAATAGGGAATAACTGAAAGAAATGAGGTGATAGAAATGGAGCCCTTACTTAGCGTCAACGGATCGGTGTCATAGTTTCCCCCCTCTGGGTCCTGCAGAAAATGACGCCGGCCGTCAGCGTCATGCCCATGTGCAGCGCGTTCGCGGTGCAAGTACTGGTTGAGCCATTTCGACCTCCACCCGCGGCACATTTGGCCAGCGCACCACGCCTCATATATTTCACTCGTGAAACCTTCACAGATCAATAATAAGTACCCCGTTAGACAGACGAGGGTGGGCTTCTTTGACAAAGCCTTGTACCGTTTGTCTCCTGCAAGCGTCAATAGAAGGGCCCGGATGTACCGATTGAGCCGATCGAGGTGCTCGGTATACCGGGCAGGGTAGGGTATAGCGTCCTCACGAAATCTGTACACCTCTTCCCGGCCCATTCGGCTGTATGTCGTGATGTACCACAGGTCGAATTCACGCTCTAAGGCGGTGCCCTGGGACGGGGCAGCATGGTAGAACCGAGGGCACCGGTCTAAAAGTCGCCAGAGAGCGTCCATGTGAGCAAAATTCCATAGACCGGCATCGGTAGCAACCGTGGGGGTGTACAGCCCAGCTATGGCGACGGTATTGTTGAAAACTACGGGCTTTGGTGCGCACGTGGAGCGCTTCCATGTGGAGGTACCTGATGCTGGCGGCTTCCGCAGTCGAGAATCCTTCGGGCACATTAGGAAAAGAAGTCCCCGCGGTGGCCCACCGTGGGCGAAACTGTCAGAGGGCCAGTATCGCCGGCGATTGGCGACACTGGTTTTGCCAGGTGTTTCGCCAGAGCGGCGAAAGTGGCAAAACCATTATTTCGTGGTTTACAATGTATCTACATCAATCTGCCTCTCTCAACAACGCCCCTAGGTCAAATTTGGACGCAAGACCGTCTTGACTTCGCAGTGAACTCGCTTGTTCTTCCTGCGTCACTGGTATGACTCCATAAAACTAATCGACAGTTTCGCCGAGTTTCGCCAACAGGGCCCCTGTTGGCGACGGCGATCGCCAACAACACTAGCGCCCGTGGGGCAAGACGTTCAGCCTTTATTTTAAGCTCAGCTGATTGGTCCGCACCTGTCGTTCCCGTTCCTAGTCAGTCCTCTGTACCGCGTACCGCTTGAATTGCCTTGCTTGCAAGGCCTATTCCCCAACTGAAAATGCGTAAGGATTCGTGACAGAATCATAAATACGTTTTGATTCGCTCAGACCTACGGTACGTATGCCCTATGCCTTTATATGTCTCGTGGAATGTAACGATTCTTCTGTCATACGGTACCTTATATTTGGCGTCATCTCTCATGAATTTGAGCCAGGATCCATCTATATTTTAATCTTTTTTTCTGTATATAGCATCGTATCTTTATCTTTGATCCAACCTTTATTTAGTGTCCGTTTCTATGCCTTTGTTATCAGTCCTCGAGTTTCCTGAAGTTATCAACCAAGTCGAGGGGACACCCAGCAGCCAGGTGGGCCACTTCACCTCGGGGTCGCGAAAAGAAGACGCGTGATCACGGCATGTCGGCGGTCCCTTCACTGTCGCCACCACAGGTTGCTCAACCACAGACAAACTACGCCCCATCGTAGCGGGTGTTCCGGTATGAAGGCCGGTTGGATTGACTGCACAATGCTCCAACAGCCTGAGGTGCTCTCGCACGTGCGTACTTCAACGCCTGTGCGTCACT
>MU134416.1:156485-243018 GCA_015039355.1 Ramaria rubella | reverse complement strand
TGGAGGAGGACTGGACAAATGAACATCAAGGGGAGAACGCCGACTAGGAAGTTCAACGCATGGTCCAACGTGTATGTCTGGCTTGGCGGTCATCTGAAACGAGTCATGGGATGTGGTGGCGGCAATGCTGGATGGCATATTGAAAATAGAATCGATGAAAAATAGAATGAGTGTGGAGATGATGTGTCTGGCGGACTGGAGGTAGCACAGCAGATGATGGTCTGGCGAAAGCTGATGATGATAGGCGCGTGTGCAGTGAGCGTCTTTTGTAGTGTAGTAGGCGCTGTCAAGTATCATGCTTGTCAATGCAACTGCACAATGGGTTCTCAATGCCTGCGAAGGCCGGACATTCACCAGCCTTCATCGTCCACAAGTAATTAGATAAGTAGATAACTTTACTTGTAACCACACAATCACAGACACCAATAAAATATTGGCTCAGTCTGTTTAGTGTGAAAAGTAAGGAATCTTACAAACACACACCATCAGTAGTAGGTTGCAAACATTATTAGAAGTAGCAGAGACAAAATGAAACCAAGAACGATGCTGTAGAGCATATGGAAGCATATGGGAGAGGAGGAAAGCATTACCTACACTTTTCTATCCACCGATACTGCAGCGTGACAACCAGTTATTACCCCATAAATTAAATTTTTTGTAGACATGAAAAACTTTTGCATGAGAATTTACTCAGTGCTCCACAAATTTTAGCATGGCCACTAAGTGACATTGATGCTCAAAGACCCGCTTACCTAAAGTTAGCAGGAATTAATTTATAGTATATGTAATGACCCTGCTGTTAGATTCATAGCAACTTAAAATGGTAAGCTTCAGTTGTTAATCCACAACTGAAGATATATTGATGACTACCTTAAAACGGTAACTGCAGCAACATCAGTGAATGACTAAGTGGTAATAGTAACTGGACTCATGCTTCAGTTGTTAATCCACAACTGAAACATTACATGGGTATCATGCAAACACTTTAAGGAATCTGTATGAAGGAGTAAAGGGGTAAGTAACGCAATCACTTTAACATTAAGCTTAGACTTAGACTTGGACACTCAGGTACTTCTGATTGGGGTTGTCGGATTGATGTCCCAACACCTGCTGCCTGCAGAGGGAGGTGAACAAGGTGCAGGAGGATCAGTGTTGTCTGTTGCAAGTCACATGATCACATGACCAAACATTCAGTCAACAATTTCTAAAGTTTGCACATGAACATCAAGTCACATGACTTGCAAATGACACAGTTTGACTTCAACTGTACCATCATCTTCATCAAAACCAATACCATTGCTCTGTCCCAGAGATGATTGGGTGCACCAGCCATAGCATTGGCTCCTCCTGCTGTGGTCAAGAAAATCATTTGTTGGAAGTTTATGTGAATTGATGGAACAGAATTCCTCTGTGATCATTTTGAATGGCTCCTACTGGGCAAGGACACATGCAAGAATAAAGAAGCTATCCTGCTTTTCATACAGATACATCTCCCAACATTTTATCCCATATGTCATATTTTTTGGCATACATTACCACTCATTGGCAACTGTAGTTCTTGCAAGGGTGACTATGTATGGTGGTGCCACTCTGACATGCAGGTGCCTTCTTATGCAATTGGTCATTTACCATGAATGGCAAAAATTAGGTCATTTTTAGAGAAATTATATTGGAACCCATAGCTTTTGTGTTAGTGGTTCTCAATGTCCGGGGATGTCGGGCCGGCTTGACATTGCCTGATGATTGATCATGACGAGCTCAAGGCAGCGTACGACAACGAAGGCTACGTCCTCGTCCCCAATCTCATTCCTCTGTCTGAATTTGCTTCGCTTCGGAATGCAAGCTTGCGTGCCACCTCTCTGACCCGCTCTGGTCAGTGGCCACACCGTCGTACAGTCGGAAAACAATTCCCTCCGTTTGACGCTGATTCCCCCGACTCTTGGGGAGTGCAGCATGTGATGCATCCAGATTTGGGGGCTCCAGAATTTGTGCGATGGTACACGAGTGATGGTGTGGTGGGTATAGCAAAGGAGCTTTTGAGATGCGACGAGAAGGACTTGCAGATGGGTAGGCCTATAGGTATATAGATGTGCGATGATTTCTGATGGTAACATGTTATGTAGAACTTTTCAATTTATTGATCAATCCTGAGAGCCATGATTTTGCCTTGAGGTGGCATCGAGACGATATCAGGGAGTCCGCTACAGAACAGGAGGAGCGTGAGGCATTGGAAGTGTCCCAATATGGGGTATTTCGTGTACCTCTTATATTACACGACGCACTAAGTTTGATCAATCGATGACTCTCTAGGTCCAATGGAACACGTTCGCCCCACGGTTGTTACTTGCAGCGCTTGAATTTACTAACATCTCCCTCCCCCTAACAGCGCGTTGTACGACGATTCTTGCCTTTATGTTGTCCCAAAGTCGCACAAGCAGCCACGAACAAGTGCACAGAGGGATCGTTCGAGCACTTTGGACCCGCCCCGCGACCCTCTCGATATGCCTGGAGTGAAACAAGTTCATCTCAAAGGTACTTTATCTCTAATGCTATTTGCCAATATTGAAATTTCCCGTGGTTTCTACAGCCGGCGAAACCATTTTTTATAACAGCAACATCCTGCACTGCGCCACATACGACTGTCATTCACCCCGTGCGACGCTTCACGCTTGTATGGGTGATTCGCGTGGGGGAGGTGCGCGTGCACGTAATGTTCTACAACACGGACTGGAATGGATGAAAGACACAGGATTTGTGGATACTTTTCCGGAAGGAAGAGCAAGAAGTATGTGGGAAAATCTTGTAAAGATGGAGAAAAGAAACGGTGGAAAGATAGAATACTCACTTGAAGGCTGAATGCTGCTAGGAGCGAAGTGTATAAGAATCCTTTCCAACTCGTGCCTACGAGCCTTGTTCGTAGTACCTAATGATATTTCATAATGTACGTTGTGAGCTCCTCACTTATATTAGGCATTCTTCAAACAGAATAAGGTATCATAGCAATGTCTCATGATTCGTGCATGTATGGGCATGTAATTATCATAACAACCGAGTCACCTTGCATCTGTTCGTATATTTGGTCAGTGGTTTACGTTCAGATGAACTCACGAAGCTTCTTTGACTAAATGGACACAGGTAAATTGACATAAGGATCCTTTTCTGTTCGCAGAGGACATCCAATTCCTGAAATAAGAAGCCCAGTCTCCCCATCCATATATGCATCAAAATTTCACATACTATTTATTCTCCGTGTTGGAACCGCCACGACGCCAAAATGTCACTGTTGTCCGCACGCAAGGAAAAAAGAAACAAGATGGGATCCAACGTGAGCCACGGATCAGCTGTTCAGCACAAAGCTCCAGATTTGTTCACGGAACAATACGAGCCCAAGAACGGCAGAGCCAGCAGCAGAGCCAACAGCAAGAGGTGAGTACAGAGCAGCAACTGCTCGCGTAGCGGAGGTTAAAATGCGCCTACTGGCAACAACGAAAGCTTAGGTAACCCCGTCACATCCTCTCTCTTCCCCCCGACGCCCACCATGTCTGCCCCATTGCCCGCCGGAGGTATTGGTATCGCCAACCTACCCAACCAAGTGATTATCTCCGTAAATTTTTCTGTTGCTGAACATCATCCTCATCTCGCACGTTTTTTCTTCTCAGAAACACAAGATCGTGGCCAAGAAGGGGGCGCACTTCACTGTCATGGTTGTTGGTCAGTTCTCTGTATTTATAGGGAGCGAAAGGATAATATTCACTCGAATCTTAATCGACGCTCAGGTGAGAGCGGGTTGGGAAAGACGACGCTTATCAACACACTCTTTTCTACTGAGCTCTCTCCGCCTAAAAACTACTCCCGCCGTCATGTCAAGCAGCTCGACAAACTCACCGAGGTTATTGCCGCACTTCGTTTATTTCAAGCGGATATTTACTTTTCTATGTAGGTCGAGATCATCAAAGCAGAGCTTGAGGAAAAGGCTTTCAAGGTTAAACTCACCGTGATTGACACTCCCGGTTTTGGTGACTACGTCAACAACCGCGACTCATGGGCACCCATTATCGACTTCGTTGACGATCAGCATGAGCTTTATATGAGACAAGAGCAGCAACCCCAGCGGGAGAGCAAAATCGACCTCAGGGTCCACGCATGTCTCTTCTTCATCAGGCCCACCGGTCACACGTAAGCGTGACCTTTGTTTGTGGCTGAGCGATAGTTTAATCCACTTCTAGATTGAAGCCGTTGGACATTGAGATCATGAAGCGCCTCGGCACACGTGTTAACTTGATTCCCGTTATTGCTAAGGCTGATACCCTCACTCAAAATGACCTCGCCTTGTTCAAAGCTCGTGTGATTACTGTATCCTTCCCATCACTGCCCCTCCCCGCTCACGTACCTGTATCTAGATTCGGGACGTCATTCAAGTGCAGGGTATCCGTATCTATCAACCCCCCATTGAGCCTGATGATGAGGCTGCTGCTGAGCATGCACGCTCCCTCACGGATGCCATGCCGTTCTCCATCATCGGTTCTACCGAAGATGTCCAGACCGCTGACGGACGGACCGTGAAAGGTCGCGAATATCTCTGGGGTGTAGCCGAAGGTGTGTCCTCCGAATCTTCTTCTTCTTAATTTCTCATTCTTGCAGTTGAAAATGAGGCCCACTGTGATTTCCGCAAGCTGCGCGCACTGCTCATTCGCACGCACATGCTTGACCTGATTTCCATGACGGAGGAACTTCACTATGAGAACTACCGGCAGCAACAGATGGAGACGCGCAAGCCGGGTGACAGCAAGCCGAAGCGCATCGACAACCCCAAATTCAAGGAGGAAGAGGAGGCTCTCAGGAAGCGCTTCACGGAGCAAGTCAAGGCAGAAGAGAGCAGGTTCAGGCAATGGGAGCAGCATGTGAGTAATGGGAATGTGGTTATCGATAGCGCTAACGTGTCTTTGCAGCTTATTGCAGAGCGCGACCGCCTTAACAAGGACCTTGAGACTGCACATGGTGCCATCAAGGCTCTGGAGGCGGAATTGGACAACCTCCAGGCGGGGTACGGTAGGGGTACGCAGAGGAGGTAAATGGACCTTGAGGCTTAGTCCACTCTTGACTTTTTTCTTCTATATGGAATATTGCAAAGTACTCTCTTTGAAAAACTCGTAGATACCCTTACACCGTCATCCACTCGTTTCTATCCCCGCTTATTTTCATCCTCTTGATACTACTATTCCCATCCTCTATTGGATTGCTCTGGAATCTAATATCACTCTACATAATTGTCTGAGTGAGGTGTGATGTGCTAATTTATTGCAGACGTCTACGCCGCATGGTAAATCGATACCAAGCAACCTAACTAGATCCGAGTGATAGAACGATGGTTCCCCCCCAAGCGGTATGCCAATTTTCTGCGCAGAGCAGCAGAGGCGGCGTCGTCGCCTCGGAGGGGCTCTTTTAGCCGCAGTTTCCTGCCTGTGCTAGGTAGATGAGGGTTCAGAAGTAACCTCTCTTCTTCCGTGTCCTCATCTTCATCCACATCTTCTTCGCTGTCCTCATCCGCATCCATCTCTTCCACCTCTCCCGCTGTCATCTCTGCTTCAGTCAGTGGCACCTCGTTCCCTTCCGCATCTAGCTTGCGTCCCCACTCATTCATTTTTGATACGACCACTGCGTCCTTCCCCCCCCACTCCTCCGCCGCTACCTCATATAATTCATGCTCTTGCTGTGCGACTCCATACCAGTTGCCAACCTGCACCTGCACAATACGCTTTTCTGGACGAATAGGGTCCGCCATGCCTTCACCAGATATGCCACGACCGCGCTCGTGCGTAGCGAAGCGAATACCGACGAAGCCGCCCTTGTGGCCCGCAAGACGTGCGACAATGTCAATTGCGAGCTTGCGCATGCGCGCGAGGCGCAGGCTGATTATACGGTTGGTGAAAGAGAATAGACATTTGCGGTCGTCGTTTGATATAGAGGCGTAGAAGGGTAGGCCTCGCTCGAGACCTTTAGAGAGGCGTGAATGCGAAAGGGCTAGGGGGCGCGTAGAGAAGATAATTGCGAGAACGGGACGCCAGAAAGGTTCGGTGCTGAGCATGGGCTCGTACATCGTTCGAATATCCGCGGCAGAGGGGATTTGTCTAGAGAGATGTGGGGGAGCTTGACGAGGACTGTCCATACCAGTGCTTGCAGTCGATGAGGAAGCAGCCCCGGTTTGGAGCGGTGATGACTCTTCAGATTTCGCTGGTGTATGCAACTCAGTGGTTGATTCCTCCTTTGATTTTGCAGCTCTTTGATCCGTCAGGTTTTGCAGCGGGATAAATGCGGGCCACTTCTTTTGATTGCCTGTCGGCTCTTCCTCCTCGATCTCCTCTTCAGCCTCTGATGCAACCTTCTGAACATCCTCGGAGCTGTAATTAGGATCTTCATAAAGTTCCTTCATGAAATCCTCCAGATTTTCATCCGGCCCCCACCACCGCGTAGGCTTGAGCACCTTGCCACTCTTAGGCAACCATGGCCAGCAGGCATTATCCATACTCTCTCTGGCTTCAAACGGACAGCGAACGCTGTTGTATTTTTCAATGAGTTTAACGAAGTCAGAGGCGCGGCAGACGCCTACAACGTGATCTTTTGAGTCGACGCGGCCAATGCCATGGCGCACTTTGTATCGGCTCTCGAGGAGAAATACAGTGTGGGGCTCATACGCAGATTCGTGCGGCGACTCGTATTGTTTGCCCTTAAGAAGATAGGGACCGCCAGGAAACCAATTCGTAGCTCGCAGGTCGCGTGGGCGGGTGAAGCCACCCATGTATCTAATCAGGGCGAAAGGAGCATACGAACTCAGTACACAACATTATTATAACGAGAAACATACGTCTTGGGAGGCGTTATTGCCAAGGTTATGTCAATGCGCTCATCGCGCTCCGCCTTTTGAACGCGTCGCTTGATAATGCGGACCTGTTCTTCTGCAGTAGGACCATGAGAAATGGGCGACGGTCGGTATAAGTGTCCTTTGCGACCCTTTCTTGCCACTGCCTTGCGCACGACCTCTACTCTTTGACTGGACATGCACTTTTCGAGGTTTGGCGCCGGTAATAGGGCGTGTGACGGTTGTGACGCTTACTCCCATTTTCAACCTGGATAGAAGGAATCGGTGGATTTACATGTATTGTATATAAATTCTACGTGATCTTCAAGGATGCATCGATGATGGTTATACAGCACATCCCAAATTAGTTTTCCTCCCAGCCAATGAACAACTTGTGATAATCAGGGTTGTCAAGCCGCTGGAGACGCAACTTATGTAATGCGTCAGAACCTCACCTCCTCGTCCGCACCACCATCCTCGTACTATATAGAGCATACACTTTTCTTTGCCACCTCTCATGTCCTCGGCTCTCTCCAAATTCTGCCTCTTGGGTCGTGGAGTTCCTCCTCCGCATCCTCACGCTCCGAGACCCAGTATTCGACTGGGACGTGTTTGGTCACGTGACCAGAGTTCCAAGTTCCAGTCGAATACGGGCTCCTCATCCTAACCCACGAAACTTGGACTTCACCATCACCTGTCCGGGTTTCACTTATATATTTTCACCTGTGGCACCTCCGCATAGCGTTCCTCATAGCAATCAGCAACGATTCCGACAGGAGAAGATTATGCGTTCATGAAATTAGCTGATAGGCTATAGCCCGTGCTTCGTGGGATCACAACTACTTTTGAACGGCCGGGGCCACAACACCAACCCTGAAGTATAAATTTGCTAGGCAATGGCGACGCTCCGTGTCTAATATCTATGTATGAGATATGTCAAATTTAAAAATCGATGGTCGTCAAGCTCCTTGACTCGGCTGTAATGCTCTCCCCTATACTGGAGCGTTTGTAACTTGCGGTTATACATCAGGGAAACACTGGCTGTACAATCAAGGACGGTGGTACGTGCTGTACTTGCTGTACATACTGGGACTTGCACGTTGCTCCGTTTTGTTGTGGACAAGTAATTCATTCGCTGTCAAATTTCAGCCGGCCGCTTTGCTGTAGTCATCCTGTACATACTTCTGTATCTTTGATCCTGAGAAACATCTTTGATACTCGTAGCTGTGCAGATCTGTTACATTCCCTGTGCCTCGCAATCATTAGCTCGCGTCTCAACTCATGCATCATGCATCATGAGTCAGATACCACAAATACCTAATAGATGGCGCGTCTGTGTGCCACCAACAAAATTATTGGCGTGCGGTTCGTTTTATTCTCCCAGCTCGACGTTTGCCACTCTGAGCTTTGCATCCCGTCGCTGGCGACATGTTCTCAATCCTGGTGATATTCTTAGCGCAGGCTTATTTGGCCACTAATGGTATGGGCCCTACATCTGTCTGATTTCTGTCGCTCAGTGTGTATCCCATATACAGTTTCTGCCTATACGTATGATATAGCCGTGTCCGATCTGGTTTCCAGACAGGTGAATAATGCGTCGTCTCAGGTGGTGATGTCCTCTCAGGTGAGTTATTAGTCTGTCCCACAAGTCCCACCATCCACGTCTTATTAAATAAAAAGTGTAACGCCACCTGCAACGCATTTGCACTCCTAAATGTAGAGTGCCCGCCGAGTAGTCCACACTGTCATTGCAATGCACCATTCCTCTCGGCACAAGGCAATTGCCTATTATGCCGGACTGAAACGGCGTCAGATGAGGCAGCCGTTCAATTTCTCCTTGATGGTGCGTGCATGATCCAAATCGTGCAAATAAAACATTCACTCAATTATACTTATAGAGGAGATATCACAATGTCACAGTGAAGGCATAGATGTCAATGTCCAGCTACAACTTCCTCCAGCAGCAGCCGATATTGTCCATTCCTTCGATGTCGGTGGCCAAAGTGCGTACTGACTCAACGCTATTTTAACCTTACTATCACTCAAAAATTGGCCCTTCAAAGTACTTCGACGGATGCAGACGGCCTTTCTGGCCCTCCAAATATTAGGAGGGCATGTCGGACTGGTCCTTATTTTTGTTTTTGGCGTATTCTCTCGGAGAGTGAACCGTGACCCAACATTCATCAGCTTCTGTTTGGCTTGGATATTCTCCAGTGTCGTTTTTTCCTTGTCGTAAGGCCTTTCCTTATAGGTACAGGAAGTTGTGCTTGAAATATTAATTCTTTCTTTTTTTCGCGTTAGGCTGTACAAGGGAGTTGAGGACAATACAACACTCAATACTCTGGGAGAAGTTAATCCAGACTTTTGTCTTGCGCAGGCGGCTCTCACTGCTGGAGCCCAAGTTTTGACTGCGTGTTCTACACTAGCATGGGTTATCCAGGTAAGATAACGCTCCGCTTCATAAGCGATTCTGACGGAATCCGTGTACCGATCTCTTCCAGCTGTGGATCACCCTGCGTGCTGTTATTAATGGCATTGGATACAAACCATCGGTTTGGATTACATGGACCGTGCGTAGCGCCGTCATTCGTTTGGAAGATTGTGGTATTGATGGTTTGATACTTCTAGCTTATATCGCTGCCCTATGTATTGTTTATCGCGCTTGCTGTTCCGGCCGCCTTGGTGGGAGTCCTCCAGTGTTCTCCATTCTTTGTTGTTTGACTTATCAGACAATACGCTTGGGCGCTCTTCTAGATCGGCCAACAACGAACTCTGGTGGAGGGTAATAGTACGCCGCAAGCCGTCCCAGGTTCATTCTATTGCCTGGTTGGAAATTCCTTGTGAGAAAGAAACGATTTACACTTCGAAATATAAACCCTCATATGTCCAGCGCACGTGTCCTGTACGGTGTTGTACTTGCGTGTTTGATGGCAGCCATGGTCTTCGACAGTACGTTCTACTCCTGCTCTCCGGCGTTCAATCGGTCAAATCTGCCCACCATTCCTAACCTTCCGAATGATCCCTCTAGTTCTAATTATCAACATCTTATACCGGCACTGGCGGGCATTCCGAAGCGTGAATACAAAGGCCCCGGTCTCGTTTTCGATCCTTTTACGAGTGATGACGTTTAGTGTCTTCCGTATTGGAGTTGCCATGTAAGCTCTTTTCTTCCTCGTCTCTGTGACCTACATTCCAAAAGGCTCTTAATCTCCACGCATCTGTCTTTCCTTTTATATCTGTATTGTCATGGATTTTAATTTCTGTGTGTAGTGCGTACGGAACAGTCTTCATTACACCCCCGTCATCACAATTCACCCAAGGCAAATCTGGCACGACTTCCAATGCAATTATTCCTCCATGGGTCGATATGCTACAGGCAACAAGTATGGAGTCTTTTATTCGTCACCGTACCTCTCTGAGACTTTACTCGTAGTTCCACTGGTTGCATTCCTCATCATTGGTACCACCGGGGTAGGCAATACGATACTAGGTCTTTAACGACGACTTATTGCTGCTTCATACAGGATGTATTGGAATCCGTACAGTTTTGGAAGAGATGGCGGCCCTCGGGGTCTCCAACTTCAACGATCAGCTCCACTAGCACGGAGGACTTCTCAACGCGAAAGCAAGACATTGAAAAGGATTGGAACGGTGGGGAAGTCGTCTGAGAGGCGGCGTTCAATATATTTAGTCGTTCGTTATATTTTGTATTGTTGCTACCTTTGTAAAGATACTAGGATCTACTTTGGCTCTAGATTAGCTAGCCATTTCATTGGGGCATGAGGACGATTGGATCGCGTTCAAGTTTCTAATATTTCGACATTTTGAAAAAGTGGAATTTCAGGATCTTCCTCACGACAATGAGCCCCACACACAAGTGATAAAACGATTTTTCTTTTTTGCGTAGTATAGTGAGATTTATGTGAGACATCCCGAGATCATGTGAATTGTCGTAGTACTTATTACCGTACGTAGTGAGTACATTGCTGTACTTATGGACGATTGTGTGGCCAAGCTTGATAGAACAGCTCAACACCCTAGGTAGCTTTGGACAACAGCTTTCAATTGACTTGAACATAGTTGTTTCCACGGAGATGACTCGGAGCTCTGGAGATCTCATATAATTTTTGGTGGGTTTACTACCATACTTTACATAAGTAGCCTAGCACTAGCAAAATTTCGACCCACTCAAAGTCCAACTTGAACAAGAAGTTCAGTACATAAGACCCCTTCTGGCGGGAAGCTGGTAAAATAGATTAGCTACTGGATCAGCGAGTTATGTCAGGTGAGGACAGTATTATAATAGTAATCTGCCGCACTCGACGGCTCACAACAGCCCACGTCTCAACTCATGCATCGTGCATGATTAGATAAATACCTGGCTTCTAACATGCAGTTGTTGCGGCGGCAACTTGACGTTTTCCCCTGCATCCCGTCGCTGGCGACATGTTCTCAATCCTGGTGATATTCTTACTAGTAGCGCAAGCGTACGCCGCGTATTTGCCCACTAATGGTATGGGGTCCTGCATCTGTCTGATTTCTGTCGCGCATCTCACGTACAGTTTCTGCCTATACGTATGATATAGCCATGTCCGATCTGGTTTCCAGACAGGTGAATAATGTGTCCTCTCAGGTGAGTTATTAGTCTATCCCACAAGTCCCATCATTCACGTCTTATGAAATAACAACAGTGTAAAGCCACCTGCAACACGTTTGAACTCCTGAATGTAGAGTGCCCAACGAGTAGTCCACACTGTCATTGCAATGTACTATTCCTCTCGGCACAAGGCAATTGCCTATTATGCCAGACTGAGACAGCGACAGATCAGGCAGCCGTTCAACTTCTTCTTGATGGTGCGTGCATGATCCAAATCGTGCAGATAAAACTTTCAATCAATTATACTTATAGAGGAGATAACACGATGTCACGATGATGGCATAGAGGTCAATGTACAGCTACACCTTCCTCCAGCAGCAGCCGAGATTGTTTATTCCTTCGATGTCGGTGGCCAAAGTGCGTACTGACTCAACGCTATTTTAACCTTACTACCACTCAAAATTGGCCGTTCAAAGTACTTCGACGGATGCAGACGGCCTTTCTGGCCCTCCAAATATCAGGAGGGCATATCGGACTGGTCATTATTTTTGTTTTTGGCGTATTCTCTCGGAGAGTGAATCGTGACCCAACATTCATGAGCTTCTGTTTGACTTGGATATTCTCCAGTGTCGTTTTCTCCTTGTCGTGAGGGGTTTCCTTACTGGTACAGGACGTTGTGCTTGAAATATTAATTCTTTCTTTTTTTTCGCGTTAGGCTGTACAAGGGAGTTGAGGACAATACGACACTCAATACTCTGGGAGAACTTAATCCAGACTTTTGTCTTGCGCAGGCGGTTCTCACTGCTGGAGCCCAAGTTTTGACTGCGTGTTCCACGCTAACATGGGTTATCCAGGTAAATCAACAATTTCACAAGTGATTCTCGCCAAGTTTGTATTCTTATCTCTTGTAGCTATGGATCGTCTTGCATGCTACTATCTATCGTTGTGAATACGAGCCATCAATTTGGGTCACATGGACCGTGCGTAACGGCGTAATTCATGTGAAGGATCTGTGGTACTTGCTGATGATTTAATACTTCTAGCTGGTATTGTTGCCTTATGTATTGTTTATTGCGCTCGCTATTCTGGCCACCTTGGCGGGTATCCTCCAGCGTTCTTCATTCTTTATTACTTGGCTCATCATAACACCCTTGGGCGCTCTTCTAGATCGGTCAACAAACATCTCTGGAGCGTAATATTTTACCGCAAGCCGTTCCGAGTCCAGGCTCGTTTTATTGCTTCATACCAATAAATTCCTTGTGAGAAAAAAACGATTACACTTCGAAATATAAACCCATCATTATGTCCAGCGGACGTGTTGTGTACGGTGTCAAAGTTGTATGTTTCACCTTAGCCATAGTCTTTGACAGTATGTCCTGCTCCCTGCTTCGGTGTTTGCATCTTTAAAATGTGCTGACCGTTCTCCAACTTGTCGAATGATTCTTCACCAGTTATGATTGTCAACATCTTATTCCGGAACTGGCGAGCCTTACGAAGTGGCAATACAAAGCCTCCCGCCATTTCGTTTTCGATCCTTCTGCGCGTGATGTTGTTTAGTGTCTTCCGTATTGGGATCACCATGTAAGGTCTTTTGTCCCTCATCCCCGTGATTTACATTTCATTTACATGGTCACTTGCCTTTTTCTTCTTCTGCATCACCATGAAATTTAACTACTGTTCGCAGTAGGGACGGAGCCGTTCTAGCTACGCCCCCGCATCCGGCAACTTTGGCGAATCCTGTTTTTGTCCAGCCATGGGTCGATATGCTACAGGCTACGGGTATGAGCCTTTTCATTGGTCTCTATACTCTGACGAGACTTCACTGGTAGTACCCCTCGTCGCATTTCTCATCCTTGGTATCAGCCGTGTAAGTAACACGATACATTTGATCCTCGATGGTGGCTTCTGACGCTTTGAACAGGATGCAGTGCAGCCACTTGTGCAGTTCTGGCAAAGATGGCGACCCTCGGAGTCTTCCCGTTTGCACAAAGAGTTGACCACTGCTGTGGGGGTTTAGTAAGACGAAACCAGGGTATTGAAAGGAATTGGAATAGTGCCAGTGGGAGAGTGGCGTGTGTAACTGACACGGTTGATACATTGGGTTCTTTCGCTGTATTATTTACTGGCACTATCTCGTTGGGTCTATATTAGCCGGCCATTTTTTTCGGTACAGCTCTTGAATCGGACAGAAAGAAAAATCAATACCTTGCGTGTGGCTGCAGACAAGCCAGCGAACGCGTCCTTAACTTCCTTCTTGGTGGCGTTCGTGTGCGTCTTGATGAAGTCAATTCCGAATAAGTTACTATAAGTAAAAAAACCATCAGGGAATGTTCTATAGACTACATGGGACGTATATTGGTGAATTCCATGTAGCGTGAGCGGTCCAGGGTAAGTCGTCTCCTATTTTCTGTCCAGGCACCTGCGGAGGAAGAACGGGGATGCTCTGCACGTCTATTAGATGCGTGCGTCGACCAGTAGCACTAGAACACAAGTGAGTCAACTGTCCCGCTTGCGCACCCGAAGGACTCACAACAGTGTCGCAAAAATCCAAAAAGCCTCAGCAGGCCTAGTGGTCTGGCGAAACCTGTCTAGGTCCTCGCCAGTTCCCCGCTAGCCTAGCAGGACCCTTATTAGGTTATCCCAAGTTTGGCCTGTACCTGGCGAGGTCCTGGCGAGGTCCTAATGAGGCCGAGAATGGTTCTGAATCTCGCATTGATTTAAAAAAGGCTTTGTTGTTCATGTAGATGGTAAATAATTAATATTCAAGTCTTTTGTTTAAAAAAAATCGTAAGAATGCATCACCATCGACTAAGTCATTGAGATAATACCGTCCGACCTTCTTCTCGAAGGTCGGGATCATGTGACAACCGCGTAGTAGATATTTCAGCATCACGAAGCGATAGTTTTTCTCTTCTAGAACACGGCACCCCTCCCACTTGGTGACAGGGCTCCAATTGCTTAACTGGAAAATGCGAATAAGAGCAAGGTCGCACGTCCTCCCTTTGTTATCTTGGCAAGAAAACACGTATTGTAACCGTCCAAATGTCAAGGGTTCTGTGTTGATGACCACGCAATCATAACGTTCGTTGCCATGGAAGCATGGGTTGCATCGCAGGATATCCTGCTTTACTGTCCAGTCCTCCAGAGACCTTAATTTAGGTAGACGCATCGGTAAGGTGTGATCTGAATGAAAAGTTGGCGGCACAGTGAATGGTCAGATCTGAAGGATAACATACCTTGAGGTGTTCTGAGGGGCGGGATTCCTCTGGCAAGGTCTCGGCGAGAAACGTCTGCAAACGAGAATCGAAGTGTCGAAAGGCTGCATCTCCATTCTGCTCCTCTACTTGACGAGCATATATTTTCTTTTGACGAGCACCGAGAGCCCAGTGGTGTTCGGATTGCACCGGCTCGGGGGGTGGTTCACCATCGTCGGTGGCATTTTCAACCGCAAATGCCTCTTGATGCCGTTTGTCTTGCATATCAATGGCCATTCGAATGCGTGCCATAGCTTCTTGGTTTTCGTCAATGCGGACCATCTATTTCCGGAAACATTCAATACACTGTTGATCCATGTACTGAAAATCAGCGCTCACCTGTGGTTCAGTGTTTCGGTAATTTGTCTGATCATAGGCTTCCTGTACTTCTTGTTGAAAACCTTCGCCAGGTCGTGTAGTATAATTTTAGGTAGCACCCTTTCATCGGAGGTCATCAGCCAGGTGCGTGAGACCGTGGTGCTGTTATGAACTGGATTTCTTCTCATCGGATGTCGGATTTGTCGGAGTACGGGATTGGAGTCGGAGATCGAGATGTACGGACATTGGCTTCAACTTATAGGTTGCGCCCTCTTGGATCCTTCGTGTCCTGGTATTTTGGAGGGTCGGAATGTCGGAGGAGTCGGACAAGATCGGTAAGTTGGATAGAATTTAGAAGCGGAAGCGAGAAGTTGTCCAGTCAAGGTGGGTCAATATTTGAACTGGTTAACAAGTACATGGAGGAGTCGTATATAACAAATTGATGTAATCCAAATTGGAAAGATATGAACATGGAAATCTGAAATGGAGCGAAAATGGGATCGGGGTAGAAGTAAATATGGACATAAGACCGAGGCTGTAGATCTTTGATGAAAACGACTAAATATAGGTGGGATGGAGATAAGCAAAAACGGGTGGAGGAAGTTGGAAATGCGAGTCGGAATATGTCGGAGAAAAGCGGAAAAGCTGAGAATGAATCTGGGTTCTAACAGTATCTCCTCTTTAAGGCCGAGCCCTCGAGGCCTAAGATCAGCATGGGAGGTTTGGTGTGGTTATTAAGCGAAACCCCTAATGTGATATATAAGAGTGATGGATGGAGCTCAACTTATCAGTTTCCTGATCTTCCTATCTCTGCCCTCTTCTAGGCTAAAATGTCAATGCTGCCAATTATCTCGCTTGAGGACCTGATTTCTGAAGATGATTCGGAATTGGGGACCGACTTAGAAGCACAGATTCACGAGATTTCGGAGTTGCAAAAAGAAGTGGCAAAGAAATTAGAGCGGAGAAGGTTGGAGCGGAAAAAGGCAGAAAAGGAGGAGAGGAAGGCTGACCAGATATCGGAGGTCTCGGGGGAGGAAAAGCGATGTGGTGGAGAGAACCATTGCCCGTAGGAGGGTTCACAAATCTGCGATTAACTGGGTCGGACACGAACATTGTGCGGGATGTCGGGTTTGGGATATCTTTTGTTCGCTGATGGGGGAGGGAGTGAATACAACATGCGACGAATGCACTAAGGATGGGAGGATGTGTCGTCAACCGGGAACATCAGGATTTGCAGAAGAGTTCGTGAAAGGTGTCCATACGGGTGAGGAAGGAACAGCAGAGTTGCTGGTGAAGGAAATCCAAGAGTTGCGGAAGTCCGTTGATCGTCACGCGAGTTCCATGCGGACACATTCCGAGGAGACGCAGACTCTCGCCACATGGGTACAAAGGATGGTTCAGCACCAAGAGTGGGAATTGGAAGTGAGGATGGAGGAAATGGAAAGGGATGAAATATGGGAATTGGAAAATTGAATCGGGATTTGAGCAGAAGTGCAAGGCGGAATTTCTTGGAACAGGGGGAAATGTAATTAGGATTTTGAACATTGAATGTAGGAAAAATCAGAGAAAATCGGAAAAAATCAGAGAAAGAAGGAAACGTTAAGGAAGAGTTGGACCGGGTCTGTCAGGATATTTGTGATGAAAGTCTTCAACGATCTCTGAAGTGTTGCCTAATTCCGTAGCGGGAATCCACAAGGTTTCTTCATTGGTACCCTGATAACCCGTCCAGCATACTAAATATTGTATCTTGCAACGTTGGTGATTGTCTATCTTGGAGTCCAGAATTTCGTCGATTTTGTATTCGGGTTCGCCTTCGATAATAACTGGCGGAGGTGGAGGCTGTATTTGGTTTGGGATTGCGTTGGGCTTTGACAAAGACTTTGTCGCCTACTTTGAAGTCCGGAGCTGGAGAGTGTTTCTTGTTTGCAGGTTCCTCATATTGGGTTTGCCTGTCGGAAATTCTCTTTCGGAGTTCCTGGTGGAGTTCATCTAAGTCAATTGCAAAATCTTTTGCACGGGATGAAACAAGATCACATTTGGGATGGACGGAAAAATTGGGATTGTAACCTTTGTTAGCGAAGAATGGAGAGACTCCTGTTGTCGCGTTCAGAGCGTTGTTATAGGCAAATTCTGCAATTGGAAGAAGTTCAGCCCAATTGTCTTGTTGATAGTTACAATAAATGTGAAGGTATTGCTCAAGGGTCTGATTCGTTCGTTTGGTTCATCCGTCACCTTCGGGATGATATCCAGAGGTGAAGTGGAGATTCATGTCTAGCGCCTTTCCGAGTGTGCAGAAGAAGGAAGACACAAATTCGGAACCTCGATTGGAGGTGACGTGAGTCGGAACACTGTGCTTGGAGAAGACATGGAGAACGAAAAGCTGAGCAAGCATTGGAGAAGTGATCGTCGTGACTGTTGGAATGAATATCGCTTGTTTTGTGAGTCTGTCAATGATAACGAGGATGCTGTCAAAACCCAATGAAAGCGGAAGCGGCTCAATGAAATCCAAGGATATAGAATTCCACGGTCTTGGCGGAATTGGTAGATGCTTAAGGAATCCATAAGGCCGATGTCATTGGGATTTTGATCGCATACAAGTTGTACAGGATTTGACATAAGAGATAACGAAGTCTCAGAGTTTCGGCCATGTATATTCATGTCAGATGTTGCTGAGAGTCTTGTTTTGTCCAAAATGTCTGGAGATCTGGTGGTCGTGCAGATATTGTAAAATGCAGAGTCGGAGGTCGTTAACGTTGGGGACGTAGATTCGATTGTTGAGTCGGAGGAGTCCTTGAGGGTTGACTGACCATCGAGGTGTCGGAGGGTTTGTGGAATAGTTGGAAATTGGGGGATTGGAGGAGATGGATTGTCAGATTTCTTCATGGAGTTTCTTGAAATCCATGATGGTAACTGCACAGAGAATTGTGACATTAAGGGATGTGGCTCTGGGGGACGATGACAGCTGTTCGTTAGTGAAAACCAGGCAGAAGTTGTGCAGGTTAATGCTGGCATAGTCGCTACTCCCCTCTTTAGGATAGACGTCCCATCGTCTAGTTAAGGAGTTGGGTTTTGTTCCGAGTTTCCCGGGTCGGAATCGGATAACGAGGTTGAACCGACATAGAGGTATTCCGACCATCATACTTGTTGTCGAGTCAGAAGTTTGGTGGTTGGTTACAACGTCGATGGTGGAACCGGAACCTTCAAGGTAGTGTCGCCAAATCTTGAAAGCTTCGAAAATAGCAAGTAATTCTTTGTTGTGGATGTCGTAGTTTAATTCCAGGGCTGTAAAAGTTGGAATGAAAAGCTACAGGGTGAATTTTGCCGTCTTCCGGAGAAATGCCAGAGAGGATTGCCGCTAGGGTGTAGTCCGAAGCGTTGGTTTCCACAATAAGTTGGCAATCGGGGATCCAGTGTGTGAGGATCAGAGCTGTGGTGAAGGCTTTCTTGAGTGTTTCAAATGATTTCTGACACTCATCAGAGAAGTTTCACTTTACGGTTTTCCGAGTGAGTCATGTAAGCGGAATTGCGATGTCGGAGTAAGTATGAATGAAGCGTCAGTAAAAGTTCGCAAAACCTAGGAAGGATTGGATGTCTTTTATTTTTTGAGGTTTGGGTGATTCTTGAATTACTTTGATTTTGTCGTCTGCCATTGAAAGTCCTTCCGGAGAGAGTATGTATCCAAGATATTCCACTGTCGTCTTGTGGAAGTCGCATTTGTCGGATCTTGCATAAAGTCGATTTTTTTGGAGACGTCGGAGGACTTCGTGGACATGTTCTTCATGTTCTTCCAGGTTGTTGGAGTTAACTAAGATGTCATCCAAATAGATGAGGACTGAAACGTCGAGCATGTCGCTGAATATGTCGTTCACGAATCGCTGAAAGGCAGCTGGTGCGTTAGTGAGACTGAAGGGCATAACATGCCATTCAAAGGAGCCGTATCGGGTTCTGAAGGTGGTTTTCCACTCATTGCCCTCTCTAATGCGGACTAAATGGTAAGCATGTTGGAGATTGATTTTGCTGTAAATCCGCGCCTTTCTGGGGCTTTCCAAAAGGCTGGAAAGTCGGGGAAGCGGATTCGGTCTTTTTTCGTAATTTTGTTGAGACCACAGAACTCGATACAGAGTCAGAGTCTGCCTAACTTTTTCTTCGAGAATAGTACCGGGGCACGGTGTGGAGAAAGTGAAGGGTGGATGAATCCTATGGCTAGTGCCTCGTCAATGAACTTTTGGAGTGTTTCTAGCTCAACTGGGGATAGGGAATAAATGGTTCCCAAGGGGGGACTCTCCCTCTATCAAGTCAATCTTGAGATCGTACGGTCGATGATTGGTGAGGATTTCCACTTTCTTCTTGCTGAAGACATTGGAAAACTTGTGATATTCCGATGGAACGCCGTCGAGATTGGCTGTTGGATCGGGATTTGGGGAAGCGTCGATGATGGAAGCAGATCTTCCTTTGGAGGTATGCATAACTGAAAGATCTCCTTGTTATCTAGTCTGCACAGGTGAGCGAACGCAGAGGCAGGGACTAGGTCAATAGGTGAGTCTTGTTTGGATGTTGGAGGGGTGTCCGCGCGATCAGATCTTGGGATTTTGGGCACTGCAGAGGATTTTGCGGAGAGTGACGTCGGAATTGAATCTCGCTGCTGAGGAATGCGGAACAATATACTACTCATTACCCAGTCAATCAACGGATTGTAACGGGTGAGCCAGTTGTGTCCTAGCACAATGGAGCAGCTAGAATCAAGCAGTGTTACATACATAGCTACAACCTGATTTTCGCCGGACAGAAAGTGGATTGGCATATCGATAGTCTGTGTAATTGAGACGTTAGACATGCTGTCGAAAAGTTTTAGCGGAATTTGCAGGATATTGCGGGACTCCAGCGGAAGCTTGGAAGCAAATGATGAGTCTATAAAACAATGAGTGGAACTGGAGTCCACGAGAGCTTGAATGTCAGTATTCGGAATAATGTCGGAAGTCAATCGTATAGTAAGAGAATTGGATTTTGAAAGAGCGGAAGCGTTGAGTCGGACCTTGGAAAATGCACAGATGGAATCAACGCAACTCTGGGTCTGTGTGGAGGTCTCAGAGCTGCTTATTATTTTTTTGAATCCGTCATGGCCACAGGTTCAGCCTTGGACTTGGTTTTGCTCGAAATTGCAGAGGCCGCTCAGGCCTTCGGTTGAGCATTAAAAGAGGTCGATCGTGGATAGTCCTTCGTGATATGCCCAGGCTTCCCACAGAACATGCAAAGGTTTTGGTCCATGTGTCGCTGCCTCTCCTGTTGTGTTAACTTTCTGTCTTTTCCGAGTATGTTGGGGATATCTGGAGTTTTTCGGAAATTCGACGTCGAGGACTGAGGTTTGGTAGAGGAGGCGGAAGCCGAACCGTTGTTGTTGTTCATCCTCTTCTGCAGTTGATTCGATCGGGATTCTTGCTTGTCTGATTTGCTGCTGTTACCGGAGTAGTTGTTGTTGGAAGTGGTGGCACGGTTGACTTCGCCTCGCTGCTCCCAATAACGGCTGTCGATGGTTTGCACGAGTTGTCGGAGTTCCGGAAGCATGTCGGCTTTGTCTCGGGTTGCAAGAATATCTTTAATACGATTGGGAAGTTTAGTATAAAAACTCCTACGAAGGGTGGTGTTGCCCCAGTTGACTCTAGCGGCTAGGCGGTTGAACTCTACGAGGAACTTTGTAATGCGTTGGTTGTCGTGCATTCGGAGATTGTTGAGTTCGGTTTCCGCATTGCCGATGGGATTGTAAGCTCTGAAATTCTCTCGGAGTACCGTTGTGAAGTCCTGATAGTTTGTAAGCCAGGGCAGGTCTTGGAAGGCATTGTCGTCTAAGAGTTCAAGTTCGAAAAAATCTAAAGCTGTCCTTTTAAAGAAGAGATAGCGTAAGTAACTTTCGCTTTGTCACTGGAAAATGTCTGAGGATGATCGCAGAAGTGGAGCTTGCATTGAAGGAGGAAGGGATGGAGTTTTTGGGAATCCGATCTGTTGAAGGTGTCGGGTTCACAGAGCTTGGTTTTTCCGGTTTGACCTTTGTTCGGAGTTCCCATGTGCTTGGCTATCTGTTTTAAAGCCTTCATCATAGCCTTTCCCTCATCTTCATCGTCGTCATCGTCGTCCTCGTTGTTGTTGATGTTGATGTTGTCACTGGGGTCGTCTTCTGGTTCATTATTCGGAAGGTTAGATCTGGGGTCTGTGATTCCGGTGACAGTACGGGATCTGGTAGAAGGCATAATGAATGGATCAAGAGTTTTAGTTCAAATATACTGTTATGAACTGGATTTCTTCTCGTCGGATGTCGGATTTGTTGGAGTACAGGATTGGAGTCGGAGATCGAGACGTACGGACGTTGGCTTCAACTTATAGGTTGTGCCCTCTTGGATCCTTCGTGTCCTGGTATTTCGGAGGGTCAGAATGTCGGAGGAGTCGGACAAGATCGGTAAGTCAGATAGAATTTAGAAGCGGAAGCGAGAAGTTGTCCAGTCAAGGTGGGTCAATATTCAAACTGGTTAACAAGTACATGGAGGAGTTGTATATAACGAATTGATGTAATCTGAATCAGAAAGATACGAACACGGAAATCTGAAACAGAGCAAAAATGGGATTGGGGTAGAAGTAAATATGGACATAAGACCGAGGCTGTAGATCTTTAATGAAAATGACTAAATATAGGTGGGATGGAGATAAGCAAAAACGGGTGGAGGAAGTCAGAAATGCGAGTCGGAATATGTCGGAGAAAAGCAGAAAAGCTGAGAATGAATCTGGGTTCTAACAGGTGCTTCGGGTAGTTGTAGTTTTTCCCATAATCCTTCGTCACTCGCTATTACACAGGATTGATAAGAGGAGTACTTGAAATATAGATTGAAATACATACTGTACAATGTGTTTCATATTTAGTGAGAGATTCCGACAGATATTGAATTTGCGACTCTGTGACAACATGGAGTCCTGCAATCATACGAATAACTGCACATGAGTGTATGCAATGTATAAAATTAGAGTTCAGTGGCAGAAGAGAGACGACGCAGCGTAGAATGCACTGACGCAGGACACATTAATGAAGCTCAATTACATATAAGATGTGAGCATTGCAAACCTTGAGAATGTCACGATAGCTGTTCCCATCAGCAAAATCTGTGGTAGACACAGCTTTAACGTGCTTCAAGCCTCGCCACCGTGGCATTTGATGCATACTATACGATTTATTTAGTGCCCCTGCATTTCGAATATAGGAATTGATACTCACTACTTGGACAGCCGTGTTCAGTCAGCTGGGCTGAGGATTTCAAGAAGGAGGGGCCACTGGTGCTTTCCCCATTCTCCTGAGTTGAAAGCATGCAGCATGTCCCAAGAGAAGGCACGATATGGGTCAGAGTGGCACATACACCAAAAGAAGTTCTGTTTATACACACCATTTAAGTAGCTTAACCCCATACCAATTTATGACGTACCTTTATTAGATGTAGACCAACATTTCGCAACATTGCCTCGGCTGCAGCATGCGAAGATGCATTTCGCGCTTGGCGATACACTTCTTGCATGTTTGTCTGTGTTTGCAGGGTGAATTGCTGTGAGAGCTTGTGAAGAAATTCCTTGAATACAAGGCATCTAGGGCATGGGTGATTAGCTTTTGCTCCTCGAGTGCTGCAGGTAGAGCAGGCCTCTTCCCCATCAACGGAATCAATTAAAAATCCCAGGTAAGTGACTCAAGTGATCTTATCTCCACAAGTGACGGCCTCTCCAGAGCGTGAACATCGCTTGAGTGGTCCAAATATCACTACGAGGATTTTATGATATACCTCTCGTTTGAATTGTGCCAATTTAACCGAATCTGCACTGTCATCCTCACTGCTGGCATCTTCATGTGGATTTCCAACCTATACAAAAGCACTAGCATGAGTAGAAATCATCATAGAAAAAAACTGGGGCACAAATGACAGGCATATAACTTACCAGCACTCTGCCTCCATTACCGGAGCCATTACGGATCAGACTGGGCAAGAACCCCAGATGCAGGATGATTGGGTGCTTCGTGACTGTCTTTGAAACATTGCTCTTGTCTATCCAGAGATCAAGGGGGAGAAAACAGTGTGGAAGGCTGTTTCTTGAGGCAAACCGTCCTAGAAATGCTTTGATTAGACGCCAATATAACGAGAACATATTGAGATACGTACCTGAATATCCCACCATTCCGTCCCTGAGTTGAGTTCATCAAAGATGCGTGTGATCTTCGGACCATTATGGAGGTACTTCTCAACTGGGTACCACATAATTGACTCGGATAGCGTACTATCCGTCAATATATCGTGCAACCACTCCCAAGGGTCACGGAACTTGAAGCGAAAAGTATGTTCCTTCCCTTGGTATTCATGTGTCACTTCACCATCCTGGAACTTGTGAATGAAGTCAGGAGGATGGATAAACGAGGGAGCTAAAATACGCACTTGAACTACAAATTTACATGCGGCTGCGCAATATTTTTGCAGATCCTTATTGGTGTGTAGCATGAGATTGGTGTGGCTAGCCCAGTGACCATGGTATCCTGCAAGGAGCTTGTCTACCGTCTCTGCATGAAACCCTTGTGTCACTGCTTCCTCAGCGAACTCAAAGTTGGCACAGTTCCGGAATGGTGCCCACGGTTTGCAGTCAGATTTGCAAGCGGTGAATGGAGACTGATTAAGCTGGGTGGTTGGTATGGGTCGATCCAGTGGGATCACGGTAGCAGAAGACTTCCCACTGTGAGGATGATGGAGGACCTTGATATACAGATTTGAAGCCAGCTCACACGCTGATGGCATTGATTCTTTTGAGGTGCTAGGGTCTTCATCCGTGGATTCTGGATCTAGCGATGATGTTTGAGAATCTTGGTTGAATGCATTTTATAAGTTTGTCAGGTCTCGACGTGCTTCAAGTGACTTGATACTGCTGCTCACCTTCAGCCGATGGTAAGTAATTGTATACATTGATTTGAGGATGTGGTTGTTGACATTCTATCTCATTTGAAAATCAATAATTTGCATAAAAATCATAAGTGAACAACATACCCTCGTCATCTGAGGACTCTTTAACCCTTGCACCAGCAGTAGCATTGACAGATCTGCCAGATGGTGCCTGACAAATAACGTACTCACGCTTGCATGCCTCTTGATGCTTGTCAAAATGCCGATAGTTGTGGGCACTTGCACACCATCTGCACCAATGCTGGTCTGCTGTAAGGTCAGCATTCGCTGGTGGTGAAGACATAGTGACACATGCTGGAGGTTGACGTGTTTAGCATGTGATTTGTTATGAGGAGTAATGACATCACCTTTCCCTTAGACTACCACTGCTCTCAGTCATTCTAAGCTTTTATCACCGTTGAAGGCATGTCACGTAATCGAAAAAATCAAACTATCTTCTTGTCGGACAAAGATCCATCTTCAGCGACCCAATCATCCAGTGACAAGGAGAATTGTCCTGAACTGTCACCCAATGCCTCACCGAGTCTGTCTGGAAGGTAAGTAAACATATTATGACATTGTTGAAGTGTTATTTACCTGTAATTTTTTTTTGATTCCAGGCTCTCCGGATGTCCCAAGCTTCGAATAATGCACTCCAGGGCAGACTTGTAAAGAAACGAAAGCAACTTGCCAATGTGATGAACAAGAACCCTGAGCCTCCGAAAAGAAGCAGACATAGGACACGCATTTCAAACAATGAGGAATGATTGGAAATAGAGACCGCGGGACACAAGTCCACTTACATGGGAATGCTATGGCTGCAAACTCCCGAACGCATGTTCAAGATGGCTGTGAATCCAGACTATGACCCAACCGAGCGTTTTGAAATGTCTGAGCTCAAGTTGCAGGGACAGCTCGCAGACCTGCATGAGATTGTGCCTACAAAGTTTCACAACGGTTTTGGTGGCCACACACTTTGGAATAATGTAAGTTTTGTCATTATATGCTACTGCACAGCAAACCTCTAAGCCATTTAAACTTGTAGTTTAAATCAGCAATGAGTCAACAACGCTCCAATGGGAGCACTCGTTCGTCGTGAGGCAGGAACAGCCATTTTCCAGTGCCTTGGTGATGATCTTGCTGACGCAGTTTGACGCCGTGACAAATTCAAGGACCTTATTGGTTGGACTCTTGAAGCCAATGAAAGAGGTAAATATAAAGTGTTAGCACCTATCCTGTACAGGGATTACAAGGGCTGGCACGATAAGAATACTATTTTCCTAAATCCCATTCTTTTCTGGGTATGTACTTTTTTTTTGGTTTCATTAATTACTGATCTTTATCGTGTTATCTAATGCAGACATACTCGGCACTCCTTCGTGGCCCGTCATCTGTGAAGGGACGAAGTGTAAGTAGCTGCCGTTCCACCCTAGAAGAAGTTTGGGGTGTGGATGCCATTACACCAGGTGCAATTGCGGCCACAGCAACATATGTGAGTCTATTTTATTCTCACATAACTCCTCTGTCCACCCATAGTACTTAATATATATAATTTTTCAAGGCTCGGTTTGCACTCTCAGCTGATCATCAACTGCAGCCGACAGGTGCCTCAACGCATATTCTGTATCAAGATAATTTTGAGTACTACCTTCAGTATCTTATAGAAGGGCTTCTAAAGAAGAAGTCATTGGTCCTGGCCATTTTTCGTACTTGGAACAAGGAGTTTTATCCCCATTCTATTGGCACCATTGAGGCTAATGACACAGAAGATGGAATGGATGAGAGTATGCAAGAAGCATTAGCTGACTTAGATGCAGATGATGAAGTTGAAGAGTCCCTTGGAGCTGTTAGCAATGGTAATCCAAATGATGGTTATAATACCGATGTTCTTTTCAATGACCACGTGAGCATTAACTCCTCTCTGTTCTTGAACACACACTAACAATTTTCAATTCTAAGCATGATCCCAGATGTGAAGAAGAAAATGGCCCATCTCTTGAGCATGGGCAAAGCTCTAGCAGCCTCAGTGACATAGAAAACCCACAAAATCTTGGATCCCATATGCCGTCATCTCCTCCAGTACAGGACAACAATTCTCAGATGTTGTCACGCAATCGCAAGACCTATGCTAGTGTGGTCACGTCAGCTTCGGGTTCAACATTCCAGCGGCAGAGCTCAATGCGCACGGCGAAGTTAAATGAAAAGAACCAGAGGGAGGACACGCACACAGAGAAAAGAGGTAAACTTAATTCCTCTACCTCTGTGCAGAAGAAGAAGAAGAAGAAAAACACAAGGCTTTGAGCAGAATGTATTAGTTATATTTACAATGAATTTTTTTGACTTGTCTGCCTCATTATAATTTTTAATGTGACATTTATGATTGGCAAAAAGATACATTTAGATTCAGATGCAATATTATTATTATACAAACTACTTTGCGAGGGCCTCAGCCAGCTGCTCAGCCACTTTTAGCTGAGCGGCTGTCTGCTCCATTTGTACCTTGATTGTTTCTTTGTATATCTCTTTGATTTCGCGTACCTCTTCTAGTAGCTTCTGAAGCTGACGGTTATCACCTACCACATCATTGTCTACATGCTGGCATTTAGGAGGGCACTCCAGCAGCGAGATGTCTTCATCTTCAGAACATGGATGGCGGGAAGGGCCCACTATGAATAGATTCTCGGGATCCGAACTGGGTTCAATAGTATCCTAAATGAGAATGTGAGTTCTGAACTGTCGCTATATTAATAGGCAAGCCCACTCACAATACTAGGCTCGTGTTTCTTCTGTGTGCAGGTGGGTTCCACAACATTTACATCATCCGAGCTGGGTTCAGCGATACTCTAAATGGAAACATGAGTTCTGAATGATTATTCATAGACAGGTACTCACAATGCTAGACCTTCCTTTCTTCTGCAGCCCAACCAGTGGATCAATCGGCAAATCCTCAGAAATACTTGAGAATTGACTCACCTGGATGTGTTCAAGTCTCTCGAGATGCTTGCTCAGCGAAGCATAATTCTCAACCGGATCAGGTTTGTCAAATGGTATGTCTCTATTATATCTGGCCATATACTCTCGCTGATCATGGTTGGGAAATGGGGAAGTGTCATCCTGTGGGTAGGCAGTGCGGTATTTGAGATTGAAGTCATATGTGTCACTAGAAACTAGGGAAGTAGGGCTGTCCACACGCTTCTGCTGGGTTGTTGGTGAATTTCTGGTGGTGAGTGATTCATTTGTTCATTTGTTAAGCATTGGTGGTTGCAATAGTCAACATCTATGATGTCATTGGTTGATTCTTATCAGTGTCACGGTGTGACTTTACAGCCAAAGATCCCCACCAAGCAGATGCAACTACTGTTCCTCCATCAAAGGATAGGGATGTGAAATTTGTTTTATTTTGTGTATTTCAATGTACTGAACAATCTTTTTGATTTTACTGGTGTTCCTATCCACAGTTTTACTGTTGAACTAGGGGTCCTCAGAGACTTGTTGAAACCAGCATGAAGATGGTATGGGCCCAGCCTTTAAATTTTAAACATATAAACATCTGAACTCACCTATAAAAACTTAAATCAGAACCTTGGCTAAACCTATATCACCTCAAATATTTTTCTTCAAGGAATGCCCACCAGCCAGGAATCGGTTAGCAATGACCATACAGGATATGTTTAAACATGCCAACTTACGGTTTAGTTGATGATTTATGTACACCATTTTTCTCCTATACATGAAATCAACTCTTGAATGAATACTCCCAGTATATATCTGTAGATACATCTCCATAGACACCCCCCTTTTTTGTTATATGGCCATGCCGTACACCTGATTTTCCTCTTCCTTGGGACTATACTGGAGGGATTCACTTTCACTAGGGTGCTCTGGCTGTTCCATGTTATTTATCACAATCTCTGGCATCTCTGATGGTTCCTCCAAATCCATTGTGGCTGCACGTGAATCACACACCACAGGAATCAATCCTAGGACCACAGAGCTTGATAAATCAAGCTGTGAGTGGAGTTTAACAAAAGCATGAGGATCCTACTTACATCGATGCAAGAATGGCACCCGCGACCGTCATGGACTTATTAACAATGCCTAGGATGCGCGACTGTGGGGGGACACCGGTGATGGTCCCAACTAGGGCCAGCACAGCACCAGTCACAGTAGTGAGGGCGAGGATAAGATTGGTCTTGGTTTTGTAAGTCATAATTCGAACGATGTCAGTGGTAAGTGGTGGTGCTTGTGCTCTTACCGATATCTGATGTTTGTGCATGGCCGCAAACATTCCACTATTTAAATCTCAGATAACCCAACCATACCTAGTAAGCCAAACCATTGCTGAGATGCATGGTGAAGCTCACATGTGTATTTATCCAGCAACAGGTGGTGCGAAGGGCTCTCACCTAGACATCTCCCTACTCATGCTCAACCCCAACAGCATCTCTCTCGGGAGATCCTCGTCATCTATCCTACCTCCAACTGGTGGCTTCAAGTATTGACGCAGCCTGGAGCATGGCAGATGGAGTGGACTATGGACCACCATCGCTGTGTCTAATGAGATCAAACTTGAGCTCTGCGTTGCCGAATATGACCCTTCGAGCGAGCCATGCCGCCTCCACCTCCGACCGTGTCATCTCCCAGGTCCACCCTACATCTCGCTGTATCACCTCCCTCCAACCACCCACTTCCAAGCCCTCCGAGTCTTCCAAGAAAGCTGTCCTCCAACCCTCCTAGTCCAATACCAATGCCAGCACTGTCAGCACCCCAATTCTCGCCCCTACACGGGCACCAGCGCCTATCACCACCCTTCCAAATACCAATGGAACATAATCCAACGTGTCTTCACAAGTGGCTCCTCAAACACACCTGAGGAAATCCAAATACAGATACGGCTCATCTCAAACAGCGCAGGGAGATCCGTGCGCACCTTCTTATCCTTGTTTGCCTTCTCCTGCGCAATGACCTAAGCGGCAACAGGGGGCCATAAGAACAGCGATGGAGGCACAACAAAAATGAACAGGGATGTATGAGATTGTGTTGCGAACACAGCACCTCAATGTTGGAGGAGTGGCGCCTGGAGGAGGTGCGTCTGGTGACACTGTGGATGCCTATGAAGACAGGGTGGCAGAAGCAGAGGTAGAGTGGGACCTGATACGCATCCACATCCATTGCATTCATGGTTGTGGTCATTGTGGGCTGCAGTAGCGATGCAGATTCAGGTGCAGGTGCGGGCACAGGCAGGTGCTTGCACATCCTCCACTAACATGACCTCCTTTTTGACTTCCTCCAGCACAGGATATGCCACCCCACTTGCCACCCCACCCACTTCACAGCTGACATGGAAAGCCTTCGAGCACTTGCCCTTCGTGCATTGGACAGGTGCACCATGTGCCTTAAACCGCGGGCACAAGCACACCGAGAATTCCTACACGCAACATGCAAAGTCAGTACACAAGTCAATGAGAAATAAGAGGCAGGGGGATGCATCAGGAGAAATTAGTCCTTGACAATCCCATCCTTGCTCACACAACCTTCTCCTAGACGATTGTTGTGTTCAGGGAACAAACAGGTCAGTGCAGCTCTCCATGCAATAAATTGATGAACATGCCAACGGCTTACAATCTGTTCTGTCACCAGTGTTGAAAATGGTTGCTACATCAAACGTGGCCAGTATTCCATGGCCAACCCAAAAGTGGGTTAATATGGTCGCTAATTGCAAAATGCAATGGAAGACATCGTGTTTGGACATTCTCAGCTAAGTGCGTTCCAAGTGTCCAGCACACACACCTTCTTACCGCATCCTTCCTGCATGCAGCCTTGTCTATTGCAACGATACCTGCAAGTCTGTCAATGCTGACCGCAACTACTCAATGTCCTGGATCATTTTGAGACTGCGCTAGACATCATCCTGATGTGCTAATGTCCGATGTTGTCCTGATAAATCCCAAAGAGCTGCAGCACCCGATACCCATTGTCAACACCAAGAAACTGTTCTACGCGACTCAGAACATATCCAAACTCATTGAGATGCAAGTTTGAAAGACGCCGCAACGAATCGCAGTAAGTCATTGTCCTCAAACGTGACGATGACTGTGCTTAAGCGCTCTGTGTAACTCCAGTTTGATCAACAGGCATTTTTGATGTATGTGGAAATGGACGGCCTCACTGACAGTCTCATGTGGAAGCGGGTCGACAGTGGCATCCATGATATTTCGCAGATTTTGGTGTTTGAGATCCAGGCAACAGTGTGGTGTCTTAGGAACCACAGGCACTGTTGCCCGGGTGGGATCCTCAGGTGTTTTTCAATCTTGATGTCACAACCTCTTTCCCTATGCTGCTGCTTTGGTTCTTGACCTCCCAGGTCTGTATTCTCTCCCGAGAGCCGCTGCTACTTTTCTTACTTAGACTAACATACTCGCAGTTTTTCCTTACCCACCCTCCTCTCCCTAGCTTTTATCTGTTGCTTTTTATTTTTTTGTATACCAAGCATGGTTATGCTTTTTCCCCACAGGGGTTTTTTAACACCACCGGTGCTCATTTCCTTCATCGTATATGTAATGCCGCTCCTTTTTATACAGCTTCGCTTCGAGCGCCATATACCCCTACCGCTGTCCTTGCTCCCACCTTAGCCTTTGCATACGAGAGAGTGTTTAGG
Organism: Ramaria rubella; assembly: GCA_015039355.1. NCBI lineage: Eukaryota > Fungi > Basidiomycota > Agaricomycetes > Gomphales > Gomphaceae > Ramaria > Ramaria rubella. The sequence continues at coordinate 212,387 of MU134416.1, read as the reverse complement.
TGAGGCATGTGCCTTACGCAATGCAGATTCCATTATGAGGCACTAAGAACCTGTGATACCGTGAAGTACGTTTAGACTAGTAGTTAACATGTTGATCATGTAATCACAAATGTTTGAAGGTTTGAATCCTGATCTTTGCATTCTTAATAAGAATTACATAATTTATGTAATGTATGTAAGTTTCTAAGAGTTTCTTATTATAATATGCCTAGGTAGTAAATCAATAATTGTAAATGTTGAAGAGTGCCATATTGACTTCTGAACCAGCCTATGTATTAAAATTGTGCTAACTTAGGTGTGGTATATCTGCAGTAGTGAAGCTTTTATATGGTTAGAAAAATTTTGCTATTATTCCAGTGTACTAGACTGGTAGGGTCTGGTCAGGCCTAGCCAGAATAACAGGTCCTTAGTCAGACTATGGCAAAGATACCATGTCGCCAGAGCCCAGTCAGGCCTAGCCAGAATGCCAGGACCTTAGCCAGACCTGACTATGACCTAGCCAGAAAACCATGTCGCTAGTGCCTGGCCAGGCTGCCAGCATCTTGTCAGACCTAACTTTAGCCATGGACCTTAGCTGGCCTGGCAAACCCCTCTCTGTTCTAATGATATTCTCAGGCCTCCTTAGGCCTGAGATTGCTATTTTGATTTTTGTGACAAGATCACCAGGCTACAGGATCTCAGGGAGCGTTAGCGAATGATATATATAGGGAGCACCCTCAAGGCTATGGAGAACGGTACACTCGTTGGTTGTACAATAATGGGTTGAGGAGGCACGCTGGCTTTGGGAAGTAGGTTGGGCACGCGTGATGCAAGTAGAGAAACAGTGTTTGGTTCAGAAGGAGATTGCGCAGCGGTTAATTCTGTTTGATCTTGAGGCCCTGCAGTCTGGAGAAACTTGAAAGAGGTGTAACTAAGTTCCGAAATATGAATTTATTTACCTGTTGTTAGCGTCAACTGGACTGCGACTGTGGCTACAACCTGTGTGGCAGGTGAAATATAGATTGAACTTGCAGTGGCATCTTCCAGTGATATTGGAAAGTTCTCAGGGGGTGAGGGGTGAGCGGGATCAGACAAAGAGAGCAATCTAGAAGATGCGATGGGCAAGGAAAAGTGGGCTAGCGCAGGCACAAAAGTTTGAGCAGAATCCCCAGGATAACTTGATCCGTGGTGGTGGTGATAGGGTCAAATTCAGTTGGGGAGGCTTTCACATCCCTCAGAGGGGACTGGGGCTGTGAAATTAACACAGATATTTGATTAAATTATTTCGAGGAGCGGCTGGACTCTGAAAGAACAGGTTCAAGTTAGCACAGAACATATAGACATGAGAAAGAACTTGTAACTCATATCATGTTTCCGGGGCACGCTATCAACTTTCGTGTGTTTGAGTTTGATTTTATTACTCGGGACGGTGTCCTTGCGCTCGCATTTCTGACAATTGGGAGGAAGATTTTTGGGTTTAACTTGAGTTGTGGGAGGAAGCAGCTTGCCAGCCAGTTTGTACGGTCTTGACCACAAAGGGTATTCCTCAGACTCAAAGGCTATTTACTTGACTTTCTGGTGGTTCATGCTGAAACGTAGATAGGCATATTGTGTTGGCGATGATATTGGTCGAGGTTCAAGTCGGTATTCAAAATCTATTCGGATTTGTTTTTTATTTTTATTTTATCTTATTTTTCACATACATAAGTAGGAAGAGTGATACGTATGACCACTGGGTACGAGTGTAGGCTATGCCACCTTTCCCTGATGCTTATGTATTTTTGGGGAAGCTGGTAAAGGCGATTAGCTACTATCGTTTTAGGGGTTAGTATTCGTATTTTGCGTCATAAGACTCCATGTACCCACTGTTTGCTATGTTCCACATAATCATCGGACTTGTAGGGTCCGACGAAGTCCAAGTGCATGCGATCACATCTGAGCCAAAATACATGGCTCCTTCAAGCACGAGTTCACAGTCAATTGTTACCACTCGGCATACCGGCCAAGGGCTTGATCTTATCAACTTGCTACTGTTCTAAGTCCCCCAGCTACTCTTTATATATATCTGTTAGTGGCATTACAGTTCATGTCCAGGCTAGTCCTGACTCCTTCCTCATTTCAATATAACACTATCAAATGATAAAAATGAAAATTTTAACTTCAACGAAACAAAACAGATTTAGTCAGAGTTTGAAAAGTCTTTTAGCGGTAAGTCACCACATTATTTAAGTCTTTACCGATTGGGGGGGTTCTCAGCCCAAAGTTTTTATCACTGGCATCCTGCTGGATGTAGACTGTTTGATGCTTAAGCGACTTGTTGAGCAGAGTGGTATGAGTGAACGCAAGTGCTGAGTCAGAACTTTTGCCTGTACACCATTATGCTGAACTTATCTCTCGAAACCAGTCAAAGCTCAGGGATCTCACCTATATAAGTTTTTGACCCAAATTGTGTTCCTTGTGCACTGACTCCCCCATGTTTACACATTTACGGCTCATCATCTCATCCAGTACATTAAGCAGTTCAATCAGAACGGCACTCACACAACCATTTTCCAAACACTGTTATGTCTACCACCTCCATGTCATGTTCCTACATCATACCCTCCTATCCACGAACTATCTCTAGTTTGTACCATTTCTTTGAGTGTAGGTGCCCTGGCATTTCTTCTAGGGTCGCTTGGAGCCATAGGTCTGTGACAGCATGAGAATACCAGCAGTACTCTGGGGGATTGTAGCCAAGCCTCGTCTGGACCATTGTCGATGCAATTGGGGCACTTGCCGATATGCCGAACGATAACAATCGACTGAGTACTGGGCAGATGAGGTATCCAAAAACCAAACCATCTCTGCCCGGCGCACCGGCCGTGGTTGCCTCCACATGCGCAGGGGCAAACCGGTGTAAATCCAGTGAAGTAAGTGAGAGTGCGTGAGATAGGGTTATGCAATCATAGCTCCGACTACGTGGAGAGTCAAGGAGGCTACACAGGGGGCATATTACGCAGAGTGCAAGTAGGTAAAGTAGGCACATGCATCGAACAGCCTGACCTGGGTACTTGAACTCTGTAAATATCTATGAATGTATAATATTTGTAAAGTGTAAATTCCCGGACTGTTAAAGACCATATTGCTTTTCACCGGAGTTGTGGAAAACATTGGAAATATTGGAATATTGGAAAATTGGGATCGGACGGGCTTGGCTTCAACTTATGGGTTGCACCCTCTTGGATTCTCGTGTCCTGGTATTTCGGATTTCTTGACAAGTCGGAATTCAGAGAATGTTGGAATAGTTGGAAATCAATGGAAGGATCAATGACAAGACAGCTAGTCAAGACTTAACTAGTATTTTCAGAAAACATCAGAGAAATTGGAGAAGAGTGGAATAGTGTTTGAAGAGGATTAAAGGTAAGGATTAGGCTTTTCGGAAAAATTGGAATTTAGACCAGAGATAAAGATTTTGGAATGTCAGAATGAAGATGATTGGGATATAATCAATATGCGAGACTCATCGTATAATTCAATATACATGATAGGCAATATGACCAATGATAATGAACAATCAATATTCAAACTAGAGAAAGAGATGTACAACAAGCATATTTAAGGAATAACTGAGGATGCCGAATTGGAGACATAACAGGTAATGATACAAGATGTGGAATTCCGAGATGGGGTGAATATGGAAATGAATACGAAGTTGGAGATAGGACATATGGGTGTAAGATCAGGAGATGGATCTCTGAAGGATGACTAAGGGTGTTTAAATGGAGATTTTGGAGAAAGTCAGAAAAAGGCTTATTGGAACAGGAGATTGTCAGAGATTGTTGGAAAAGGCTTATCGGAAAAGGAGTTTCAGAGATTGTCAGAAAAGGAGTTTCAGAAAAGGCTCATTGGAAATTGCAGAAAATCAGAGAATGGATATGGGTTCTAACAGTATCTCCAAGCCCTCGAGGCTTTAATGTCTTGAGATGTTTGGGCATCAGGTGGTTGTAAAAGGCTGGGATTTCCAATTGGATATAAGCTGTTGAAGTAGTGTAGACTTGCTTCAGAGAAAACTCCTTGAGTTGTTATTCCCTTCACGCTCTATTCCCGCAATCGTGATTAGCTTGGATGACAAACTTGTGAATGAGCTTGTGGAGATTGCATGGGGACAGAAATGGCTTGAGACAAAGTGGCGGAAAACAAGTGGAAAGCAGGAAAAGTGGAAAGGGTAGGGATTCCATGCCAGAGGTAATCATACCGTGAAAAAGGCCACGTCAGAGAAACTGTCAGAAAATCAGCAAATGGAGAAACTGGAGGTGCACTGCATTGTCAAGTCCACAGGTTATTCTGCATGAACATGGTTTGAAAAAATGGAAGGGTCCTGAGGGGCCTGCCATGAGTGTGCAGATGATAGGCAGAGAACAAAAGTTGGTGGATAAGGATTTGAACAGGAAATGGAGAAGATTGTGAACAAGGATGTGGAAAAGGGATATCAGGAATATTGTCAGAGAAATGTCAGAGATTTTCAAAAAGGAGATCAGAAGAATGTTGGAAATACATCAGAGAAAGGAGATTGGAGGAGTGTCGGAAAAGACACCAGAGAAATGGTGGAGGAAAATCCACATATTGGAGGACCTTGATGTGCCAGACCTAATGGCTGGATCTTCTGCAAAAGATGTCAGAAATTGGAGTGGAGATGGAGATGTCAGACTAGAGTCAGACTGTGAAGATGAAGCAGAATGGAAGTGGATGGTGTTTTCGGAAAAATCAGAAAAATCAGAAGAAAGCAGAGAAAACAATAGAGGTGGAAACGTGATGGATGGAAATGTGGAGAATGATGGTAATCCACAAGTGAAAAAGGTGGAAAAAGTGGAGAAGCGGAGTTAGGGAAGAAGGAGGAGTAGGGCCTCAAGATGAGGACGAATTGGGATGATGGAAAAGTAATATAGTAAAAGGGTTTTCATCAGAAAACCTGTGTGATGGAAATCGGAAAAGGAAATAGACATAGAAAGAACAAGGTGAAGAATTGCAGATTGACAAGATAGGTGAACATTGTGGAAACAAGGATGTTCAAAGGGTCGGGTTGTGGAAAATATCAGGATTATCAGGATTGTCGGAAAACAATGGAGTTGTTGGAGAAGGCTTGCTTTGTCTTGAAATATTGCACAAAGACATAAGGTCTTGTTTGGAGTCGGGAAGGGTTACAGAATGTGTTAGAATGACTGAGAGTCTTGCTTGACAGGAATCCAGAAATGGAATGATCTTCATGGATATTGTAGAGATAGAGTTGGAAAGACTGTTGTCTTGAGGACAGGGTAAAATGGAGTTAAATCAGAATTTGTTGGAATAAATCAGAATTTGTCAGAATAAAATGGAACATTTTGGAAGAACAGAAGGGTGTCAGAAAGAGTAGAGGTACCGGAAAGAGTAGGAGGGTTTCAGGAAGAATAAAAGGGTGTTGGAATAGAACAGGTGTTGGAATACTGGATCAGGGAATGTTCTTGTTGGGTTTGTCCTGAGGTTTTCATGATCCATGTAACACTACACGGGCTAGGGAGTTAATGGATGTAGGTCAGAAAAGGGACGATGACAGCTGAAGGATGGTATAAGGGCAACCTCTGGGGCTAGTGGAATATCACACTAGGGCCTGGCAGATGGGAATCCAAAGTATATAAGCTCAAGGAAGGCTACAGGCAAGGATACATACCTGGCAGATGGGAATCCAAAGAGAAAAGCCTAAGGACTCCCACTGCCGAGGCGGCTACTAACTAAGGAAAGACTCCAAACAGACTGAACGTTTTGAGCGCTTAAAATGGAAGTCACGTGACCTGTGACATAGCCCAGGTAGATTCCAACTTGCACACATAAGTGGGCGCTTAAATCGCGAACAGAAGCGCCAGCTGTAGAAGTGAGTAGGAAGGAGGAGAGGAGGAAGGAAATGGGAATATTAGATAGAAACGACAGGAAGGAGAAAAGAGAGATAAAAGGGAAATGGGGATAGAAGGGGTGAACATGAATAAGAGAGGAGAATAGGAGAAGGAGAATAAAAAGGAGCAGTATGAGGGGTTCCCCTTACAGATGGTCATGATGGATGGAAATTGTGTGGCAGAATAAGGCTGGCATAGTCGCTACTCCCCTCTTAGATAGACGTCCCATCGTCTATTTAAAGAGTCAATTTTGTGTTGGGACATTCAGAATAAGAGTGGGTGGATGAATTGGTATGTGGTATTCTTGTGCAACTTTGTGTTGGAAAATTCGGACATGTGAAAAAAGTTTCAAGATGATGCTGAAGTCTTGAAAATTTCAAGGATTGCAAAATTCCATGTTGAATTGTCATTGGAGTGTCATGGCGTTGTAATTCCCAGATGAAAAATAGTGTGTCGGATTTTGAGAAATGTCGGAAAATGGTCGGAAGTTGGAAAGTTGTGAAGTTGGAAAATACTGGAAAATATTGGAAAACTTGACGTCGGGAATTGGAATTGGAGATTTGAAATTGGAAATCGGAAAATCCAATGAAGGAAATTGCGAAAGTGAAGGCTCTCATTGAGGATGTTGCTGTGATACTGGTTTTCAACAGAATTGAAAAATGGAAGTGGTATCAGAAATGTTCAGAAAATGAGGTGGTGCCTATAAGGGCAACCTCCAGGAGCAGTGGAATATCACACTGGGAACTGGCAGATGAGAATCTGAAGGTATATAAGCTCACAGAAAACTACATATGAGGATACACACCTGGCAGATGGGAATCTGAAGAGAAAAGCCTAAGGTTCCCACTGCCAAGATAACTACCTAAAGGAGTATGCCACCAAGCACTGGAACATACTGTGATTATGTAATGGGATTAGATTCCAATCCTGTTACGTAAGCGGGCGCTTATGCGAGGTAAAATGAAGAACAAATGCACTGTGTTTATGTAACAGGATTGGATTCCAATCCCATTATGTAGCATGGGCGCTTATGTGAGCAAAGATGAAGAATGAATGCCAAGTTACATAATGGGATTGGAATCCAATTCTGTTACATAACCAGGCGCTTAGTTAAGCGAACTTGAACGAAGAGATAGAGGCAAGGGAGATAATGGAGGAAAGGGAGAAGTGGGGAAGAATAGATAGAAAGAAGAGATAATAGAGAAGTGTAGGACCACATGAAATGGGGTTCCCCTTACATCACCCCCCTTTTAGAGTGTGATGTCCCGACACACTGACACCTACTGGAGGTACAGGTGGTTTTTGACGGAATGTGTCAAAGTCTGCAACACTAATGCAATGAGGGGCACCGGGATGGAGGTGGTGGAAGTCGGCAATGAGGTCTGGGCCATTGCGAATATCCCTCAAGATGTCACATTCTTCACCTGTAAACTCCAGTCATTCCAGTGCACGAATGACAAAGAGTTCTGATTGGAGAAGCACCAAATTATCATGGTCATTGGAGCCAGTGCCATGATCAGGTCAGCATGAGAGTGCATCTGACTTGCCCATTGTCTTGCCAGGATGATGATACAGGTTGAAGTCAAACTGAGACAGATAAAGAGACCAGCAGGCTTGGCGATGGTTGAGCTTTTTGGCTGTGCAGGGGTCTTTGAGATTTTTGTGGTCTGTCCAGATCTCAATACTATGCCTCACCCCCCTCAAGGAAGTGTCGCCATTCTTCAAGGGCATGGATGATGGCGAGCATTTCCTTGTCATGGATTTCGTAGTTGCACTCAACCGGACCGAGACTCTTGGAGAAGAAGGCTATGGGGTGCCATTTGTTATCGACCTTCAACTGTTGGGAGAGAATGGCACCAGTTGCAAAATCAGAGCTATCTGCCTCAACACGATAGGGGAGGTCATCATCTGGGAATGCAAGGATGGGTGCAGATGTTACCAATCTCTTTATTGCATCAAAGGTGGCCTGCTGTGAGGGTCCCCATGTCCAAGGAGTGTCTTTGTGAAGCAGGTCAAACATTGGTCATGCATGGTGTGAGAATTTCTCAATAAATCGATGGTAGAAGTTGGCAAAACCAAGGAACGACTGCACCTCCCTCTTATTGTTAGGTGTTGGCCACTCAGAAACACCAGCAACCTTGACAGGATCCATTTCAGCTTTCCTGTGCAAGATGATGAGACCTAGGTATTCAATCTTGGTCTTGTCAAAGTCGCACTTGTCAGGATGCAAATAAAGCTTGTGTTCTCTGAGATGCTGTACCACTTTCCATATGACTTCATGGTGACTCTCTAGATCTTCTGAAAAGATCAGAATGTCATCCAGATAAATGCACATGACACCTTCAGCAATGAGGTCATGGAAGATGTCGTTCATCATAGTCTGGAAAGTGGCAGGGCTGTTAGTGAGGCCAAAGAACATCACTAGAGGTTCAAACAGTCCCCAGTTTGTCCTGAATGCCGCTTTCCACTCATCACCCTCTTTGATTCTGACATTGTTAAAGCCCCAATGAACATCAAGCTTAGTAAAGTAGTGGGCCCCTCGTAGGCTGTTGACAAGGTCAGAAATCAAGGGGAGAGAGTAGCAATTCTTGATTGTCATTGCATTCAGCACACGATAGTCTTGGACAAACCGTAGGGCACCATCTTTCTTTTTGACAAAGAACACTGGTGAGGCCATTGGTGACTTCGATGGTCGGATGCGTTCAGTGCTCAAATTCTCCTCGAGGAATTTGTCCAACTCAGCCTGTTCTCCTGGGGAGAGGGGTACACCTTGGGTGAGGCTCTGGGGTTGGCTCTGGGCTCTAACTCAATGGCATGATCCCATAGTTTGCGTTCTGGAAGCTTGTCAAACGACTCCTTTGCAAAGACATCTTCATAGTTGGACAGGTAGTCTGGAAGAGTGTCTGAAGGTTGGGAGTTGCGCCTGGCAGCTTCTGCAAGGCATTGGGATGTCATTGAAGAAGCACAAATGAACTCAGCCTGGGGAGGGAGCATGGCGACTAGAATGCGGTCACCCTCTTCTATAGCTTCATCAGATGTGTCTTCAGCTGTTTCAGAATCACCCCCATACTGTTGACTCAGGAGTAGTTCTTCTTCAGCTGTTGATCCATCTGAATCATGCATGAGAATAGGGCAAGGGCCAATACGGCAGGTGCGCAGTTGTAGGGCCTTCCGATGTTCTTCCTTGATGATGTTGTGACATGTATGGCACTGGGGAGGACACCGAGTCATCAATACCTCTTGGGACTTCCAGTCAACTTCTGGGTTGTGGTCCTGAAGCCAGGTGTAACCAAGGCTCATACATTGATCGCCTAGGTGCGTAACAGCAAACACGGCTCTCTCAGAATGGTCCTTGTACCATAGAATTAGATCAACAACTTCAGTGATAGATCCAGATTCATAAGACTTGAATTGTGAGTCTTAAATCCAAACTAGCAAGCCACACTCCGTGACTCACAAATGGCTCCTTGTTGCAAGTGGAGCCATCAACGAGCTTACCAGATGGGAGGCAAGACAAGGGAAAATGAAAAGAAAAGCAACAAAACATTGACGTTGGTCTACCTGACCAACAGAATTACCAACGGGATTACTGGCACCAATCAACCATTATTAATGGCTGATGACTTTCCCAAACTTAGGGAAAGATGGGAGCTAGAGTTCACAGACCTCTTTGGAGGTGTGCCTTTAGAACTTCCTCCTTGGAGGGAGATCAACCACGAAATTAAGTTTGTGGATGAAACTACACAGTTTCATTATCGGTTACCGAAGTGTCCAGAGGCACTTCAAAATGAACTGATCAACAAAGTCGACCGGTATACCACCACTGGTTGGTGGGTATCAGTGTCAGTACATTCTGCAGCACCAGCACTATGCATTCCAAAGAAAAACGGAAAGCTCAGAACAGCGATAGACCTATGTCTATGCAATGAAAATACAGTGAAGGACATTACACCCTTCCCTGACCAGGATACGATCCGGCACGACATAGCTCATGCCATGTACCAGTCCAAGCTTGACATGTCCAACGTGTACAAACAAATATGCGTAGTCGAGGAGGATGTCAATAAGACGGCCTTCATGACAATATTCGGCATGTTCAAGAGCCAGATTATGCAGATTGGTGACTGTAACACGCCATCTACATTTCAACATCTCATGACATTGATTTTTCATAACCAAATTGGTCGATCAGTCCACATATACTTGGACAACATATTCATCTATTCAAGCTCTATCAAAGAGCATGAAAAACACCTTCGAAAGGTGTTTGAAATATTATGTGAGGCACATTTGTTCCTCAGTGGAAATCAATCCAAGATCAATTTGTATTCGCCTCATATGGAATGCCTTGGTCATATTATAGATGACAAGGGCATCCATGCAGACATGGATAAGATGGAGAAGGTTTGAGGTTGGAGAAGACCTCAAACATTTAATGATGTCCAAAGATTTCTAGGACTCGTTCAGTATCTGGCACCATATATGCCAGATTTGACAGCATATACAACTCCCTTATCAGGGAGTGCACAGAACAACAGAACATTCCAATAGACGCCCTTGATGGATAAGTGTTTTGAATCTACCAAGGCACTAGCATGTAAGGCTCCAATCTTGAAGCCTATAAACCACACTAGTTCAGAACCCATTTGGGTTGTGACAGACAGCGCCAAGTCTGGAGTCGGAGCAGGTTATGGACAAGGTCTGGACTGGACGCCTTGTTGTCCAGCAGGGTTTCTTTCAAAGAAATTCAGTCCCGTGCAACAGCATTACAAAACACACAAGCACAAGACAATTGCTATCCTAGAAGCACTTATGAAGTGGGAGGAAAAGCTGCTAGGTCACCAGTTCACACTGGTGATGGATAACAAAGGTCTCAAATACTTCGAGACACAACAGCATTTGTCTGACAGACAGGTGCGCTGGTGGGAGTTCCTCTCCAGATACAATTATACCACGGTACATGTACTGGGGGTGGAGAACAAGGTAGCCGACTGTCTGTCGCACTACTACGAGAATGATAAGCAGGGTGAAAGTCACCCAGCGGAAGAGTACATCGACGCAGACATGCGGCTAGATCCAGCCGGAGAGTTTCTCCCAATGGATTGATTCATAGAAATACGAATGGCCACAGCACAATGGTTGCAGCAATTACAAGATGCAACAGAGCAGCATGTCACAGATGCACAGCAGATGAAGCAAGCAGGGGAAGTACCTCCCACACAGGTGGAAGGTAATGAGGAGGACAATGTACTAGCTGCAGTGTCTGGTGCGGACTCAGAGAGTCTACGCTCACATGTAGAACACAAGTTTCACATGAAACGAGCTGTAGCCAATGGCTATGGGACAGATCCAATACTCAAGAAAGTATTGGCAAATCCTGAAGCTCACCCCAGATTTGGGGTGAGAAGCAGACTGCTTTGGACAAAGAACCAGTTCAATAAAGACATTGTGTGTCATCCCCAGGAAGGTTTTTCCAAGGGGAGGAGAATGATTGAGATAATTGTTGATCATACACAGAGAGTAGTTGGCCATTTTGGGCAATTCAAAACCAAAAAGTACATCAGACAATCATACTGGTGGTCAGGAATGGCAGCTGACATAGAGTTGTTCTGAGGATCCTGTTCAGCCTGTCAGGCTGCAAAGAAGGACAATAGAAGACCAGCAGGGTTGTTGCATACCCTGCCGATACCTGATAGACCATGGCAGTCTATCGGAATGGACTTTGTTGGTCCATTGCCAGAATCGAAGGGTCATGACTATTTATTAGTCGTGATTGACAGACCCACGTCTATGGTGCATCTAGTGCTAACTATGATGAGAGTTACTGTGCAACAAGTTGCATGGTTATACCTCAAAGAGGTTATACGCCTGCATGGAGTACCTGAGTCGATCATCTCAGATCGTAACTCCAAATTCACCTCCATATTTTGGAGGGAATTGCAGTGTATAATGGGCACAAAACTCCTCATGTCCACAGCATTCCACCTGCAGACAGATGGAGCAACAGAATGAGCAAATCGTTCTGTAGGGCAAATACTCTGCACTGTAGTGCAGAGTGATCAGAAGGATTGGGCCGAGAAATGCCCAATGGCAGAATTTGCACTGAACAGTTCAGTCAGCATGACCACAGGATACACACCATTCAAACTGAACGGTGGATATTTGCCCCATATCGGGCAAGTACTATCAGTGGATACTACTTTTAGAGGAGTATGGCAGTTCACACAACAAGCGTTGTGGAACCTGATTGATGCTCACAATGCAATCATTGCAAGTCGAGTGCAGCAGACAGACACTGCAAATATTAGACGCCGTCAGGGAATGACATACGAGGTTGGACAGCTAGTATATCTGTCTACAAAGAACCTGTCCTTACCTAAAGGATGAGCAAAGAAACATGTGCCCATATCTTGGGCCATATCAAGTTGTAGAGGTGGAAAACTCCACCTCCAATGTGAAACTTGAATTACCTCCAGAGCTCATGGCTCAGAGGATACTTCCAAAGTTTCATGTGAGTCTAATCAGACCACATATACCCAATGACCACAAACAATTCCCTCGTCGTGACATAGATTATATTTATGACTTTGGGAAAGAAAATGAACCAGAATGGTTTGTGGATGAGATCATTGCTCATCACTGGAATAGTGACTCTAAGTTGGAGTTACAAGTGCGGTGGACATTGGGAGATGTCACCTGGGAGCCACTCTCTGCATGCAGAAAGTTAGAAGTGCTAGATGCTTATCTAGAGCTGAGGGGTGTTAGGAAGCCATGAGAGCTTCCTAATCGTGCCTTATAGGCATGATATTGACAAGGAGTGAGTCCTTAATAAAAGGACTTGTCACAAACATAGTTCATGCCAGGTGATTTGCGTGATGTGATGCCATCACGTGACACGATGGGTGCGCCCGCCTTGAATTTAAGCAACGATTTTATTGCCACTTAAAGGCTTATTGCCACTCACTACCACACCCACACCAGTGCGAGTGTACCTGCGATCTCACATGGACGCCAAAGCATCCCATCCACACTCCTCTGCAGAGGCACTACCAAGTGCCTCTGAACAATTTGCTATGCTCCAAAAGGAGCAGAGCTGGGCAGTGCATGGCGTCAAGGACGCCATAGCAATTGTCCATTTCGACTCCTGTCCAGAGTGCAACATGTACACGCAGCACTTGCTGCAAGCCACCAAACTGTCGCTCATTGACCCTTGAATGAGTGACATTGAACAATTAAAAGTGGCTTGGCCACCTTTGCTAGCCAAAAAGGCACGTCCTTTCATAAAGGACACTGTATCCTCTTACAAAGAGGAGACACATGAGCTCCATGCAGAGCTCAATAGCCTGTGCGCTGCTCTTGATAAGCAGAGACAGCTAAATCACTAGATTATCCACCATGAAGTCGACGCCATCAGTGCCGACTATAATCAATCTGACTTCATTGCCAGATTCGATGATGGACTCAGTGAGTCCATCTACTCCAACTACCAGTGCCTCACCAGTAGGACCAATGTGATCTGGTCACAAAAATTGCATCCAAGCAGCAAGCACTAGCGGTGCCAAACCCCGTGTTGCTGAATGCCCACATCGCCCCTGCCATAGGCGATCCACCTGCAATGCAGATGGGATTTCTACCCTGCCCATTGGGCAAAGCACTGCACCCCACAGCGGTACAAATGAGCCATCAACCCACAGAGTGGTTCAACACCTGCCCTCTCAACAAACCTAGGTTTGTTGAGCAGCTCATGCTAGCATGTGCGACATTTGCCATGTTGCGCAGCATGCCATCATCAAGCGTGCCGACCACAAGCAATGCTTGGCCACTCGAATGCCAGCATTTGAGATGGCACACAATATGCCTCCCAATCTTCAGGATGTGTTGTGCACCATCGAATACTCCCCAGAGGGAGTATCACCTGCTATCCGCAAGCTTGGAGATAACACTCTCCAACTAGAGGATGTTGATGTGTGGGTCTGGCTCACACTTATCAAACCTAAGAAAGACAGTCTCATCTTTCTTCAAAAAGCTCATGGATTTATTTACAGTCTGTGGCAAATGGGCCTATCTTGCTGGCACATACTGGCAGCAAGATGTATCGATGCTGTTGTCCACCAGCATCGAGAAGACCTTTGACTGGAAGCATTCTCCTGAGGACACTTCCCTCGACGAACTAGCCCAGTGGCTAGGTATACATTTAGGGTTAAACCCTACAAGGGCTCTTATAAACGTAGAGCCCTACTTCATACGCAAGCAGAGTAAAATCTGCTATAATGAAGTTGTGCAGCAAGTGCTTGATGCCTGTGAAGGCCAGACATTCACCAGCCTTCATATACCTATGCCCCCCTATCCCCCCAGCTATTGGGGAGCATCCACTACATCTGATGACGATTCGTCGCTCAATGGACGAGGCGGAGGGCCTCCCTGCTTGAAGACATGTACAAATGTGCCATCGACGGAACCCTCCACTCTAACCGCTCCCCCGCCTGCATCCACTATCGCAGCGGATGACAACACTATAGAAGTCAACCCAGCCGACTCCCTCTACTATGACAATACCGTCAAAGTAGCTGTGCAGTTGTCTTTAACTGCACCTGCACCAGTATATGCTGCATCAGCATAAAGTTGCCTGAACCTCCTGAGGTTCGGTCTGTGGGGAGGATGTAAGAATATAGATTCTTATAGTAGCATATATGCTACTATCTCAGATATATAAGTCACCAGAGTGACTTATGGGTTGTATTATATAAGCCACCCACTAGGGGTGCTTGTAGATAGTGGACAACTATACAGTTGTCCACAAGTAATTAGATAAGCAATACTTTTTACTTGTAACCACACCAGTCGCAGACTCCAATAAACATATTGGCTCAGTCTGTTAGTGTGAATAAGCAAAGTCTTACATTCACGATGGCAAATGATATCACCCCAGACGAATGACTTGGGGAGATATCCCCCCATCATGCCTGGAACCTGACAAGCGCATATGAGCCCATAGCACATATTCACTGACTGGTACAACACTTACCAGTCCAAGCTCCCAGTCACCCCTATGTGCAATTCATCACCCTTTCCTGCCTCAAAAAAAATTCCTCCACTACTCTCTTTGAGGTTTTTCCATACATTGCTGTCCCACACCCCTTTGTATGAGCCACAGATCAGAGGCTGGGAATGCCAGCTATCCATTGCATCTTCCATTCCTGGCCAAGACAAGATTTCCACTAGTGAGTTTGCAAGCGGCGTGTAAGGGGCGACAGTTTTAGGCTTGAAAATTTTTGGGGACATCTGAGAGAATCTGTAACCAGGGAGAATGTCCTTGTACAAATTGGCCCTGCAAATTTCACACACAGAGGCTTCTTCGTTTTCTGGGGTGAAACTCTTAGGGTGTGTCACCATCTGGCAATTGCTGCAAATCAGAAGCAAGGAGAATTTATCCTTAAATGTGATTTGTGTAAAATTTGTTCCTAATGTCATTGGCATAGGATCATTAGCCACCAGTAACCCCAGCAGGATGAAAATAGCCCTCAGGCACCATAAAAGAGCTCCACTGGCCTGAAATGACAGATGGTGCCTTGCATGCAACCAGGCAACCAAGAGCATTATCATTTGAATGTACCATGACTGGTGAGCATTCAAATATCCGTCAAGAATGGGCATGGAATAATTGGGGATAGGGGGAGGGGTATATTGAGACAGAGGTGGTGCCAGCCTTGCAGGGGACCCCTCTGTGCTTGCCTCTGACTCCATTCTCTCCCAGGAATAGAGCCCATCTGGTCTAGGAGCTGCTGGCAAAGATATTTCTGAAGAATATCCAGATGGCATGGTAGGTGGTTCTACAGGAAGGGGAACATTGTAGGCCCACATGAACAATTTGCCCAAGGAAGGTGGAGCCTCATCTGCCTCAGTATTGAATAATCCCTCCCATTCATAATGAGAAATCTCCACAGCATTTGTAGGTGATGGATCACGCCATTCTCCCAAAATGAGGGGAGCGTTTAGTAGAATTTAGACACATTTATGAGGAGATCCACACCATCTTCCCAATACCACCTTCCTGAGAATGTGAATCCTCCATGCTATGATCCTGATCATCCAAATCAGCATCTCCTGGTTCCACATCAACTAGCAACTCTCCAAAATCGCTTGTGTGCTCTTTTCCATCAATGGCTGCATGGTTTTAAGAAAGAGCATTGGCTGTCAGAGAGAAAAAAGCCTGGGAATTGACATGGCTTGAATGCATCCTGGGGCAAACAACCTCCTCTCGTCAAAGAGATCTTACAATAGCCAAAGGCTGCCCCTGCCTAGCCACAGAGGGAACAGATAATGGATTCATGAGTGAGACATTGTCAAGGAGTGACAAAACACCCTTTGAGCCCTGGACTGGGATCTGTGGCACATTTGGCGCATTGGCAAAGAACTGCCCATTGTGTAGATGCTTTCTGGAAAGGGCTGTTAGCTTACAATGAAAGAGATAGTATATATAGCATTGAAACTTACAGTGTTTTGTGATATTGATGCGTCCGCCATCCATGGTTGTCGATGGTGGAGTGGAAAGGGGGGACTTGGTGTGTGGCAGCAGGAGGATAGGGGTACGGTGCTAGGCTATCCCACAGCCCTCAGCTTCTGTGAAAATTTATGAGTCAATTGTTGCTTGTTGGCACTCACCTGTGGTTCAAGCAAATTATAGCAGTTAGATGTCTTCACGCGTACACTCATGTGAGCGAAGTTTAGGTAAGGCTTATCTACCTAGATACTCGTATCTAATCTAATCCCCAGGCACACAATGTTCTCACGTGCTTGAAGAGTTTACAGTCGATTGTTACGACTCAGCTAAGGTGCTTAATCTTATCAACACAGAACCAGCTGCAAATGGTAAGTCTCCAGCCCAGTCCCCTGATACTCTTTAAGAAATTGCAAATTATAAAGTAAAGTTCATTCCTGACATGCGCTACCCCATGCGACAACTATTATGGTTCAATGAAGGTGTGTTTAAAACTGCTTGTACATGCTCACCATGTTCTTTTTAACTGTATCTTTGTGATTGTGTGCGAAGATACTGGTAAAACTGTGCAGTTCTGAGACAGTCAACATATCCACAGTAAGGTTTTGACACCTTCATGGCAGATGGACAAAAAGTCAAACCCTCGGTGAGCATGAATTAATTTGAAGACATACATATACTGAGTTTATTCATAGGGCTTGGCCTATGTTGCGAAGATACAAAAATATGATGAGTTACATCAGTAGTATAGAATAGACGAAAGCATTACACTGACACCTTATGAACATGTACCGCTACTGCTTTGCTCACTTGTGAGAAGTGTTCTCAGGTCTCTCGAAGTACGGTCCGCAATGATGACAATTGCATCAACTAAGCTATACCAACCTGCAAGAAAAATATTGATGAATATTTGGGAGGCTTCACCCTCAACTTCAAATGGCAGTGACTCTAGGTACATTGCAGCATTAACCAAGATCAGCCTGGACCATGATCGCTGGTATCATGCATGGGATGCAGTATGATTCAAGCTACTATGTCAGTCCTCAAACTGCTACACACATATGGAACCCCTTCAAGGATCAGCAGCAACTTCACTTCCGATGAGCATTGTTCGAAGCAGTATGTTTCTACGTGTTTATTTTCTATTTCGGTTTTGAGCTTAATTGCTAGGTGCCATCCAGAAACGGACTGTTCAAGCATGCGATATAGAGCATCAGGCTGCCTACTAGCGGCTTGTTGGACTATAGCAGAATGTGGGGGACCAAACTATAACACTTAAATACACAATGGAGAAAAGCAAAAGAGTCGAATTAGCATATAAAAATTCGCAAAATGCTGACACGCAACTTTTGACTACTTCAGAACCAGGGCTTGGGCACTCTGATTGTTCACACCGTATATAGTCTATCTGTACTGTAGCATTGACTGTGATGAAGCAGTGACACAAATTACTTACGTTGGGCTAGCTTTCCTTTAAATATCTCGAGGACTCTGGGGGATCTCCTTTGGGGTGCTGTAGATCGAATCAGGACTTAGCCAAGTCGTAACAATCAACTGATACCTGCATCGAGTCTGGTAATAGAGAATATATGATGCTCATCCAGATTACGAATCGTAATCCGGATCAGCCCCCACATAATCATAGTGCTTGTGTGCCATAATCTCAAATTATGCCTGACCGTGACCATACAAGACGAGTTCGCTCGCCATTGGATCCCAAACGACAAAAATTCTTGCTTACTTGTCTTTCCCTATATGCTCTCAACAACTCTTCCCTGCCAATTCTGCCAACACTTCCCACACTCCGAGTCCGACCAGTTACTGAACACCTTGCAAACCGTGTGCCCCCGGTGTCCATGGCACCACTACTGACCTGTGTGCTGTTAAACAAGCCATCCAGTGCTTCCCCACATCCAGAAACTGGGGGGGAGCGCATTTTGCCGCGTTATCTGGCAAGCTTGGGACATGAAGACTGCAAATGGGCCTTCAGGTAAGTTGATACTCGATTTTGCTATGCATATCAATGACTTATGGTACAAAGATTTACCTCCCAGGAACTTCAACAAATTGTGGACGTCCTTGAGCTTCCCAATCCCTTGATCACAAAACGTGGATACTGCGCAAGCGCGCTGGAATCCTTCGCACTGCTGTGTGCTCATTTACGCAGCCCCAACACACAGTGGGCCCTTGTGTGCAAGTACAATCGGCCACAATCGGCAGTTTCGGAAATCGTTAATGAGACTGCAAGTTTCATCAACAACCACTGGGGGCATCTTTTAGATTGGGATGGTTCGGGCCTACTCCATCCTCAACGCCTGCATGAGTATGCCGGCGCGCTACATGACTTTGGGGCTCCATGTCAAACGATTTTGGCTTCATTGATTGCACTATATGTCCGACGTGTCGTCCTGGAGAGTTTCAAGAACTCGTATATACCGGTTACAAGAAATGCCACGGCATGAAGTACCAAGGTGTCATAATTCCAAATGGCCTAATTGGTCATCTGTCAGGCCCATTCCGTGCGCCCCAGAATGACATGGGGGTCCTGGCGAATAGCAGGCTCCTGGAGTACCTCGAGTTGCATGCGATACAGCCTGGTTCAAGGCAGGGGGACCCACCGGCACACCGTTACTTCCAAGTCTACGGTGATTCAGCTTACAGTGTCAGCCCTGTGATGGTGAGCCCGTATGCAGGTATTGTGCCTCCTACGCCTGAGCAACGTGCATGGAACATGGCAATGGGAGGGGTACGTATTTTGGTTGAGCATGGGTTCGGACTGGTACTCCAGGACTGGCCCCAGCTGAATTGTTTCTGGCGGCAACGGATCTGGGGTACTCAATGCAGGGTCATGTACCGGGTTGGTGTGCTGCTCACGAACGCGCGAGCATGCCTGGTCCCCAATCAGACCTCGTGTTGCTACGGTTGTGACCCACCGACACTCGAAGAATATTTTCATGTGGGGTAGGGGTTGGCCTTAGGACTGCTTGTTATGCACTTAGGGTGTTCTCAGGCAGTTATAGAATTATTGATTGAAAATGATTATATTTGTGCGACCAGAAAATTTCACACCAACACAGCAAGTACATTGGGAGTGCATACATAAGTCTCCAAGTGATTCAAAAGCAGGGGGGTGGCGAGGGGAGTGTAGCATACACGTATGTCTACATAGATTCACACCCGAAGTACTACAGTGAAGAGATTGGTGACCTGTGGCGGGGCAGCGCGTGAAGCGGGGTGGAGGGGGACTTAGAGAGCAATATTGTAGTGCACATACCTGGTGTGAAACCTGTTTGTTATTCCTCGAAAGAGAGCGACGAAGTATCAGAATCCCCTTCTTCCGAGATCAGCGCGATCTCAGGTGTCACGGCTGGGGGGAATGGCTTGCACATTTCCTTGATGTTCCTCACCATGGCCATCAGGCGGTGGTATCCAGAATTCTTGAGCACCTGATTGCGCCACAAAGCTGCCGGTGCGATTTCGGTCATGGTGGTGTCAGCAGTAGGATGGGTGTTTATCACGGGGGTGATCATGCTGGTGCACGTCATCATGGTCATGATGAGGAAGCGCTCACCAATGACGGAGATACCGTACATGGTTGGGATGGGATTATCATCTATGACGAGGACTTTCAAGCATTCCTCGACTTGGGCATATGCTCTGACTCATGCCTGTGGCCTTTTGAGATTGCGATACAGCTTGATTTTGACAACACAGACAGGGATCGTTCCAGCCTTGATGAGGTAAAAGATCGTCCACTCGGGCTCCCTGCGATGGTCAGCCCTCAGGTGCTGAGGGGCAATTTGGAATCCCTCGCCATCCTTGAACAGGCGATGGATGGCTGTATCCCATGGGTCATACCAGAGGCTTTCATCGGTGGCATTCACGGGGACACCCTCAAATTTGATCCTCAACTTCTTATCCCAAGGTTTCGGTCGAAGACGATGCGTGCCGGAGGGTTGAGGCATTCGGATGGGTGTATGTGGTGGAGAAGTGACATTCGATCTCCGCTTCAGCATGTCTCCTTTCCTCCTCATCATGGCAGGATGGCCGCACGCCCCCATCCACCTGGAGGTTTTCTATGGGCACACGACACGTACTCAGGTGGGTGTGAATATCGACAATCCAACTCACTGTGGACCACAGGTCGCGCCAATGAACCAACCGCCAACCCCACCATGTCCTGTTCTCCCAACCCACAATTCCAGCCTCCTCATGGATCATTCCCTATTTCCCCAGCCCCCACCCTCTAGCATCCTCTCTCACGCGCCGCTCCCTCATCCCACAGAAAGCACTTTATGTGAATGCTCTTCCACCTCACTAAACGCGTCCCCTTGTCCCACGTCCGAACCATTTCCCCAGCCGCTCCCACCTCCCAGCAACATCCCTGACAGCTGCACGCCCAGGCCCAAGAGAGCTGGAGGTCGCAAGACCCATGCCGAGTTCTCTTACACTGATATCAACAAGCTCCTGAATGCCGTTCTTCACGTGAATCCTTATATGTCTAAACACACCCAGACTAAAGAAAAATGGCAAGAAGTTCTGAAGCTTGTACAGGAGAACGGTGGCTGCATAGGCCGAGACTGGGAAACCATTTGGAACAAAATCAAAAATGTCCTCAAAACTGTAGGGGTAGGTATTTTCAATTTGGCTGACCACCGATACTCTGACCAGTCTGCGTCTGCTGTTCACAGAAACCTAACACCAAATCGGCGTTCCCTCGAACCACGCTAGGCCGGGAATTGGACAGCAACCCGCAAAGGTTTGCCGTGCTATCTGGACGTATTGATGCGATTGCAGCAATGAAAAAGCACGTGGAACAGGTCTTGGAAGAAGAGTGCAACCAAGTTAAAGAAGTATGTCTATATATTATTCATGTCACTACCATTCTGATGCTCTACCATTCACCCAGGCTCAGGACGTGAAGGCCGCTCATGGCCACGCCATTCGCGATGCAATGCTCACCGGGCATGCACGCAAGTCTAAACATCTTAGGGAAGACCAATCCGAGTCCGATGATTCTGACAAGGAGAACTCGCCTGATACCCCATCCCACCCATCATCGTCTACGTCTCTCTATGACAGCAAAACTCGCCTCTCAGCCAAACGCCATCGAGAAGAAGGATTTGACTTGTTGGCCTCCATGTTCAAATCATCCATAGAGAAACAGGACGAATATCAAGTGCGCCAGAATGTTGCCAATCAGGCGCTCATCGAAGAGCATCGTCGAGCTAACGAAGAGGCACGTTTGGGGCGGGAGGAAGTCAGAGCTATGAGAGATGAACTGCATCTCTCCAGAGAGTCCCAAGAGCGCAGCAATATTGCACTTATAGACATTTTGAAGCAAGGCCTACTTTCAATCTACAAAGTAATACTACCTTTCTTGATGTTTCATAGCGTGTTTGCATAAATTTTTGTTGTTCTTATGAACCATAACCACTCAAATATCACGAAGCTAAGCGCAGTTAATGGCTACCTAACCATCTTGCCTAGTTCTATAATCGTACATTATGCACTCGGAATCGGCCGGAACTAATCAGGATGAGCATCATATATTCTCTAATAAATGGAAAACAGCACAACAGACTCGGCTATGTATGTAGCAAGCAGTTGGAACCTACAACGGATCTACTCAATGGAAATGGAGGCACGCGGACATACAGGAGGCCAAGCCCAATGTATCTGCATGCAACGTTGGACTGCGCTGTCGTTCGCGCTGAACATCTGCGTCGAGGACGGGCAACGGTGCGGTGGAGGAGCCGTGGATGCCGTGTCGACTGGCCAGCTCGCTGGCTCCGACGTTTGATCCCGCGTTTACGGGATTTACACGCTTACTTAACCCACGAATACCAACCCCCAAAACGCGGTGACTGTGAGTCTTGGAGACTGTAGTAATCTGCTGCACAGTCACTCGACGGCTCACAACAGCCCACGTCTCAACTCATGGATCGTGCATGATTTAAATCCCATAAATACCTGTTTAACATGTAGTTGTTACTCTGCCAGGGCAACTTGACGTTTCCCCTCTGAGCTTTGCATCCCGTCGCTGGCGACATGTTCTCAATCCTGGTGATATTCTTACTAGTAGCGCAGGCGTACGCCACGTATTTGCCCACTGATGGTATGGGGCCCTGCATCTGTCTGATTTTTGTCGCTCATCTCACGTACAGTTTCTGCCTATACGTATGGTATAGCCGTGTCCGATCTGGTTTCCAGACAGGTGAATAATGTGTCCTCTCAGGTGAGTTATTAGTCTATCCCACAAGTCCCATCATCCACGTCTTATGAAATAACAACAGTGTAATGCCACCTGCAACACGTTTGAACTCCTGAATGTAGAGTGCCCAACGAGTAGTCCACACTGTCATTGCAATGTACCATTCATCTCGGCACAAGGCAATTGCCTATTATGCCAGACTGAGACAGCGACAGATCAAGCATCCGTTCAATTTCTTCTTGATGGTGCATGCATGATCCCAATCGTGCAAATAAAGTTTTCACTCAATCATGCTCGTTACAGAGGAGATGGCACAGTGTCGCAGCGAAGGCATAGAGGTCAATGCCATCCACATACAGCTTCCTCAGGCAGCCGCTGAGATTGTTCGTGTCTTCAACGTCAGTAGCCAAAGTGTGTATTGACTCAACACTATTTTAACTTAATTATCACTCAAAAATTGGCCCTTCAAAGTACTTCGACGGATGCAGACGGCTTTTCTGGCCCTCCAAATATCAGGAGGGCATATTGGACTGGTCATTATTTTTGTTTCTGGCGTATTCTCTCGGAGAGTGAACCGTGATCCGACATTCATCAACTTCTGTTTGACTTGGATATTTTCCAGTGTCGTTTTTTCCTTATCGTAAGGTTTTTCTTTGCTGGGACTAGACGCTGCGCTTGAAATAGATTGATTCTTCCCTTTTTTCGCGTTAGGCTGTACAAGGGTGTTGGGAACAATACAACACTCTTTCCTCTCGAAGAAATCAGTCTAACCCTGTGTCTTGCGCAAGCAATTCTCACCGCTGGAGCTCAGGCTTTAACTGCGTGTTCTACACTAGCATGGATTATCCAGGTAAATCAATGTTTCTCTCCAAGTCCGTATTCTGACCTCTTCTAGCTGTGGATCACCCTGCGTGCTGTCATCAATGGCAGTGGACACAAGCCATCGATTTGGATCAAATGGACCGTGCGTAATCCTGGCATTCGTATGAAGAGTCTGTGGTACTGATGATTTGATACTTCTAGCTGATATTGTCGCCCTATGGATTGTTTATTGCACTTGCTATTCCGGCCACATTCGTAAGAATATTCCGCACTGTTTTCCATCCGAGCCAAGTAACTCATCAGCATATATCGGTACCTGCCTTTCTAGGTCGGTCAACGATCTATAGCGGAAGGCAATAGTTCGCTGCAACTCTTCGCAGGCTCATTTTATTGCCTAATCGGAAACTCCTTGTGAGAAAGAAACGATTTACATTTTAAAAATAAATCCATTATATGTCTAGCCTCGCACGTGTCGTATACGGTGTTATGCTAGCATGTTTGATGACAGCTATGGTCTTCGACAGTGCGTCATGTCTTGGTGTTTGTCGTTTTGAATGTGCTGACCGTTCTCAACTCGGGGAACGATTCTTCGCTAGTTATGATTATCAATATCTTATACAGGCACTGGAGAGCCTTTCGCAGCATCAACATAAAGGGCCCCATTTCTTTTTCGATCCTTTTACGTGTCATGACGTTTAGTGTCTTCCGTATTGGGGTCGCCATGTAAGCTCTTTTAGCACTTGCAGGCGCAACCTATATCCCGGACTCTTAACTGCACACTCCTTTTCTCCTTTATACATCCGTATCATCATAGTTTAACCCCTGTTCGCAGTGCGTATGGAACAGTCCTGGTCGAACCCCCGTCCTCGCCGTTCGGCCCCGACTGGCGCGAAATTGACCCCTTGAGCCTCTTCGACACGATTCGGAACTTCCGTCCAGTTATCCCTTCGTGGGTTGATATGCTACAGGCCACGAGTATGAGCTCTTTGACTCGTACCCCCCCCTCTCTCTCAAGCTCTTATTCGTAGTTCCACTCGTCGCGTTCTTCGTCGTCGGCACCACTCATGTGGGTAACATGACAGCAGGACTTTAACTATGACTTATTGTTACTCTGACTAGGATGTATTGGAGTTCCTACAGTTCTGGAAGAGATGGCTGCCCTTTGAATCTTCAAATTCAAGTCCACACTTAGAGCGTGGTCAGTCCCGGTAGGGTATAGGATTGAGTGGCTAATGCGTTCGATATTGGGCTCTGAGTCGTTCGTTGTATTGGGGAAGGCTGCTACCTTCGATTTAACATTTAGAATCTATGTCGGCTCTAGATAAGCTGGCCAGTTTTCCCTTTCATAGTTTGAGCGCAGTTTGAGACCTGGAATCCTGCGACACGGGAGTGACTAGCAGGTAACCGTACGGGCCGTTTTACGCGGCCTACAAAGCCTTGTCACGAAGGACTTCTTCACCGGCCTGGGTAAAAATCCTGAAGGTGAAGTGCTCTGGGCTCAAAGAATTACAACCAATCACAGCGCTTTACTAAATCAGAACGGTGTCTGTATCCTGGGGGCCGTGAACTAGCTTCACTGGCTGTACAGAATGTGTTGTGTTGAATCCAATCCCCACAGCGTTACTGATTTCATACCATAGTCTCTACCAGTTCTCGGCCTAACAAAAAGAAGGTTGGGAGCAAAATGAAGCTTCCGAGTCAGAGTAACGCTTGTGACCACCGTGACGTGTCGTGTGTGCCCCGTACAAGAGAAGTGCTGCTGAAATTTATTGAAGATTTCAAGCCTGTAGAACAAATTTTTAGAAAGATATCTCATGGATGTCTTGGACATATTGCCTTGATTTGTGTTGGTGATGGTGGTTCTGGGCAAGAAAAAAGAAGATGACCTAATACATGACTGGATGGATGGGATACCGTCGGGCATATGGAAAGACTTTCCACACCCCAGCGCCCCTGCAATCCGCCAAGTTCCTTTCTCAGACTTTGAAGTCACCCTTGCACGCCAAATACTTAGCTGTTCTCTCCACATGCAGCACCCAGCCACCATCGACCCCTCTTTCCTTCTTCACAGCAGCCATCAACCAAACTGGTCTCAGTTTCGCGCTACACCACACTCGCAGCCACCACCTGTGTTTGTAGAGCTACCAGAGCACAGTGACATCGACGACACACACCACAACAGTTTTTCTGCGCTCGACATCCAAAATCCATGTACGTGTTACCCAAAAGCTCAGCATAGACCACTTACACGCGCGTAGCACTCTTCTCGTACCGTGCCACCGTCGAAGACCTCATTGCTGCCTTCCACCGCACTGCTATCGGGCCTCTCGCTGGTGTCACAGTGCGCGAAGAATGCGCCGTGCCTCGTGCCACACCACCCGTCATTGTCCTTGCCGACACGCCACGCTCTTGCGCAGATAGCATTGACTGTGTCCTCGAGCGGTGGCATGTCGAACAAGAGGAAAAGGAGCTCGAGATGCGGTGGCGTGCCACACGGCGCGTTGCCGAGAATTGGCTGACGCGTGTGGAGCGGGAGCGGGATCACCTGAAGAGTAGGAAGATGGCCAGGGAAAAGGAGGGGAAGAAGGGTGGAAAACTACTTGTGAAGGACTCAAATGCGTGGTGCCCGCAGCACTCGCCACTCAAACCGTGCTACCCGCAGCCGTCTTCGACATCATCACCTCCCGTTCCCGTTCCTCTAGTACCAACGCCAACGAAAGCTCCTTATGCACAAGCTTCTCATGCACAAGTCTCATTTCCAAATCATGCACCCTCATCCGGTCCCACTGAATCCGCACCTTCCGCACCTCTCATTTCTTCACCCACACCTGCACATCACAGTTCCGCGTCCATTCCGCACACTCCTTATGATCCACGCGCACCTTATCTCGCTCTCGAAGAGCTCATTCACACCCCTGCGCTTGAAAACGTACCATTGCCTACTTTAGGAGGGGTGGAATCGAACAAGCTACCTCAACAATTACCAGATCGAGAGTCCGGGTTTGAGGCAAGCCCTGCAGATGTTCAGGTTCCCACTACGTGCTCGAATACGGGCTCAAGCTGTGTAACGGCCCAGAACAGGGTGATTTCAAGACCCCACACTCCCTTTCTCACAACATCCACGATCCCACCTCAACCCATCACCTCACAGGAACGCGCAGCTATCCGTGCGCGCTGGCGATGGGAACGAGACAAAGCACGGGCAAAAAATAATGCACTAATCCCCCTCCTTCACTGCCAGCTCTGCGCGGAATACCATCGTCCCGCCGTGTGCCCAAAAACCCAAATGTGTGTCCACGAGTTTAAGGTGGTAACGAAGCTCCTTCCCAAGATGTCAACTAAACCTGTGTGTAGCAATTTACCTACTCGGACTCGGTTCCTCTTTCCTCAAGACTCCATCCCTACAATCCCAGAGCCTAGATCGATGTCTGTGCTTACATCACAGGAGAAAATGAATCGTCACGTCGCGTTGCTCCCTCAGGCGCCGCGCATCACGGCTGGGCAGGTTGTCGTGCGTGGTGGTGGTGCAAGGGCAGAACTGGCCCCGATGTTTCTATCGTTGTTTCCGGAATATAGAGGCGCGGATGAGGAAAAAGACGAGGATGGAACCCTGAGGTTAAAGTTTGGGGATGTTGCCAGGGACGAAGGACAGGTGGATGTGGCCGTGGGTGTTGTACGGGGGCGTACGTCACTCGATGCTGATACACGAGCTGCGAAGCGCGCGCGGACGGGGCCTGCGCCGATTGAACTTTCCTATACTGACATTCCCTTCGGCACGAGCCTGGATCAGAAGTCAAATCCAAATACACCGCAATCCCCGCCCTCGCTTCCAACCCCTCATACCCTCACAACGACGCCTACCACGGCTGTTTCGACCGCTTCGCCTTCCTCCGCCGCACCCTCCTCCCCATCTCTCAAGACCGCCGCAACAAGCCTCCACACCGGCATCTCCCCCGAGTCCATATTCGCATCTTCATTCTCCATCCCTTCCGGTTCCGTCCCAGTCGGCCGCCGTACTATCCGCATATACACGAAGGAGGATCCCATCCCCAAAGCCCGATTCGAAGACACAGGCGAAGATCCCGAAGTGAGTATCGGAGTCGCGCTGAAAGTTCCTGGGGAGATACATCGCACGACGTACTGGTTCGAGCCAGACGTCAGGGCGGCGGAAACGATATGGAATGTGGTGAAGGGGATGGCGCGAGGGAGACATGGATGGGTGAGTGTGTGGTTTATGTTTTTTTTTGGGGGAGGGGTGAGTGATGGTGATGGTGCTGACGCCGCCTTGCTTGGTTTAGAGGAAGCCAGAACGGAAGGTGGTGAGTGGAGCGGGGGGACTGCGAGCGAAGGGACCGGATGATCTCGTTTTGTGAGTTGGCAGCTTGGATTTTAAGATAGGTTTTGGTTGGTATTCGAAGCGCACTTTGGAGAGATGGGGGAGGGCGGGAGATACCCCACGTTATAGATATACCACTCTACTTACATATATATACCGCACATGTATGGATGTAATTTTGAATCAATACCTTGCGATGGTGGATCCTCATAAACCCGTTTCCCCTAACGATATCCGTTCGCGTTGGAGCACGTGATCCGTGCTACCTGCTTAGTCACTATTCTGACACAAACGTACTTTTACTTGAACTCTCTTGAGCTCCCCGCATCTTGTCATCGATGCAAAATATTTGGCCTCAGGCTCAAGTCTCGATTCAAAATCTTGGCCCATGCCAGGCATCAGGCAGTCGATGTGGACTCGGTGCCCATGTGTGGTTGGATGGGCCGCTATGGGTGTTATGCACTCTATGATTCAATTGTCACGCCATTGGGATTCGTGATGGAGCCTGTTATTCGCGAGTTCTTTCGTGTTGGCACGACCAGGACAAGATGCAACTCGAGAGGGTTGCTAAAGACACCGGTTCGGATTTCGGCGTTAGCAGTGACGAGAAACTCCAGGATGGGAACGATGTAGTTGATGTTACAAGAGGACGGACTAGGAGGATGTTGCGCACCTTGATTGGGGACGCTGTGGAAGAAAATGAAGTCAAACGAGCAATGAGAAGTCGCCATCTTATGATGATAGGTTCGTGCATGCTTTATTTCAGCCCATCTTTGCTGCCTCACTTTTCTCTTATATTGTTGGTTTCATGCAGCAATTGGCGGCACAATAGGAACAGGCATTTTCCTAAGCGCAGGCTCTGTAGGGTTTGATTTTAATGCTACAAGATGTGCATGACTTAAACCTCGACCCTTTTTACGACCAGGCAATCTCTATTGCTGGTCCTGGAAGCGCCTTACTATCATACTTTGTTGTCGGCGTATTTGTATATACCGTTGTCATTGCACTGTATGTGTATTACTTCTATTTGATTCAGAGAAAAAATTAACAACAGTCATTAGGGGCGAGATGGCATCCTATATACCCGTCTCAGGTGCATTCTCCGTATTTGCCTCGCGTTTTGTTTCGGAAGCGATGGGATTCACTCTTGGTGAGTCCTCAAGGTCGAATGACAGCCATTTTGCGTGAATATAAGTATCGGGCTAGGCTGGAACTACTGGCTTCAATGGTATGCTCTCAGACAAGGGTTTGTCCTTATTTCCTTTGATTTTTATTGTATTCATGCAGGAGTTTATCAATCCGTACGTTTATATTTGGCGTCGGATTACCTGGATATTTATATAGCCATTAGCGAGTGAACTCACGGCGGCAGCCATCATCTTGCAGGTGCTCAGCACTATTTGCCCTCTAGAGGACAAAATTAACACATCTATGTTCAGTTCTGGGCCCCTAAAATTCAAGCGTGGGAATGGGCCCTCATTGTCATCATACCCGTCTTTGTGCTTCAGCTCATCCATGTCCGCCTGTACGGTAAGTCATAAGTACTCCAACACTTGATATATCCGCTAATCCGTAACTCCAGGGGAGTCCGAATATTGGTTCGCCCTGATAAAAGTGTTGATGATAATCGTGTTCATCTTTGTTGGGCTCATCTTCGACTGGGGCGGTGTGAAGGGTCACCCAGGACCAGTAATTTTGTTCATTCAACCCCTCCCGTTGTTCCTGACTTTGATCATAACAGGGTCTCTCTAATTTTCAACATGGACAAGCTTTCATTGGTGGCTTCTCAGCGTTTGCTCAGACATTCGTCTTTGCGTTCTTCTCTTTCGGAGGTATCGAGCTCGTTGCAGTCGCCGCAGGGGAGTCCGCTCAGCCATACAAGGCGGTCCCACGAGCAATTAAGGCCACATTTTTCCGTATCGTTCTGTTTTATCTACTTACCATCCTGACGATCGGGTTGTGCATCAATTACCAAGACCCAACGCTACTTAGTGTCGCCTCCAGTACATCGTATTTGGCCCGCTGCAAGGAATATTTCTGATATATTTACATTGTTTAGACTCGGATGTGACGGCGTCACCGCTGACGGTGGTATTTGTCAGGGCGGGTTTCAGTGCTGCCGCGCATGTGATCAACGCTGTACTTCTGACAGCCGTGCTCTCTGCCACCAACTCATGTTTTTATGCTAGTTCGCGCATGCTCCTGTCTCTTGCTAGAGCAGGTTATGCACCGCGGATTTTTGGCTGGGTAAATAGTCGTGGGGTACCTGTTCCAGCTTTACTGCGAGTTGTTCATTATCACTTTTTATTTTCTACTTTCTCACAAATCGACTCTTCAGTCTGGCACTGGGTGTCTCGTTTCTCTCCTTCCTCACCACGATCTGGGGCGAAGGCGTTGTGTTTACGTGGCTTCTAAACCTCACTGGAATTTCTGCACTACTTGTTTGGGCTTCTATCGGAGGCGTTTCCTTGAGATTTCGAATCGCGTATAAAGCACAAGGTAAAAACCTCGACGATCTCCCATACCAGCAGCCATTTTTTCCCCTTCTTCCGATCGGCGTGCTTGTGCTTGCAGCGCTTATGTTTATTGCGGAGGGATACTCAGCTGCTATTGAACAACCTTTCCAAGCGAAGGTGAATTTTATGTTAAATTCTTTCACTTAAATTTTCTGAATAATTGTTTCCTAGAATATCGTCGCAACATACATCGGTGTTGCACTTTATATCATTCTATACGCCGGCTATGGTCTGTACGAGCGGTTTTGGCTCAACAGACGTCAGCACTTCGTACCTTTATTAGAAGTTGATCTGGATACAGACGCTGTGTGGAAGAGTGGCGAGGGGCACCTGATTCGAGAGCGGGATGGCCAGATTATAGAGGCGCAAAAGTTGCAGGAGCGAGGGGGTTCGAGTCCATGGATGTTGCGGGTAAGACATGTTTTCAAGCATGTATACTGAAGACTGATAGATTGGATTCGTGACGATCATTATCACTCTAACGAGTGAGAGCTATTATTTGCAACTTCTTCACCTTCAAGCTTGGGAGCAGGAGCTGCTCTCTAATGATATTGGACCCCTGTCCACCCATCACAAATTCGATGTGGTCTAGTGACCAAAGCCTATCGAGTCGGTCTCACGCCCTACTTTGAACATGCAGCTTGCGGGGTCGACTGACGTATTTCACTAACCTGACTACACTCCACGCAAATATTCGAATAGGTTCGTCGGTGAGGCCATCCTTACAAATACGCCAGCTATGATCTTTCTTCCAACACTCCCTTCGATTTTACAATTCGAATGGGCAATTATCACCACCACAGCGTGTAGCATGGATACCTGGAAGGTGGAATGCTCATGTCAGCGACTCGTCTGCACTGCTAGTGCCATGGGAAGACAATGCGGAAGATACACGTTTACAGACACCGAAATATCGGGTGAGGCTTATGCAAACACGCCAAAGGACACTAGACACCAAACTTACGATGCAGACCCGCATACTAAGATCCTTTTGCCTCTTCATATCACATACAGATATCGTCTGACGACTTTGGCATGCCAAGAAAAAATAATTTGGAGAAGTTCAGGATCCAAAGGGAATGTCTCGGTCAGAAAATGTGTGAACGGCAACAAATTTGCTAGGCATTGTGCAAAGCGTCCCATTAGGCAGATTGTTTTGGATATCGACAGTTGAGGCAAGAATAAACTGCTGATTCAGATAGACGTCTTGAATATTATAAAATGATCTATACTTATGATGTCGAACATCGTAAAATAATTGTACATGTATCTGTTGTTTAATAGAGGTTGGTATCTTTGATAAATAAATGGGGTAAATCAAGCTCCACACTCATGTCAATTTATTCTACACTACCGCCTTCAGCAACCTTTCTGACAGTCGCTGCGACACTCTCGCAGCCAAGAAGTTCGAATATCTCCACTTGTCCCTCGTAAAACCATGTAACCAGGGCCTGAATAGCTTTAGATGACAATGCGACAAATAACGCAGCAGAAGCTCACAATCATGATATATAATGCACATAGACTGACACCCTCTGTTGGAGAACAGTATCAAGAATTGTAAGGAAATCAAGGACAAAAAGATATCGCACCTGCCCAGTTGGTTTTCGAATCGGCAGTGACGTAGTTTACTAAGAAGCCTGCCCCAACCAGAGTTGCTACCTCAAACAGGTCTTCTTCTCCGTTAACACCATGCCTAAATAAATGCAAAGGAAGGTGGCTCACCAAATAGAAGTGTCAGCGGTCTGTTCGACCACCACCCAAGGAGCACAAGGAACGGCATCCAGAAAAGAGTGAACTGTATGGCTAGGTCGATAGACTGACCTCTAGCTAATGAATCAGGAGTTTTGGGACGGAGGAACAAAGCAGTTTTAACAAAGAAAATGACTGCCACAGTGGCATCGCCGCTGAAAGAGACGAGTGGTAGAAGGACCACCCCAAACCACCTGAAATCTTGTATTAAGTAACTGTAGCCATAGCGATCGCGCTACTCACTCTAATGTCATGCTACTGTTTTCAAGTACAGCTTCGACACTGGCCACTAACTGAAAGACATAGTAGGTGAAAAGGGCTTTGGGTACCAAAGGAAGAACACGTACGAACTCGGCAGTTGTCGCCGTCACGGCAACGGTTCCTATGAGTAGCCCTAAGCAAACCCATGGGTTGACCTTAGGTGCCTCATGAGCGAGCTCGTGCTCTATCCGTCGTACCTCTTCCGGCGCATCAGCTGCGACCGTGAGCGCATTACCATCCCCTGGGGGGTTGAACAAGAAAATCCGGGAGCAAATATAGCTTCAAGAGACGTAAAACAACTAACTAAGAAGCATAAAAGGAACTCACACAATGAGTAGGATAATGGCCATTCCTCGGCTGATACTCAAAAAGTTGCCGCGCAGCGTATCATTTATAAATGGTTCCGTACCGGTCCCTACAAGGCTAGAATTCGTCTTCGTAGCTAGGGTTATCAGGGTATTCGTAGAAACACCGGGATTAAGTGCTGCGAAAAAAGCCGCGGGAAGGAGAAGGGCAAGGATTCTAATAACGGGAGTTGGGTTAGAGAGGAGAGTTTGAGTACATATTCATCTACCCAATGGTTAAGAGAGTGTGGTTTAGCTCCGTAGTGTGTGCCTGAAGATTCTGGTGCCAAATACGAGCTCCACCGGCAAGGAAGGCTACCCCAGGAACGAAGAGCAAGTGTAAAAGAACCACTCCTGAGAGAGTGGAAAATGTAACAGTACTCTAAAGCAAAGCAGTGAGAACAAACCTGAGATCGTCGATTGCAAAAGTTTCAAGCTAGAATAACAGATGTTAAATCAATTATAAACTACATGTGAACGAAGACATACTTGCATCTAAAGAGTAGTATAATCGCTAGAGTGGCTTCCACAGTGCTAGCGATATTGTTTTGAGGATGTATTAGGGAGGGGTGATCATGATCTCTTACTTGTTCAAAGTCACTGTTATCAGATCCCCGAGTTCCTGTGATCACGGAGACTTCAATTCTGTTGATCAGGAGCGATCTCCCATGAATCTACCTTTCCACAATACAACGACATCTGTTCGCCACCGAAATCGAGGAGTCCTTCTAATCCGATGGTCGAGAGAAAACAAACTAGGCGTGGCATATGAGAGTATGCACGGAAGCGACAAGGCAAAACATACGGGAAAAGACCACATTCCTATCGTTTGACCAACCCGTGTTGAAGTGAGCGGCCCACGCAAAGGGTATAAGAAGAAGAAACACATTGAGCACTACCATGAACTAAGTCTGTGATCAAGTATAGCGAAGGCAAGCACCCACACGAGCAGAACAAGATGGCTTTAAGGCTCTCAACCACCCCCGGGATCCTTGTAGCTCTGGTCTTTCCTCTGAATCTTGCCCAAAGCGCTTTCCGTTGCACATGATGTGGCGGAATGAGCTTTTCGCCATCGTGTATTTGCTGGCGGTGCTGGGGAAGTTCCGTGTGGCTTTCTTGCTCTTCCAAGGCGGAGACAGGTGAATAAGAAGTTGTATCAGCTGCAGAACCAGAAGCACCTGGGTTGGAAGGTGTCAGAAGAGTTTCAGAAGGCTTTTCGGGATTATTGGCAGTACTCGAGGGAGACATTACTGCCGTAAGTATGCGCGTTGACTCTCGGAGCAATATAAGGAGAAGGAAGTCTTGGGGGCTCTTGGCGAGCGGCAACGTGTCTCGGTGAATCCACGAGGATGCGTACTTCTGTGCACTGATCCTTCACAAGACGTGGATAAAGTGCGTCTCTGAAGAAACAATACGCTGTCAGGGTGGCCATGAGTGCTTTAACCTATCACTATGATTGTGATTACATAAGCTCAACAACGCCAATGGAGCGGAAGATTGATTTGAGAGGAAAAGTTACAAACAAAGATTTACTCTTTCTTCTCTTTCCCCTCTTTCACGCCGGCTACCACTTCCCCCGATACTTGTGCGCCCAAAACCTCTAATTCCTCTTGAACCGCGCGAGTAATCGTCGCCCGTAATTCGTCGTCACACTCTCCCCGATCACGCAAGGCAGTGCGACCTTGGCGCAGCGCGTCTATCCGGTGTTGCACTTTAGAAGATTCTCCAAAAGTGACGCTGATACGTTTCCCAGGACGAGGAATGAAACGTGGGAACCCACGGCTCTCGTTCATCACCTGGTCGAATCCTGAGCGGAACAGAGTTAGTGCGCGCTCCATTGGAGTGGGCACACCCGACTAACCTGTGACCCACATAGGTAAAATTGTAGGAAGTTCCTCTGCTTCTATTAGCATTCGTCCTCTGTAAAAGCGTCGTGTAAATATGGCTATTGAAAGAAGAAATATTGAACCCGCGTACACTCCCCATTTAAACCGCCGGAGGTTTGAATGTGCTGGTTGGGCGATTTTGCCTTCAGGAAATATATGCACCTGAATTTTCCATAAATATTGATGCCACATTGAGCTTACAGGCAGACACACTCACCCACTGGCCCTCATTTAATAGATGAATTGCTCTATCCACGGCTTCTTGTCTAATCCCCTTCCCTCGAAACGTCTCCAAGACCTGTCCTTGTCGGAAAAATTCTGAGAAAAGTCTGTCTTCCCTTGGCAGGTGGATAGTAACCAAGAAGGAGCGGCTTACGGATTAGTGAAACAGATGTCTGACGCGCCGAGCGACCAGCGCATTGGTCTAGCACGAGTGAAATGGGATGACGGTAGAATACCCCATGTAAGCGGTTCGTCTACACTGGTGGAGCGTCATGAAAGGCACTGCAAGAGATATACGTTCACAGACACTGATATATGATTCGAAACTGGTGCGAACACATTATGGTATGCTTCGGCCTCGAATTTACATGAAAATTACCTGTCAAGATCCCTTTGCCTTTTTCGTTGCGCACACGCTCCAACTCGTCAAGCAAGCGCGACAGACCGGCAACTTTAACATTTGCACAAAGGAATTTGAGAAACGCTCTGGATCCAAGTCCAACAGAGGCGATGGTAAGCGCAGAGAGCAATGACTTGTTCGTCATCCACCTCCGTCAGACTCAGAGTTCGGGTGATTCAACTCCGAAGTAAATTTGTCAGCAATAATCTGCACTTGGTACTTGCCACCATGGCTGGCGACAACCCTTACTTGACCCATCTACCAGCACACCTGCGAGGTGCTGGTTCTTCTGCATCGAATTTGTCGAAATCTGTCAAAGAACATCCACTCCATGGCTTTCTACCTCGCAAAGTGACGGCGCCACAGGTTCAGAGAGCATTGGTTTGTGGTTCTGATTGTACTCAATCGTCTGTATTTCTTACTATGTTCTTTCACTCTTCTATAGGAAGGCGATGTCAATCCTTTCACCAATACCCCCCTTAGCTCTCAATACAAGAAGATCTTGGAGGCGAGAAAGAAGCTCCCTGTGTACGCTCAAATGGAAGAGTTTTATAAAGCTGTGAGTTTTTAAAATCATTATTGGAGAGAAATGTCAGAGCCTTGGTGTCAGAGGGCCTTCCGGAACGCTTTGCGTTCATCCGGAGTGTGCGGTACAGCTACTTTTATGAACAGGTGCCTTCAAACGCGTGTCTTTGATGTCCTTCTTCGTGCTTAGTTTTTCTTCAGACATTTCTCCCTTCCCATTCGTTTCCGCTTCATAACACGGTTCTGATGGCTTCCAAAAGTTTACGGAAAACCAGATTATCGTGATGGTCGGAGAGACTGGCTCTGGGAAAACTACACAGTACTTGTTATCCTTGTTCGCACCTCTGCGGTTTTTCGCTGACCATCACCAGGATCCCTCAATTTGCTGCGTATTCTGATTTACCCCATACCAAGGGCAAAATGATTGCCTGCACTCAACCTCGACGAGTGGCAGCTATGTCGGTGGCAAAGCGTGTTGCGGATGAGATGGACGGTAAGCTAGATGTGGTATCATCCATAGTTCCATTAATAACGCTAACTTGCTATAGTTGCACTCGGGAAACAAGTTGGATACTCGATTCGATTCGAAGACATGACCGAACATGGTACGACCTTCTTGAAGTACATGACGGACGGAATGTTACTCAGAGAAGCCATGAACGATTCCCTTCTCGAACGTTACTCAACGATCATCCTCGATGAGGCCCACGAGCGTACACTGGCAACTGATATTCTCATGGGTCTCCTCAAGAAGGTCGCCAAGCAACGGCCCGATTTAAAAATCATTGTCATGAGCGCAACCCTAGACGCACTCAAATTTCAAAAATACTTTGGTCTAACCGCCGACAAGCCAGCTCCACTTTTCAAGGTTCCTGGTCGAACACATCCTGTAGAAGTATTCTACACACAGGAGCCTGAACCGGATTATGTAGAAGCAGCCATTCGGACAGTATTGATGATCCATAGAGCCGAGGATCCCGGAGATGTTCTCCTCTTCCTGACGGGAGAAGAAGAGATAGAAGATGCCTGCCGAAAAATTAAACTTGAAGCCGATGACCTCGTCAATTCCGACCCGGATTCTGTTGGTCCGCTCGTGTGCATCCCGTTGTACTCTTCTCTCCCACCCCAACAGCAACAACGTATATTCGATCCTGCGCCACAGCCCCGCACACCCGATGGACCTCCTGGCCGAAAAATCGTCGTCTCTACGAATATTGCTGAGACTTCGCTCACAATCGATGGCATCGTCTACGTTGTAGATCCTGGGTTTTCCAAACAGAAGGTGTATAATCCACGAATACGTGTAGAAAGTCTCTTGGTGTCTCCGATTTCAAAGGCGTCTGCGCAGCAGCGGGCAGGACGTGCAGGCCGAACGAGGCCCGGAAAGTGCTTCCGTTTGTACACGGAGAAAGACTTTATGAATGAGCTAGAGGAACAAACATATCCTGAGATTCTGCGGAGTAA
Organism: Ramaria rubella; assembly: GCA_015039355.1. Taxonomy (NCBI): domain Eukaryota; kingdom Fungi; phylum Basidiomycota; class Agaricomycetes; order Gomphales; family Gomphaceae; genus Ramaria; species Ramaria rubella. The sequence continues at coordinate 175,262 of MU134416.1, read as the reverse complement.
TTTGGCTAATACCGTCCTCGAGCTCGTCAAACTTGGTATCAAGGTGCGCATGGATATTTTGAACACTCTTTTCCTGTTCTGATCATAACACAGGATCTTGTACGATTTGACTATGTGGTAAGTCTTGCCCATGGACCTGATTTGCGTCGTTGCTTACAGTCATGTCAAGGATGCGCCAGCACCTGAAACCCTTATGCGGGCTTTGGAACTATTAAATTATCTCTCGGCTTTGGATGACGATGGGAATCTTACAGCATTGGGTGGTATAATGGCGGAATTCCCCCTAGATCCCCAGGTTAGGCGTAACTACATCTTATGACGAAGCGTTACTGATGTCAAGCCACCCAGATGGCAAAGATGCTCATCGTTAGTCCAGAATTCAAGTGTAGTAATGAAATTCTCACTTTGGTTGCTATGCTTTCGGGTACGTGCTGCCAAAGGTTATGGGAGCCGTAGTCTGACGATTGGATCCTGCAGTTCCTAACGTGTGGATCCGTCCAAATAATCAACGGAAGGAAGCCGACGCAGCGAAAGCACTTCTATCGGTCCCAGGTGGCGACCATCTCACGCTGCTGAATGTCTACAACAATTACCGCGAAAGTACGTGCATTCGTCACATTAAACAAATTTACGAAGCTAATGTAACGTAGATCAACACGATAAAAACTGGACATGGCAGCATTATCTATCAGCACGAGCACTGGCTCAGGCCGACAATGTTCGAACACAGTTGACGAGGACCATGGAACGGTTCGAGATCGACCTAGTGTCTACACAGGACCAGCGGACATTCTACACGAACATACAGAAGGCGTTGGTTTGCGGTTTCTTTATGCAGGTGGCCCATAAAGAGGGTGAGAAAGGGAATTACACTACTGTCAAAGATAACCAGGCATGTTTGAACCCTTTCTTCGCATGAATATGAGCTTACATGCAAAACAGGTGGTGGGATTACATCCGTCTTGTGGTCTTGATACTCAACCGGAATGGGTGCTCTTCAACGAATTCGTGCTCACAACCCGGCCTTTCATCCGGACAGTGACCGAAGTGCGCCCCGAATGGTATGTTTCGAATTATTTTCGTGTTCTTTCACTTACAAGTCTGGGTACTTCAGGCTCCTCGAGTTTGCAACCAACTACTTTGACGTGAACAGTTTCTCGGAAGGGGAAACGAAACGGGCGCTGCAGCGTGTTGTGAATAAGTTGGCTGGCAAGGCTCCAGGAAGATTAGACGGAGGAGATGACAGGAGAGAAAAGAAGAAGCGAAAGAAGAACTGATAACTTCTTCGTATGTTACTTAGATGTTTGTTTATTTGTTGGAGTTCGGTAAATACGGACGCTTTTCCTGTGACATTGATGCGGCTACTATGATACCCGGCCGCCTGCCGATCTCAAGTAGTACTCGAGGAGGACCATGTCTAACTACGATGTGCCTCTTTCTAAAGTAGTCAGAACACCAGACGATCGCTTCAGAGATATTCCAGGCTTCCCCTACACCCCTCGCTATGAATATCTAGGCAGCTTGCGCTACTCGTTTATTGACATCACCTCTGGAATACTCTGCAATGGCAGGGAACTCCTTCCGACGGATCTAAAGGGCATATCTGCTGAAGACATACACTGGGAAACATATTTATGCCTTCAGTGAGCGTGAGCTCGGTCATATGGTGTCCATGGAACTAAAATTTGACCCGCGCATTGCAGTGGGCAGCCGACGTGGTCTTACTTGTATCGTCGGATGATACCTGTGTTCCTGCATCATTCACCAGCTGGGAGTCATAAATATATTCGTCGCAGAGTTCTTGCTCCAGATTTCTTTGGGTGTGGACGATCAGACAAAGTAGGATTCCCTGCCACAATTTTGTGTGGAGCTAGTAGTAAAACATGCACTACGTCTTTCAGCCCGTGGATGACGCATTGTACACGTGGGACATGCATATGGGATTTCTTATAAATTGTGAGTTGTTTCCTCCTTTTTTGGGGAAAAAAACTATGTTGGGATAAACGTTAGTAAAGTTGTTCGTCAGCATGTCATTGCAGAGGCTCCGGCTCACGGTGATGTTATCGGTGTTGTGCAAGGTCTGTCTTTTCTTTATATGTCTGTGCTTTGCACTCAGGATTCTTGGTAGACTGGGGTGAGTTTGAGCTAGAGCCCTACAGTATAAGTCCGTCTGTTTATTCAAAGATTTGGAACAGGCGGGATCCTGGGCCTCACATTACCTCCCATGTTCCCGAACTTGTTTACTCACCTTCTCGTTATGAACACCGGGCTCGGTCTTGGAAAAACACCTAGTAAAGGCTGGCTCGATTTCTATAACTTTATCAAACGAAACCCCGATGCCAAAGTCGGAGCTTTGCTTGCAAGGGGAACCAAACACTTGACGCCAGCAGAAATTGCTGCATATGATGCGCCTCACCCAGACTACCAAAGCAAGGTCTGTCATCCGTCACCACAGCCATCTATTAGGAATCGAGTTAAACAACCCTCCTCAGGCTAGTGTGCGTCGGTTCCCCCCCATTGTGCCCCGTGAGCCGGATATGCCCGGTGTTGCATCGTCATATGCCGCTCTTGCGTATTATAACCATCTGCTCCCTTCCCAATTGCGCATATTCGTCGCGATCGGCCTCCAGGACCCTGTGTTAGGTGGTTCAGTCATGGAGTCTCTTGTAAGGATAGCGTTTTCTGCTACGGGATCCTTCGTCTTGAATCTCCCTGAAGCGGGGCATTTTGTACAAGAATGGGGAGCGCCGATTGCGCAAAAGGCGCTGGATGCGTGGTCAGTATCTCAAGGACGGGAAGAAGAGGTTAAAGTGGAAGGCGTGGAGTGGCGAGCTCCAAAAGCTCCATCCTCTCGGGCCAAATTATAAATTGTATTTTATTAATAGTCGTTTGTGTGTGTATAGCAGCCTGGTTTGTTTAAGTACCACCCTTGAAGATGAGTGACACCGAGAGGAAGTGTATTCGGATTGTTGTGTATTACCTGCCCAAACGAGCTGCTTGAGTAGTCTCGAGAACAAAGAGATTGTACATAGCATAGGGAGACGTAGAAGCCCGATTACCGACACTTGAGCCTCGTCTGGGGTTTTCCTTATCGATCCTTGCAGGGAAGAGACTGGGCAAGAATCGTTTAGATTTCTGATTTCCGCTTTGTTTGTTGACCCCTCTCGAAGAAAGCAAGCCTCCCGGAATGGTTCGTGTGGTTCATGAAGTGAGACGGCCAAGGATCGTGATGAGTGAAGACAGAGACATACGTGAGCCTTCGCCACATCATCTCGAGGAATGAACTACCCGACTTGCAATGTGTGCGAGTGAAAGAAATATGGAGATTGTGCTTTCTCTCTATGACGTCCTAGGGACATACGAACATGGGGGCCCAAGCTAAGGGATTCCCCAACGACGACGGAACAAGCGAAAATCGAGTCTAACGTTGAGTACATCGTAAGATGTATATGTCTCTACTTCTGCGTCGATTATACTTTTGTCTGGGCTACATGGATGTTCTGTAAAATCCCTGAGTAGAAAGTCTGCGAATCCGACATTTCGTTAATCATAGATACTTTAACAATGATGAGCTTAAAAAAGAATTGCAAACTACACACTTACATACATAGAGTAGAAGGACGGCTTGAGATTACAACCCCGACGAGACGCGTTTGAGATAAAATGTCACTCAAAGTCCCAAAAGCCAACAATATTCAACTGTTCAAAGAGGGCTACAAGGTACGTTTACTATCTGCAGGATTACTTTCCGTGTTCTGAGCGCGCACATCGTTAGCACCTCCAAGGCCTCGAAGATGCGGTATTGCGCAACATTCAAGCAGTGGCAGAACTTTCAGATCTTGTTCGCACAAGTTTCGGTCCTAATGGTGGGTGTAAATTGCTTCGCCTACGCTTTTCTAATATCCTCCTAGGCCGAAACAAACTGATAATAAATCACTTGGGTCGACTATTTGTCACATCTGACGCTGCCACCATTATACGGGAGATCGAGGTGGTACATCCCGCTGCAAAGCTTCTTGTAATGGCCAGTCAGTCTCAGGAATTAGAGGTAAGTCGCTACAATATGGAGTGTGGTGGATTTAATTCATTCTTCAAGATGGGTGATGCTACAAATTTCGTCCTTATACTTGCTGGAGAGCTTTTGAAGAAAGCGGAGCCCTTACTCGTGATGGGGTTACATCCTAGTGAGGTTATACAAGGCTATGAGCTGGCAAGCATTAAAGCACTAGCAGAGTTAGAAAGTCAGTTTGAAACCCTGTTCCTAATATTCTGTGCTCATCATGTCTGTCCACCAGCGCTTTCTGTGCACACTTTACCGAGCCCGTTGACACAATCGTCGCTTGCTCTAGCCCTGAAGCCTGCCATTGCTTCGAAACAATATGGGTCGGAAGACGTATTGGCGTCGTTGGTTGCGGAAGCTGCCCTAGCCGCCATGCCAACCAATCCCAAAAACTTCAACGTAGATAACGTGCGAGTCGTAAAGATTATGGGTGGGAGTCTTTCAGGAAGCAGAGTAGTGCGGGGAATGGTGTTTGGCCGTGAACCTGAAGGTGAGACTATAGTCATGAAGTTATTGATATCTATTGACAATTATTTTAGGTATGTTGAAGAAGGCAACAAAAGCAAAGGTTGCGGTATTCACCTGCGGCCTTGACATTGCACAAACGGAGACGAAAGGGACAGTTCTATTGAAAAATGCTGAAGAGATGCTGAGCTTCACACATGGCGAGGAAAAGCAAGTAGAGAAAGTAAGGTTTATTATTTCGGTCTATGAGTGCGCGCTTGCCAACACCGCATTATCCTTCACTTAGATCATCAAAGAAATTGCAGACTCGGGAGTTAAGGTCGTCATCGCAGGATCCTCCGTTGGAGAACTCGCATTGCACTACCTCAACCGAATGTCGATCGTCGTTGTGAAGGTTCTTTCCAAATTCGATCTCAGGCGTCTTTGCCGCGTAGTGAATGCGACACCACTTGCCCGCATGGGTGCACCAACTCCTGAAGAGGCTGGATTTGCGGACGTGCTAGAGTGCATCGAAGTCGGCGGCGACCGTGTTACAGTGATTCGACAGCTTACGGACGAAGAACGTAATGGTGCTGTAGCAGAGGGCGAGAAGTCTCGTATGTCGACCATAATTCTTCGCGGCGCCACACAAAACTCCCTGGACGACCTGGAGCGCGCCGTCGACGATGGTGTGAACGTGCTGAAGTCTCTCTTAAAAGACGCGCGGCTCGTCCCGGGAGCGGGTGCTGCCGAACTGGAACTCGCAAAGCGAGTGGAGGCATATGGAAGCAGCCTCAGAGGCTTGAGCCAGCACGCTGTGCGGAAATACGCCGCAGCGCTTGAGGTTGTACCACGGACACTAGCTGAAAACGCGCTAGGTGGTGCTGAAGGTAATGAGGTATTAGGTAGATTATGGGCGAGGCACAACAGTGGGCAGGCTGGAAGCCCAACATGGGGTGTCGACATCGAGGTAAGCCTCAAGCATATTTCCTCTCTTGCATTATTAAAGTTGCATCTACAGGTTGACTCCGGCACCGATGGGACACTCTCAGCACCGTCTCATAATATCTACGACTCCCTTGCAGCTAAATCATGGGCCATCCGGCTCGCAACTGAGGCGGCAATTGCGGTTCTTAGTGTCGACAGCATCATCATGAGTAAGCCTGCTGGCGGCCCAAAAATCCCGCAGCAAGCGGGTAACTGGGATGCAGATGACTGAATGACCATTGTGGATGTGGCGGCATGTTTAGATACCGTATTTCACACCAAAATAATAATGCAATTTAGAGGCCTCTGTCCTTTGGCGCTGTGGTGACGCCGGCTCTGCTTGCGTAATCAGATTGCTTGCGCGTCGCGTTCGCAGACTTTGAAGACTTCCCTCATTACACTCTCTTCATGGACCACTTTCCGACTAATTGGGGTCGCCCGGTGCGTATCAATTGTTGAATGCTCCTGCTAGTAGCTCAATGTATTCCATGAAGAGAAATGACGCTATCGACGCGTACAACACATATCCACTGCACGCGCGTCCTCAACCCAAAGATACCTTTGCTGAAGGTGTACAACATACACAGTGCGGCGTTTCATTGTATTCTGTGCTTTTAAGACTTATGTGGTGATAGACAACCAATTGTAACAGGAACCTCCGTTCTAGCTCTCAAATACAAGGATGGTATAATGATGGCTGCAGACACATTAGGTACGTCACCATTCTACAACACTCTGGGATAGCAGTTTATGACATTATTTCAGCTTCATACGGCTCGTTGGCGCGATTCAAGGATGTGAGCCGGCTACACAAGATCGGAGACTACACGGTATTGGGGGCAGGAGGTGACATGAGCGATTTCCAATATTTACAAGCGTTGCTTGACGATTTAATGTGCGCCATTTCTGACTTTTTTTACGATCTCAATTAGTTACTTTTTCATAGGATCAACGAGCTCACTGAGGGAGACGACCATGCCCTTGGACCGAACGAGATCTTCGAGTACCTCAGCCAGGTCATGTATGCTCGCCGCTCCAAGTTCAACCCGTTATGGAACTCGCTCCTTGTTGGTGGCTATAAAGACGGAAAGAGGTGCGCATGAGCGACCTTGAACCCCGAAGCTTTCATGCTTACCACAAACCATATGCTAGTTTCTTGGCGTATGTCGACCTGTTAGGCACCACATATACCGCTTCGACGCTGGCAACTGGATATGGTGCCTATATTGCTCAACCACTCCTTCGTAAGGCGGTTGAAGGTCATGAAGGCACTCTTACGGAGGAAGATGCGCGGCGAATTCTCGAAGAAAGCATGAAAGTGCTTTTCTATCGTGATGCCCGTAGTTTGAACAAGGTAAACGTCTTGATCCTCAGTCTTCGTCTTGATTTGAATCTAATGGTTAATTTGTGCACAGTATCAAATTGCAACTATCACCGCAACTGGCATTCAGATTTCCGACGGTCTGTCCGCGAAGACAGAATGGGACTTTGCAGAGAAGATTAGGGGTTATGGACCTCAGACGCAATAGGTAAAGGTGTGTATTAATTATGGTAGATAATGAACGTAAATCTCCTGGGAGAAAACCTGAAAGGGGGAATCCGTCTGTATCAGATCCGAAGTGTGAAAAACTAGTCATTTATTCCTCACGACCCCCTATACAAGATTTTAGTGGCAATATATTTTGTACCACGGGGCTCCGTAATACCGGAGGGATGTAGACTCTAGTTTTATTATGTGAGAGACTACTCTTTTGATGATGAGCCGCTACGGGGAACCGGTTTGAATCGCATGGCATTGGGCCGCCCCGAGCCCGTAATGTCCCATTTACCGAACAGGATACTAGAGTAAGGCCAATTAGATTGGGAAAAAAAACTTAAACCAAACAAACACGCACTCGAAGAGGGCCATAATGGTCCATTTTCGGTTATCAGCCTCAGGGAAGACAAGGGAGCGCGGGCCATAGAAGACCTGAAATGCGCAGCTGTGAGAAAGTGCTAGTAGATGGATGTTCGGAGATGTTCTGACCTCATCATCGACCTCGTCTGGTTTCCGGGGAAGACAGTGCAGGAACTTCCAATTCTCTGACGCACCGCCTTCACGGCAGAGGGCTTCTGTAACCTGGTATCCGCTAAAGTCCCGCATGCGCTGCGCCTTTTCAGCTTCTTGACCCATCGACACCCTGTTGAATGGTTGTAAGTCGAATTCGGAAATGTATTATGACAATACAAACCAGGTGTCAGTAACGACCACATCTGCTCCGCTCACGGCTTCTCGCGGGTCAGTGGTCCATAGAACATTCTTTTGGCATTCTAATTGTTTGACACGGTCCCAAACAGGCTCTGGGCACTGATAAGCGGCACCCAGGGGCGTAGCGACACGAATATTGTGACCAAAGCGAGGATATGTGACGAGCATATCATGCAGAACATTCGTAGAGTCGCCTAGGTAGGCTATCGTCAGGGGCCGCAGAGCCGGGAGTGCGGTGAAAAAACGCTTTTTCTCCTTTTTTCCATCCTTTGTAGTGACTTGGTCTCCTACCGCTGCCTCTGTCTTTACCTCTGTCTCTGTCTCTGTCTCTGCCTCTGGAGCTTGAACTCCCAAAGCCTCTGCGTGCTCGTGAAGAGTCAAAAGATCTGCAAGAATCTGGGTGGGATGCCACAGAGAAGAGAGAGCGTTGAGAACAGGCACCGGAGAGTGCTGGGCCATTTCCTGTCATAATGAGTTTAGCTTTGCTTTTACTTCTGCGTAATGGTGGTACAGACCTCGATCTCTGAGTGGTCTCCAACCCTGGCAAAGATACCTTGGCACATACCACCAATCACTCGAATGGAATCGCGAAGATTCTCGTTGACACCGAGCTGGATATCATCCTTGCCTAAAAATAGTGCACGACCACCAAGCAGTTCCGCTGCTGTCTCCGCAGAAAGACGAGTTCGGGTGCTCCGTTTCGAAAAGACTAGCGCGACAGATTTGTTAAAAAGTGATTGGGAAGGTAAACGGAGTCGCGGCGGCAGGCGTTGCGGTTGGAGCCACGGTAAGGAGGTCTGCTTAAGTGCAAGGGAATGTTGGAGGATCCGAGTTATTTGGGGGGGTGTGAGATCCGCAAGAGTCAACAGATGTGGTACTGTTGCTGGAAGACGCGTCGACATTGCGTAGGGTAGGTACCGCAACCTACAGATACGTCAATTTTTAAAGAGTTCGTGAGTCGGTGAGTCACAACTTGTGACGAAGCGATTGGTTGTGACTCAAAGCTCGATCATCTCACTAAGAAACAAAATATTATATCTATATTCGATGACCTTACACCCAAATCGCCGGGCGATAAGCTACTTTCTTTTTTTCTTCTTCGAAAACCCTCCAAATGTCAAACCTTGGTCTGAATCTTCTTCCACCACAGCCTTTCGTTTTGTGCCCCTTGCCCGCGTTTCACGCTGTGTTTGCGTATTGGTGCGTAGTGTTATGTCGGGGGAATCCTTTATAGTGGCGAGAGTTTCGTCCTGGTACACGCTTGGCTCAGGAACGTCTTCTTCCTCTGATTCCAAATCGAAGAGAGGCGTTTTTTTCCTTGGTGGCTGAGACACTTTTTTCTTGGTGGAAGCATGGCTCTTTCCCTTCCCTTTATCCTTCGTACCACCGACCACCTCTTCAACCGCGTCATCATCATCATCTATCTCTGCATACGTGGGCTTGGGCTTTGGTTTTGGTTTTGATTGTGACTTTGTTCTAGTTTTGGAACCGGCTGGCGTTTGGGTAAAAACGGGGTACGAATAAGCTTGGTCTTGTGACTGCCCTTGCGACAAGTCGTCGAAGCTACGAACAGCTTTGCCTCGACTATAATCAAAGTTCGCTGGAGAACAACGTTGGCAACATACGATCAATGAGAGAACGGAAGCCTCTACTCACGTGCTTCTGAATCATCTGCCTGTTGGTCATTCACAACCAGCTTCACGACTTCCCTCGGCACATTGGCCATTTTCTGCACGAGTATTCAGCATTCCAATGGCGGGATAATGGAACACTCACCCTTCTGAATTTCTTAAAGTCATCTCGCCCATCCCAATCTAATCTCGCACCTAAACCAGTTTCTCTCCTCATATGGTTTCCAGGTTGAGCGTCGCAAATGTCCTTCCATACTTTCAACTCCACGATTTGCATGAAATTACCCCGAACTCCCACATCTTTTTCAAAGTCGTCCAGCCCGTCCCACTCTTGTGCCCATTGCACCGCATGGGACGCGTTTGGGTCAGCAAGGTTGATGTCCGGCTTCGCAATACGAAGCTGGTTGAACTCGCGGTCAAAGTCGTCTTCAGTTTTCTTTCCACGCTTGTTGGAGGCAAGAGCGCGTAAGAAAGAAATGTCGGTGTCCGGTTTTCCAGGCGCAGCACCCTTTTTCGTGGTCTTCGCATTGTTTTTGATGGTAGTGACAGCGCGAGAGGTGGCGTTTAAACTTTGCAAATCCAGCTGCTTCGAGCGTTCGACTGCGTTGACTGCATCGATGGCACGTTTCTTGGGTAATGAAGCCCCCGCCGCTTCCTGCATTTCAACATCAGCACCTGCTGTTGCGCTATCCTCATCCATAGCATCGGCCTTTCTTTTCTTCGATTGCGTCTGACCTTGAGATGGCTCTTCCTCTTCCTCCTCCTCCTCCATGACAGTGCCAAGTTGGGTCTCAGCAATGCCGCCACTGCCGCCTGCAGCTATATTGCTTTCGGTTTCGTCATGGCTTATTACGTTGCCTTGGCCACTTTCCTCGAACAGAGCTTTAAATTTCTTTAGTGGGGGTTCGTCCCCGACATCCTGCGGAGCCGACTCGATTTCAAGAAAAAGCTGGCTGCTTGGCATAGCGGTACCGGCACGTCGCTTCAGGCGGCTTGGACGGACGGGTGTGGGAGGCTACGATGAACATGACATAATGAAAACAGGGATGCAATGAGATGGGAGGCTTACCACAGGATCCGGCGGAACTGATTCCGATTGTGACGGAGCCATGGGAGGCTCGTCGAATGTTGTCGAGTCGTCTAACCCAAGAATCTCGTTGATGAGACCACCCGTTTTCGCTCGACGTTTTAAGGGCTAATGATAGATCGTATGAGTACCATCATGAAGTTTCTCTTGTGAAAATCTTACGAACTCGTTTTCGGGGAGCATTTCGTGTCTCTTCCTCGATTTCCATGGGTACAACCGCAGGGACTGGCTCCGAGACCGACTCTGGATCCGGGGCCGGGGTTTGTGATGTAACTCTGCGAATAAGCCTCTTGGAGGGTCCAGCGACAGGCAGTTGGGCATCATCTGTGTTGGACGAAAGGCGGGGTTCCTTCGGTGCTGTCGAAGGTAGTTGTGAGGGTTCTTCCGGCAGTGTAGAAGGGACAAAGTCTGGCAAAGGCTTGGGGTCTGGCGTTGCTGTGGGGTTAGTACAGGTGGTAGATTCAAATATAATGCAGCGGATGCTCACCAGACGAGTCCTCCCCACAAACTCCCGCGTCTTGTTCAATAACGCAGTCAAGAACAGAAGCGTCAGTTTTGATTACAGCTTCTGCAATTAGGGAGGGAGGTATGACGCGCATTTCAGTGCTAGAATGATTTTCGGTTAACCTGGATGATGATAAATAACAGGAACACAAACCTTTTTGCCCTCTCCACCATGTTTTCCCATGCTTTCCTGGTTTCTCTTGGAACGCCACGGGCAGCCAGAGTGTCTTGGTCACCAGCCAAAACCAGTCCGCTTCTCATTCCCTCCTTAAGCACGAGCTTCTTCTTCTTTAACACACCTCCCCACAAACCCGCAGCGCCCTTCGCTTGCTGTTCGGCTTCGCTTTCCACGTTAATGAGCCGGTGCTCCCCTTTCCCGCGGGAAACGACCTCTGACATTGCTTTGGTGGAACTCCCAACCCCACTACCGAGGACAACAAAGATAAATTTCATGTCACCAAATAGCCGTTTCCTACTTTCGTTAGGGCTCCAGAACCGCTTATTGACCATAGTGGGGAATTGGTCTGCGAAGGTAGGATCGATCAAAGGGTGGTAGGTACTCTCCGGTGGCGCGTTGTAAGTCTTCTCTAATCCGGCGGCATCGTTTCCCCGGGTAATGAACTCCACGAGCCATTCAGGAGTAACGAGGTGAGAGAGATTGAGGAGGCTAAGCAGAATAGAAGGGTGCACAGGCATCATAAACTTGGATATGATGTGGTGCGTGACGTCTGAGGTAGGACGGGTGACCAATTTGAGCCCGATGGCAGCGCATGCTACAGGATCAAAAATAGGCATGTCATCACTGGGCGTGTAGAAGCAGACCTTTGGATCCCACATTACGCTAAATACACGTTAAAATCGAACAACCGGAAAGACAGCATAAACGAGACGTACGTGGCACTGATATTGCCAGCAAGTCGGACGACATCGCCAGACTTGAGTTCAGTTGTAGAACCAGGATCCACAGAAAGAATACTATCACCGCGGCCGACTTTCAAAGAGGCCGATTTGGTATTTCGTAAAGATAAAGTCGGAATGACATTTGGTTTTGTCTGCACGTATCGTCTTCAGATCACGGCCTCACACAAAAATCACTCCTGAGGAATGCACATACAACGTCATCCTCTGTATGCTGGCCAACCACGAATTCTCCGTTCTGGCGAGATACTTTCTTATTATTAATGGATAATGGCACGTCTTGGTGGCGGCCAACGCCATAGACGCGACTTGGTTTTAATAGCTTCGTTTCTGTTCAAGAACATTTAAATACAGAGTAACTTTGAGATAGAAACATACTTTGCGGGACCTCGTCTCCCTGCTGTTCAGAATCGAAGGGGCCAGTAATGAGCCACATTGAAATCCAGCACGAGCGCGTAACGCGGTGTCACAGTCACGCTCATGCACGAATACGGTGTGACACGGTGTGACGCTGAGTGACCGCCCGCGCTTGGTACTCATTGTGGTGATCTGTTGTCATGGACCAAGGAAGTCATGGCTCACATTCCACCTTAGAAACTGTCCGCCAATTTCCTGTTATACCGCTTGCACTATCCTTATTTCTCTCCTCACATGGATGGAGACGCCGCAGTTTGTCTCCCTCAGGCGCCCTCGCAGCAGCCATTGTCGCATTCACCATGATGGCGGTTCCTCTCCGCATATTCGGTGTGAGCTGTATCGTGTTTTATTTACTTGGTTCCCGCGCAACTAAGGTGGGCAAGAAGCTCAAAGGTGAGTTGGAAGCCGGCCATGTGGATGAAGGGTATCGAAACATGTGGCAGGTGCGTTTTTAGGAAAATATTCGTGTATGTTCAGGTAATGCTTATCTGTGTAATATAGGTTATTTCCAATGCCTTCTCGGCTTTGGTTGCATCCGTGCTGTGGTCTGCTCTCTTCGTCCCAAATTCATTTTGGTCCCAAGTGCTTCCCCAAAGCATTGTCTCCCGGGGAAGTCCTTTAAATATTGATCAGCAGTGTCCGGTTTCATCTTCTGTACCTTATTCGAGGTTCTTGGTTTTTGCAGCCATAGGGTGTGTCTTATTTATTTAGTGATATTCCATTCTGAGCTGCTTTCGTATAGTCACTTTGCCTGCTGTTTGGGAGACACGCTCGCTTCCGAACTAGGTATTTTGTCTCCTACACGGCCCATTCTTATCACAACTCTTCGGTCTGTCCCACCTGGAACAAATGGCGGCATGTCTCTCGTTGGAACCACCGTCTCTTTCCTTGGAGGGGGTATCATCGGCCTATCCGTTGCGGTAACCATGCTTGTACAAAGCCAAGCATGTCGTGAACAATCGTTGAACCTTCTGATGACACTAAGTGGCTGGGGACTTGCAGGGGGAGGCATAGGATCCTTGGTATGCTAATTATTTGACTCACGGGTTTCTTGTCATTGATTGCACCTTACAAACAGCTGGACTCCCTTATGGGAGCAACAATCCAGCGAACACGCTACTCAAAGAGCTCCAAGAAGATTCTTCAAGACGACACCGTTGCTGGTCCTGGGGATGAAGTAATTGTGGTGAGCGGGCTCAACCTCCTCACAAATGGCCAGGTTTTTTTGTTCTTATACGTGACGAGGACCTGTGCTAAACTTATTTAGATCAACTTGGTCTCGTCAGCCCTTACTGCTGTCTTAGTTGCCACACTTGCTGGCCAATCTGTCTGAGCTCGAGCATCTGAAAGGCATCCCGACTCCTTTCCGTTGGATGCGCTCGAGGGGGCCGGCCGGAGTGCGTTGCATCGTTTGGCTTCACTTGGTCCATGGGTCTGAGTTTCGGTTCATCTTACATGATCCACACCATCGAAATGTACTGGATTTTAATTGACACTGAACCTGCTTATTTTTCACGTGCATGAAGACATACTCGTGGCGCTAGCTTTGCAATTGAAAACGAGCGCTTTGGGCACAGCTTTTGTCTTTACCTTGTGACCGCCACGATAAGTAGGTAGGTTGTGAGTCTTACCACCTGGCCACGAGGAGTGGTGTGGGATAAATGGGAAGATGAACGTGGCTGTGGATCCACCGGTTCGAACTGTGGGCGGTGGTGGAGCCGGTACCAGAGGTCCATTTTTTTGCGTCATAAGCGATTCTCCAACCCCAGCACGACAGACGTAAAGTCTTGCCCTCATCTGCGCCACTCCCCAGTTTACCATCCTCCCATCATTCCTCACGGTGTCAACGGCCTTCCTCGTCGTGAAGTATGTCGAATGCAGTTGTGCCAAAGCGCGACGTGAAGGAACCATTACTTTTTGAATGCGCATGGGAGGTTGCAAATAAAGGTTCGTAGGTCATTTTCTACGACCCAAGATGAATCTAATGAGTTGACAGTTGGTGGTATCTACACCGTCATTAAGACCAAAGTACCTGTAACAGTCTCCGAGTACGGCGACAGGTATTGTCTTATCGGTCCACTTTCCTATAAAACTGCACCCATGGAGGTCGAAGCTCAAGATCCTAAAGATCCAATTGTTGCCCAAGTTCTAGCGGGGATGCGAGAACGCGGTGTCAAGTGTCTATATGGTCGTTGGCTCATCGAAGGTGCACCTCAGGTTCTGTTATTTGACACCAGCAGCATGTATCAGCGTCTCGACGAATGGAAGGGCGATCTCTGGAATCTTGCGGGTATCCCTACACCCCCAAATGATCATGAAACTAACGAAACAATCGTGTTTGGTTACCTCGTCGCCTGGTTCCTCGGAGAGGTGCGACGCGTTCTTTTCATTAATGTGATGTGACTTCCGTTGAGGGTTTGCTTGTCATGAAAGTACGTAGCGCTGCAGCTGTCCCGTTCTGTGGTAGCACACTTTCACGAGTGGCAGGCTGGACTTGCTATCCCATTATGTCGGAAGCGGCACTTGGACATTACCACCGTCTTTACTACGCATGCGACGTTACTTGGTCGATATCTCTGCGCAGGCTCTGTAGACTTCTACAACAATCTACAGTACTTTGACGTTGATCACGAGGCAGGCAAACGTGGCATCTATCATAGGTAACATTTCATCAGGCCTGTGTAACCTGCTGTTGTGTTAAGCTGTATCTATTAAAGGTATTGCATCGAGCGGTCTGCAGCTCACTGTGCCGACGTTTTCACAACCGTCTCGCACATCACTGCCTACGAGAGTGAGCATCTCCTCAAACGCAAGCCCGATGGTGTCCTCCCCAACGGGCTGAACGTAGTCAAATTCCAAGCAATGCACGAATTCCAAAACTTGCACGCTGTTTCGAAAGCAAAGATCAACGATTTCGTTCGCGGGCACTTTTACGGACATTACGATTTCGATCTGGACAACACCCTTTACATGTTCACTGCGGGCAGGTACGAATATCGTAACAAGGGCGTCGACATGTTTATCGAAAGCTTGGCGCGTCTTAACTATCGCCTCCAAAAATCTGGTTCTAAGGTCACAGTCGTTGCTTTTATTATCATGCCTGCGGCAACGCATTCGTACACCATCGAAGCTCTTAAAGGGCAAGCCGTCACAAAACAGCTTCGCGATACCGTGACCGAGATCCAGAACCGTATAGGACACCGTATCTTCGAACGTGCCGCACGATACACCGGGTGAGCGAATTGGAGGATGGCATACCCTTATTTGTAACTTATGTCTCTCCAGTGATCTTGGTAGTGAAGTCCCTGCAATGGAAGACCTGCTATCAGACGAAGACAAAATCTTGCTCAAGCGCAGAATCTTTGCGCTCAAGCGCAACTCGCTTCCCCCGGTCACAACCCACAACATGGCCGATGACTCCTCAGACCCAATCCTGAACCAGATCCGACGTGTGAAGCTCTTCAATAATGCTAGCGATCGTGTCAAAGTTGTCTTCCACCCCGACTTCCTCAACTCGAACAACCCGATATTAGGTCTCGACTATGAGGAGTTTGTGCGTGGATGCCACCTTGGCGTCTTTCCCAGCTATTACGAGCCATGGGGTTACACGCCCGCGGAGTGTACCGTGATGGGCATTCCATCGATTACCACTAATTTGTCTGGCTTTGGGTCTTTTATGCAAGACTTAATAGAGCGACCTGAAGTTTGTTACACTACTTTTTCATCTTGCTTCGATACTAACGGTTCGTAGGATGAGGGTTGCTACATCGTCGACAGACGAATGCACTCCATAGAAGACTCCGTAAATCAAGTACGATGATTTGCTGGTCACAGACCGAGTCCTACACTAACGCGCTGCCATCAGCTTACGGAGCATATGTTCAAATTTTGTCAAAAGACACGCCGCCAACGGATAAACCAGCGCAATCGTGTGGAACGCCTCTCACCCTTACTCGACTGGAAAAACCTCGGCATCGAGTACTCCAAGGCACGTCAGCTCGCTTTACGCCGTGCCTATCCGGATGCATTCAGCGAATGGGACGACTTTGACTTTGCTAGTGGCGTCGAGCGCCCGCCGTTCAGCGTGCCGGGCAGTCCAAGATACAGGAACGGCGCCGTTACTCCGGGAGATATGGGCACGTTGACTGAAGAGGTACGCCATGTGTATCAGCTTCTAGGCCACACCCTGATGGATTTTGTAGATGCAGAGATTGGAAACCAGTGATTATCGCGGCAGTCAGTGGCCTGGGATAAGTCAGGACGAAGAAGACGAGGGGTACCCTTAGTAAGACGCTTTCCTACTTTTCATCATTGTTTCGCAGACTAAACTATGTTTTCTTTAGCCCGCTCGTGATGAAAGTGCGCTCGAGAGCCGGCTCTGTAATGTCTGGAGCCTCAACTCCGGGGATGGGGAGCCAGTCAAAAAACCTGAGCGAACGAGACCTTCAAAAGGCGGACGAGGCTCTGTCAAGTGTCGCCCAGCCGAACGGTGTGGGCGGTGCCGTTCATTGAACGCTAACGCCTAAGCCTCAAGTTATGTCTATAAACATACCATATACCAAAGTCAAGACTTACGAAACAAGACCAGAAGCTCGCTAAGACTGAAATCTGTTTTCGAAACGCGTTGACCTCTTATAATGTATATTCTTCCCCAAGCAATGTGTACTACAGCTTTATTACTATTAGATGGAGCCACTAGATTCCCTTACTATTGGTCACGTGGCATGTGATGTCACGCGTGAAATGGAATACTTATGAGAGGCGTCAGTCGATTGGTACCACTCGGCATATCGGCGCAGGCACTGACATGTCGCTAGTGTTGCCGCGGCTCGGTTTTGGCTCCGAGCCAAGCCATGATACTTTGACGAGCCAATGGTTATTCCCAAGAGCAGTTAAAGAGTATTTTATTACAGAATATGATTCTTTGTATCTATTGAAATTATCCTAGGACATTAAATACAATGTAAATGAAGACACTCATTTGAGCCATTTAGAGAAAGTGCAGCCGGCTTGAAAAATCCAGCTTGGTTCAGCTAAAACTTAGCTTGGCTCTCAGTTTAGCTGGAACCGAGCCAACACTACATGTAGCCGGTCAGTTAGTGAACGAAATCCCCCTGGGTCCCAAAGTTCATGCATGTGACTCCTGGCAAATTGCAAGCAGGTATGGTGTGATGCCAAGGAGATGCCAATGTGTGTACAGGAGCCACCCTGTGCAATGTAACTAGATATACATGACAAGACACAACTGGAAGCGATGGTTGCATTAAAAAAACCCTGTGGGGAAAAAGTGTGACCATGCAGGCATACAAAGTAAATAAGCAACACAAGGTAGAGACAAAGAAAGAAAGAAAGAAAGAAAAACAGAGAGTGGTGGGCAAGCAGGAACTAAATTTGGCTCAATTTTACCACTACTGCTTTGCACATTGTTCCCAAAACATCATAAGCTTGTGAATTGCACCCAATGTTTGCCAAGCAATGATGAGTCTTGCATCTGTTGAACAGCTTCCAGGCTGACCTGGAGGGCACTCTGAATTTAACATCTCACTATTTGATAACAGATACCTACCAGTACACTCAGAGTCAATTACCCCCAAACCCTATCAGTACTCCTACCTCATGTTATGAACTAGATTTCCTCTTGTCAGAATGTCAGAGTATCAGATACCGGGGTTCGGAATTTGGCATTGGAAACATATGGACATCGGCTTCAACTTATAGGTTGCGCCCTCTTGGATCCTTTGTGTCCTGGTATTTTGGAAAATCGGAATGTCGGAGAAGTCAGAGAAGTTGGAGAATGGAGAACAGAGAATGGATAAGACTTAGAGACAGAGATGAGAAGATATTGATTCAAGGTGAATCAATATTCGAACTGAGGAACAAAGTACATGCAGGAGTCGTATATAACAAGTAGATACAATCCGAGTTGGAAAGATACAAAGTGCAGAAATCCAAAATGGAACAAATATGGGATTGGAGGTAGGGATGGATATTGTAAGGGGAACCCCATTTCATGTGGTTCTACACTTCTCTATTATCTCTTCTTTCTATCTATTCTTCCCCACTTCTCCCTTCCCCCCATTATCTCCCTTGCCCCTATCTTTTTGTTCAAGTTCGCTTACTTAAGCGCCCGGTTGTGTAACGGGACTAGTGGAGTTACCCATGCTATGCATGGCACCCCGTTATGACTTTGGTGGATTTCTATATTTGCCAAAGCTCAGAATTTCATGCCATGTGGTGTTGCTGATGCTCAGCCTGTTACATTACTTGAATAATTTTACATGACCTATGCTATGCACGGCACCATATACTTTGGTGGATATCTATATTTGCCAAAGCTTGGAAGTTTATTCAAGCTACATGGCCTCACTAATGCTTGGCAGTTATTCTCCATTACATTGAAACTGATTTTCCATGACCCATGCAATGCCCAACATTTTATTACAATTTATTTTTGCCTTGAAAATCTCATGCAACATGGCCT